>JAVGVS010000038.1:2238917-2766417 GCA_032718565.1 Distichodus sexfasciatus | reverse complement strand
AGCTCCTGTGGCTCAGCTGGTATTAGACTTGCTTCTAGGTCTTCACATTGCTCTCAAGCTTTTTTGCCTGTATTCTCAAAAAAGCCAGGAATTCAGAAGCAATGATCCTACCTATTGAGCCGCAGGGGCCTAGAAGACCCGTTTTGTTTTTTGACATTCCAAATTCCAAGTCTTTATTTGGAGAATAGCACCGGAGGTATTTGAGCCAGGAATTTCCTACACTTTAGCTCTCACAGCCATGGTTGTTTATTGTACAGCAAAGTTGTGTAATTTCACATTGCAAAGTGTAGGCAAATAATAGTTTTGTGTGGGATTTGAACTACAAAACAGTCAAAAAAAAAAACAGCAATCAGCACATTGCACTGGTCCAGGAACAAAGACTCCTCAGCAAGTTTAACATCATTCTGCATCTCACTTACTGAACTTACTTAAACTCTCCACTGGGGTCACTGCATCACCCAGTCGCCCCTTTGCTCTCTCCCTCTTTTCCTGTTTCTCTTTCTCCCTCTCTACCCCCACCTTCTCCTCATCCTTCCCCTCCCTCTCTCACCTGATGATTGGGAGGTTTTCTGAAACGAAACTCTGCTTCCACATAGGTTGAGCAACCAGTTGCCTCAAAATGATACACAACTCTGCCCTCTGGTGGAGCAAATGGCAAATTACATCCTTGCAGAATTTCCAAGCAGTTTAGTGTGTGATTATTTGTCATTGTGAACACACCACAGCACACAGTGCACCACACTCTACCACGAAATGTGACCTGTGTGAACTTTGCTTCTGTTGGTTAGATTAGAGGCGACACGGTGACACAGTGGTTAGTGCTGCTGCCTCACAGCGAGAAGTTCTGTAGGGTCTGAATGCGAGTGTGATTGTGTGAGTGTGTTCGCCCTTCGGTGTATTGGCCTCTTCCCAGGGTTGATCCCTGCCTTACACCCGTAAGTTCCCGGGAAAGGCTCACAGCGACCCCAGTTGGGATTGAGTGGTTGATAATGAATGAAAGAATTAATGAATGAATGAAAAACAGATTTGCACAATTCTCAAACCAAAAACTAAGCCATTTTCCAAATGTAAACCTTTTCACAGATTCACATTTGGCAACAGTAGAAGCTCACACAAAACACTGGAAGATTTTTAGACAAGTTCCATGTTCTTTTGTAAGTATGTGAAGACTGGGACATCTCAAATAATAATCCCCTTACTTTTCTATATGCATTTTAGAACACATGGAAAATAAATAATAATAAAAACTCATTTTTAGGACAAACTTTGAGCTCACCAAATCCTTAGCAAAGTAAAATAAGTCTGCAGAAGAGTTACTGTAGTAAAATAAGCCAAACACAATTAAGGACCTCTTTACAGTGGTGATCATTTTCATGCACTTTAATAACTCCCATGGAGAAAGATATTCCTAATTGCAGCTTTACTGTCTTCCACACAAACACATTACAGTATTGACTTCCTGCTCCTGTCCCATGATTTGTCCCAAGCAATTACAAAAACCATTGCACTCATTAGGTGCAAAAAAAAAGCACCTAATGTGCTTATGTGCTTAAAGTGACTTGCACATTGGAAATACATTTGTCCATTATACACTCTGAATTTTATGTCTGATTAATGGGTGGGTTGTGCGGTTTAGTTCATGTGAAAATAAAAAGTAACAAGACTTGACAGATTTAAAACATTTATTTTAACAATGCAGAGTGGACAATGTAATTTGCTATTTGTTCCACAAGAGGGCAGAGTTGTGTATCGTTCTGTAGCAACCAGTTTGACACAATTCGAACAAAAGCTTTGTTTTTACAAAACTTCACAATCATCAGATGAACGGGGAGGGGTGAGAATGGAAGGAAGGTGGAAAGAGAGAGAGGAAAAGAGGGAGAGAGCAAAGTGGTGACTAAGTAATGCAGGGCCCCCTGGTGGACAGCTTAAGTAAGCTCAGTTGGGTTAGAGGGGAGGTGATAGAGAGAGAGAGTGAGAGAGAGAGAGAGAGAGAGAGAGAGAGAGAGAGCGCTAAGAACTGGTTAAGGGGCATTTGATCCTGAATCATTTATTCAGCTTTTGATCCTCATAAACTTTTTTAAAGATTAATAGATGAGTCAAATTGTTTTACACAGTCTACTGTAACGGCACAACTGTAATCAAAGCTTTGTTTCTGAGAATTGCACAATCACCACAGAACCTCAGTAAGGAGGAAAAAGTAGGAGAAAGATAATTAAACGTTCATGAGCTAAGTGATGCAGCGCCCTCTGGTGGATAACCTTGTCATTTCCGAGAGAGCTGTCCTCTAATGGCAAAGAAATTGAAAGTAAGTGATAGTGAGTTATTATTTGTCATTGTGAACACAGCACAGCACAGCACAGCACACAGTGCACCACAACTAAATATGACCTCTGCATTTGGCCCATCCGTTAAGGAGCTGCACATGTCAGCTGCCCACTGAGGTCACATTTGGTTGTGGTGCACTGTGTGCTGTGGTGTATTCACAATGACAAATAATCTTTCACTTTCAAATGGGAAAATGTGAATGGCTTTAAATGAGTTAATGGGCAAAATAAGCAATTCCTCTTTTGAGAGGTGGATCAGCACATGAAGCGCACCATTTTAAAACTTCAGGGATACAATTATCACTTTGTAACGAAATTATTTGTTTGTTTGAAAGCAATGTGACCTCTGATCAGTTACAGATCCTCCGTGATTCAGCTAATCAGTCTGACTTGCACGTCTTGAGTAGCAACCTGATGCTGTGGGACATCAGCACTGCTGGATCGCAGGTGTAACCTGTTATTTAATTCGTTTTACAGTGGCATGTAACCCACTGGGTGTTTTTGAGTTGATAAGTAGCAATGTATCCTACTTGTGACTGAAAACAATAATAGCCTAGTATGTTGCACATTCAAGTGAAAATTGTTAGTATGAACTTTCTAACCTGTTTTCTCCCTCCAGTGTAGAATTATTAACATTAATATGAGTTATTAACATATTGCACTGCACAGTACTAGTGTCGATGACCAGGGGAGTCCATTTGTCAATTAAATGTTCTTATGATGCTCTTTTAAGTAGTAAAATCACTCTAAAAATACCACCAGAGCCTGAAAATACAGTTTCATGAGTTGGTTCTGTCTCTGAGCTAGAAGGCATATCTGTCTCTAAGGGTGCAATCACTTAATTAACCCTCTTAACAGCTCTCTTATGCGAGTTACTGTGCCCATCTCCGTTATATTTAGCAGCATAAATTATTAGGAAATTATAGTATCTAAAAACGGTGAAGCCCATATTATACCACACTGAATTCTTTTGAATATTAACATAAGGGTCTGCCATGATATTTTTACTCCAGATTTCATCTGTTTAAAAATAAATTTACTGTTGAGTATTTGTGTGTGAGTATTTTCTTGAAAAACACAATTGCAAAGTGTGGATTTTATATACTTTAGATGGTAAAGGCATTCCAGACTTTTGTTTTGAACTCCTTGTACATTCTTATTTTGTACAGTTTACCTGTGTGAATGAATTTAAAAGCAGATAGGCCTATGTTACATTATTGGCTGTAGTATTTAATCACCAAAACCACTACAGTCAAGATCACAGTTAAACTATGATGCAGGACAAAGAATTACAGAAGGAAGAGCACCACGTTAAAAATGATAGAGATAGAGAAGAGAAGATCGAGAAGTTCTATACTGCCATCCTGTGGTGAGTTATTTCAGTGCTTCAAATAGCAAAGGGGGCAAGGGGATCATACAGTACTGTATGTGCAGTAAACACATTGAGCATTCTACATATTAACCCTTTGGGGGCATGTGAATATCCTGCATAGATTATTCTTGATAATGTTGAACTGATTCTACGCATCACTAGTGTTTCTCCTACCATTATATTAGGGTGGGCGCCCCGCCACCCCCTTGAAAGTCAATTTAATTTATGTTTAATTTTATTTTTTAGCGCCAGATCACAGACATCATTGACTTTCCTGTAGAACAGGTTTGTACCTTGTCGTGTTATTAAACAAACTAAATAGCCTTATGTTATTTATCTTATTTTCACAAAGGCAATTCCTCTTTGTATTGCAAATATTCCCTCTTGTTTTGCCAACTGCTTTAGGTCTCCCAGATTTGAAAGGTGCATTCTCCCTGCTGCTATTTTGAGATCTCTCTCCTGTGCTTTGTTTTCATTTCTCAGGGCTTTTTGGGTCATTGTCCGGCTGCAAGAACTATGACTTCTGGCAAACTCCCAACTTCTTAAACTGGGGCCTACATTCAGAGACGAGAAGTAACAAAGAACAAATACTTGTTACTGTACTTAAGTAGAATTTTCGGGTATCTGTACTTTACTTGACTTTATTTTTGTGCCAACTTTTAACTTTTACCAAACATACATTTTTAGCATGAATATATATACTTATATTTTCAAATCAGGCTCGTTACTCTTGTTTGGTTTAATTTAGATGATGTTTATTATGGCATTTTGCCATGCATTTTACCTGTTCTGTATCAATAATGCGCACCATCCAGACAACTTGACTGATTGGTTGAGGCTTAAAAACGTAGTAAAAATGCATAGAAAAGATCTCATTGGTGTATTGGTCCTTGCACATGACGCACAAAATGGTGGTTTTGTCCTTTGCAAGGGTACTTTATACTTTTATACTTTAGTATGTTTTAGAACCTGTACTTTTCACTTTAACTTGAGTAAAGAAGTCGAGTCAATACTTCAACTTTTACTAGAGTCTTTTTAAACATGTATCTATACTTCTACTTGAGTGAAGAATGTGTGTACTTTTCACACTTCTGCCTACATTGCACTCCAGAATTCTTTAGTAGTCTTTACATTTAATGACTTCAAGTCATCCATTGGCAGAAGAAGCATAGCAACCCCAAGGTATTTGTGACCCTCTTCCATAGCACTGCTGGGATTACAACACTTGCTTATGAGGAGTTATTCGCTTCCCTGTAAATTGTATGAAGATGTGCTTTACCTACAAATCTCTTTTTTGTCTCATTTCCGCAGAAATTTCTCCTCATAGCATCTGTTGTCATAGCATCTCTTTTCATTCATTCTTTTCATTTAATTTCATGATCTGCAGAAGGTGTCTGCACATTGTGATGTATTCTATAGGTCTCATAGAGTTGGGGAAGTTGGTAGCGTACTGTTTAGGGCTGCCACCATCATCGGAACGTCACTGGTTTGATCCCGGATCGATAAATGTACCATTGAGGTACTCATGAGGAAGGTACCGTCCCCAAGTACTGCTCTCATGTCAGCTGCCGACCGCTCCTTCGTGTGTGGGTCAAATGCTGAGGTCACATTTCATTGTGGTGCACTGTCTGCCCTGCTGTGGTGTGTTCATAATGACGAATAATCACACACTTTCACATTTCATAGAGATTTCAGATGGAAAAACTGGTTAAATGTTGTCTTTGCTGTCCTCAGCCAAAGCTATTTGGTAGCACTCCTAAATTCTACAACAGAGACCCATCTGCTCCAAGACCACTGTCAATTGTTCATTATGAGTTTGTCACTAAGTTAAATCCTCATTCTAGCCAGTTGCACATCCTTATCTTTTCAATTTTTTATCTATTCATTTTTATCCAATCTAGTACAAATATTCTGCGAATATTGGCCAGATCTGATGGTTGGCATTGCAGAATGAGAGCAAGAAAAACGAGAAAGATTTGATCTGCAACTTCAGCACTGTAATGTGAACGTAGCCAAAAAGGCCCAGTGAAAAGGATTAAACTAATGTTAAACAGCATGGCAGCAACTGCAAGGGCGTTTATCATGGCCATGACATTCTTTGTAATTGTTTAGCCTTTAACCTCACCAATCTCCCCACGGAGTACTAATGGTGTTCGCGCAGATTCTGCTGGGCTTAGATGCCTGACGAAAGCAAATTACTGTTGCCATTTGCAAGTGCAGCTGAACAGCTGGTAGAGTTGAGCAGGTGTGACAGGAGACAGGGAGAGCTCGGAACAAAGCATCTGCTTGAGACAGAGGAGGGGGGAGAGAGAGGTTTCCAACTGTGCTGGCTTGTTTCTGTAGTCAATGCTTTTACTGTTCTCATTAGAAGATAAAACAAGTAAGAATGTGTAGCACCCTCTTGCTCTCTTGTCTCTTTCTAAAGGCACTCACCTAAGTTCCTTAATGTTCTCATTTTCTTACCGTTGTAGCCAGTAGTGCCAACTGTTCTTGTGACTAGCAACTGTATTTTAGTAACTCAAATCCCTTACAAACAATTTAGGCGTCTCGCAAACAGTTCCTGTTACCGTTAACCTTTGGCAATGGTCATATTTTCACATGCAAAGTAGGTTTGTGGCAAACTTGTGGTGGACTTCTAGCAAATTTGTTACCACAAGTGCACTACAAGTTTGCCACCACTAGTAAATTGTTTTGGCAAATCACTGGCAAATACATTTAACACTAGTGGCAATTTGTCATTGTTGCCGGAACATTGCCGCAATGGCAAACTTGTGGCATCATATTCTGGCAAACTCCATTGTTCACCATAAATTAACCACAAGCTTGCCGCAAACCTGCCACAAACATTTTGTTTTTGTGAGGAATAAAGGAATGAATGAATGAACTCTAAAATATAATGCTCAAATGAAATTTCACCAATGTGAACACAAGTGTTATTTTATCTGATTACTACAGTAAACTCTGTCCTACTCTTTAAAAGAGGTGTGAACCTTCACTGGTCTCGCGATTCAATTCGATTACGATTATCATGTCAGTCATTCGATTTGATGCGATTTCTCAATGGATCCCATCAACTTTTCTACATTTCTTCACATTGCACCCAGATTGGGCAGGAATCGCAGATCGAGCAGCCATTGTTACTTCCGGGATGTTCTTTTTAACCAGCGGACCGCGGACTCCCGATATAATTGATTATGGTCTGCCACGTTTCCATCATGATGCATCGATTATGCAATTAATTTCAACACCCCTATCACACATACCACTTCATTCCTTCACTTTGGGGCAGTTGGTACTGTAACAATTAGGCAGTTGACCCTGTGATCGAAAAGTTGCTAGTACAAGTCCTGGACCGGTAAAGGTACCACTGACATCCTCATGAGCAAAGTACCATCCCCAAGCAGTGCTCCCTGGGCACTGCCCATGTCAGCTGCCGCTCTGCTCCTTCACAGGTGGGTCAAATGCAGAGGTTACGTGTGTGGTGCACTTTGTTCTATGCTGTAGTATGATGTGTTCACAATGACAAATACTCACTCATTTAAATGCACTTGCAACCCCCTGTACTAACTTTTCAGATGTTATGCCAAGGGTTTGAGGGATGTCCACTCTTGTGGTCTCTTTACACTGTCTGTTTAATCACCTCAAATTACCACTGGAGCCCAGGGTAATTGAAATCTGGTTGGAAGTTTTCGCCCAAATATGTCAAAACTGGAAGTGAGGGAATTCCATGTTGACTATAACATAGCAGAGCTAAGGATAGTTAGTGTCACTCAAACAATATAGAAAAGACAAATGATGGTATGCCTTAGGACACCTGTCAAATACCTCAAAGATGATTGTTACTTGTAAACCAGTGTCAGCAAGACATCACTTCCTGCCTCTATGTGTCCTTGTGCTGTTTTGAGAATCTCTAAAACACTCAACTCAACATTAATGTAGCAGCATGTGTGGGGACATCAGCCCATCTGACAGACATTTTTTCTTTCTGCAGCATTGTGACATTATAACAAGGCCAAAAAGGGGAGAAAAAGCAACAAGAGACTGATTATGGGGAGCTATATATCAGGAAATATTGTCATTAGGAATCTTGAATATTGCTGAACATATTAGGAACCAAACAGAGATGTGTTCAGCATAAATCAATTGTATTAAAATAATCAATAAATCAAACAAACAAGATTCAAGATTCAAGATTCTTTATTTGTCACATGCAAATTATATAGGTACAACATGCAGTGAAATGTATCCTGATCCGCTCTTTTGACTGTGCAGTTTAGGCAAAGAATAAAAAAATATATGTATATGAAGTGAAATACTAAACAGTAGTATTTTAGCAGACAGACAAGGAGCATGTAATATTTGGACAGTGAAATATGGCAGAAGTATAATAATCATAACAATATGGAATTAAGAGGCAGTGAGGGATGACAAATTAGACATTTAGAAAAAAGACAAGGATGGGAACTTCTAGGCAGCAGAGGAGATGAACAGCCAAATTGAATTCATAACTGAGTCCAAAACACAAATGTAATAAAAGAGGCCACCATCAGAATTGGACTACAGTTCTCTCAAAGGGTGTGATCGGCATTTGTGTCCTGGTGTATCTTGCCAGTAAAAGTAACCATGGGTGCCTAACATTCCACGAAGAAGGCACTTTACTCACTCTAAAGCAGTCAAAGTAATATTAAAAGAGTCACAGTCCACTATAATACCAGTTGGTTTAACAGCACCAGTAACAGAACAGCAACTCACCCAGATACCATAGTAAATACAAGAAAACTTAAATGATAAAACAATCATGTTGGCCACAAAGCAGCAAGCCTTGGTATGGTCTAAGGACACAGAACCACTCCAACACTGGAGTAATTTAACTACACCTATTAATATAACAAGTAGAGTGAGTGATTATTTGTCATTGTGAACACACCACAGCGCAGCACGCAGTGCACCACAACGAAATGTAACCTCTGTATTTGACCCATCCATGAAGCAACAGTGGGCAACTGACATGGGCAGTGCTTGGGGACAGTGCCTTGCTCATGAGTACCTCAGTGGTACCTTTACAGGTCCGGGAGGGATTCAATTTTATTAAGTATTTGGTAACACAACACAAGACCCAACTCAACACAAGACCCATTCAACATGACAAATCAAGGAATCACCAAGGAAACCCTTTGCTAGACTAGGTTGACCAGACATCCTCTTTTCCCCGGACATGTCCTCTTTTTAAGACCTAAAAAATGTGTCCGGCCGGAACTCTAAAATCATCAGGGTTTTCATTCTTTCTCCTCCTACTCACTTCCACTTGCTTTTCTTATAGCTTTACTGCATAAATCGAATGGAAGTGAGTAGGGGGAGGACGAACTTAAATCTGGTTACCCTATGCTAGACCAGAGAGTGAAAACATCAGGATTTTGAGCACAAAATAACAGGTGCTTTATATTGATAAAGCATTATTTCAATGATTCATTATCTTAAATCCTTTTGTTTTGTTTTCTAAAATTAAGACATATCAAATGGTTTTACCCTATTTAAAGACATTAGAAAATGGTATTGAAATGACTTTTCACTTTACTGCTTGTTGTTTATAATTATAAACCATAGCTTGGATCAAATTTAAGTATAAAATATAGATATAAACTAAACATTGTTCTTGTCATTCATTCATTCATTCATTAATTCATTCATTCATTATTTGAACTGCTTGATCCCTATCGGGGGGGCGCAGGGACTGGAGTCCATCCCAGGTTTTGGCCGCAAGGTGGACACCAACACCGGACACAACACAGGGGACACACACTCATACTAACACACTCACATTAATACCTTACGGGGCCAATTTAGAGTAACTAATTAACCCAAACCGCATGCTTTTGGACTATGGGAGGAAACCTAAGCACTTGGAGAAAACCCATGCGCACACAGAGAGAGCATGCAATCTCCACACAGAAAGGCCTTACAGCCGACCCATGGATCAAACCTAGTACCTTTTCTGGTCATGTTAAAGTGAATTGCCGCAGAGCAGTAGGACAAGTTCT
The DNA here is from genome assembly GCA_032718565.1 of Distichodus sexfasciatus. NCBI lineage: Eukaryota > Metazoa > Chordata > Actinopteri > Characiformes > Distichodontidae > Distichodus > Distichodus sexfasciatus. Next base: position 2,756,683 of record JAVGVS010000038.1, on the reverse strand, counting down.
TCCTTCACCTCTCCAAAGCATGTACCCTCTTCATACTAAAAGCCCCTTCCCTATACTAGGGTCAAACTATACCATTTTCTAGGGATGGGCCACATAATCACCACTAATCAGAGGTTGACTTTGGGGCAGTTGGTAGTGAAGCGGTCAGGGCGTTCGCTCTGTGATTGGAAGGTCGCTAGTTCGAATCCCAGGACTGGTAAAGGTACCATTGAGGAACTCATGAGCAAACAACCATTCCCAAGCACTGCTCCCTGGGCGCTGCTCATGACAGTGGATGGGTCAAATGCACACTGTGTGCTGGACTGTAGTGTGTTCAAATAGTCTCTTACTTTCATCACCTTCCCTTTAAACCCCAAATACAAAAATCATTAGACTATTGTCCCTAAACACTGTCCCAACCACCATCTGTCTCTGATATAGATAAATTAATCATCATATTATACGTATATTGTTGTATTACTCTATCACTGAATGCAGTCAAAGACTTAGCAGGAAAGTGAGAGCAACAGTGTGATGGTGATAATACATGGGGAAATTAACTCAGAACTAGTTTCTCCAATGAACCGTATCATCCACATTATTTCATTTAAGCTAGCCTATTATTCAAGGTGGAAAAGGTTGTACAAAATGAAGCAGACATCAACGCATATCAAGACACACTGCAGGGGTAATTAACTAAAGCCACACACCCTCATACATCATTCACTGGATGAATTATTCTGATATGCAAGCCACTTTTAATTGTGATTTTTTTTGTTGTTGTTCCGTGACTCACAATATAGCAGAGATTTCTCTCCTTGAGTTAACAAAGCATTGCATTTACCTATTTACATAATAAGACTGTATTTAAAACATTGTATAACTGGAAAATAATTGATCATTTATGGCACAAAAGTCTAAAAATGTATTCTATGTAACTAACCTCAGTAACTACAATTGAGAATGGACGAGATTCATTTCCCCAAAAATTGATTCAGTCTTGCATGAGCTGTTGTGTCTAATCTTCAATTTCTTAAATGACTCTTGCTGCAGCTGCTTGTTAGTATACATTAGAGCCTTTGTTAACAGTCCATTAATAAATTTAATGTGACAAAGTTGGTAGCAATTGCTCCACAATAAATATTTTTTCGGAGCATGATGCAATGCTTTTTTAAACAAAGATCATTTCATTAGAACGCTCAGCTAATCTGACAAAACCAGTTAATTGTCATTTAAGGTGTAATGCAACTTACTTACAAGGAATCATGAATAAAAAAGGCATCTGGTAAAAGAAAAGAAAGAACCTTTACCTAAATATTTTAAAAATGGTGCTTTATGTAAAATACGATAAAATAAGGCAATTAAAAGTTATTTTCTGGTCCTGCTTGGCCTTAACACTGCAGTTTATCTTAAAAAATAAAGTATTTAAAAAATATTGAAAGTGTGTTGCTTGTTTTAATCTTATTGATTTAATCTTATTAATGTATTTTTCAAATATATTATCATCTTCCGTTCATCAAGAGCTGTCTTGTCTTTTCCGGTCTGTGCCTACGGTGGAGGTGAGAACCTGGTCTAACAATTCGATTCAATCAAAATTATCAGGTCAACGATTGCATCCCATCATTTTTTTTATATTACTTTACATTGCAAGTAGATTGGGTATAGAATTGTTATTCCGAAGCCAGAAAATCACCAAGCAATATCATTGTGATATATCCATGGATTTTCCACTGCTTCTGTCCCACTCAGACTAAGCAGGAGTCTTCAGCCTGCTGTCTGTCTGAATTCAATGCAAATATTTTTAGCCATTTGCATTACTGCTCAGATTATCTGGAAATATTTAGAAAAACAAATAAAATGCAATCATTTTACAAAAGTGATTGTCCTGGAGGGCTGATATCCTGGAGGTTTTCCATCATACCTGGTCAATTCTGATGACCTTCTACCTCAGACAAGGTGATAATGTCCTGAACTCAAGTGTGATCGAAAACCTCCAGGTTACTGGCCCTCCAGGACCAGAAATGGACACCCCTGCCCTACACAAACCTTAAAGGATTAGTGACTTATTATTAAGTATTTAAAAGTAATGCTATGAAAGTGATTTAATCCTTGCTCTGGAGTGGATGATTATAATTATTAATAATATTACTGCAATATAAAATATTGTATCATTAATTGGTATTTGACATCACTTTGAATTTTTCAATTTACAGACAAATCTCCTTGTTGCCGTGCTAATACATAATACGGATTTTCATCCATACAGAACACTTTCATTGATTATGTATTTCACATAAGCTCTGTAACTGAAATATCAACAAGGCAGAAAGCAGAACCACATATACACAAGGCTCAGCTCCCACAAGGATCTGTTGAGAGTGTTATTGATTTTTAACACTTCACTTCATCTTCATCAAACAGCAATGAGTTTGCATCACGCCAAAACATGGAGGCCTCTGTCCATTCGTCTTCAGCACATGCTGGTCATTCTAACCCGGAGGCTCCTTTGACACACGAAGAACAAAGCGCCTTTATTTATTTATAAAACATTTCCTATCTTTATACAGTCTAACTACAGCATATAAACATGTTCCCTGTTTTATTTATTCTGTGTCCTATACCTTTAAGCTTGTTCTGGTTAATCTGTGTCAAATGGTCCTCATTTTCATTATTTTGGAATATAAGGAATCTCAAGTATATTTTGTGTCAGTTATATTCCAAATTGTGGTTTTTAATTCTTCTTTAATTCTTTAATTTCTAATTTCTTACATATGATAATTGTCAGAACATTCGATCAACATGAGATCCCTAATGTGCTTGCAATATGCTTCAGAAAGTCATTGGGTAAATGCTCTCTTTCCCCCTAGTCCTATAACACGCATCTTCCATTCCTCTGTGACAATGGAAGCATGAAATGTCTGGGAAGCTTCATGTCTGTGCAACCCTAAACTACATGACTATGCTTTAATGTTAGACGCTAAAGAAGTGTGAGTAATTTACTGCTTCACTGAAGGATTCCATCCATTTATTTTTAAAAAGTGACCTGTCATCAAACCAAGATGAGCCAGAGAAAAATCAAAGCCTTCATAAATCCCATTTCCTGGGATTCCAAGCTTCTTATCACACCTTCCCAGCCCGCTCTCCAGTCCCTAAATGACTAGCCAGGTTTTGTTTTTCCTCGATTTTATTTACCTGATTGCTTTGTCATCCCCGTCTGTGTGTTCTCCTGTTTACATCCTCTCATTGTCTGTTCTTTTGTTCAGTAGACATTGTGTGTGTTCACCCTCAGCCTGGGTCTTCAGTACCTGCTTTTTATCTGTAGAGGTTTGGTCACTGAGGTTTTATTTAGGGTTCATGCAGTCTTTCCAAAATCGAATTCAAGCCCTTGTCAAAGCACTTTCAAGCTACAATTTTATGACTTTTCAACACAATATAACTGGGGTTAATTGCAGACTTACATGCATATACAACAGTTAATTACATGCTGTGTTTACATATACAGTATATGCTTCCAGTATATGTATATAGACAGTCAATCAGCTTTTAGAGATTTTTTGAGATAGTACCCTTATCTTGAATTTGAATTACATGCACAGGCTATCATGATTGCACTTTCAAAAAATGAACAATACATTCAGATTGCATTGTAAACATCCATTATCTGATCGATTTAGACGACAAGTCTCTTCCAAGTAAACTAGATGTATGTCCCTAACACTGAGCATGTACTCAAAATAATTATTTTTACCAAATCAAACTACCAAGCCCTTGTGGAAAACTAACAAATCAACTTGAGTTGATGAAACAAGTGCCTTTTATGTCCTTGAGTTGGAAACGCTAACTCCAGCTAGCTCTGACTAATTTTCTCTAGCCTACCATTTCAGTTACGTTAGCAACAAGCATTAGCTGTAATTAGCCTTAGCCAGCATCAGGTAGCGACCAACCGAAAGTAGTTTTTCTTTGATTATATGAGCTTAATAAGTGACCTGACGTTTTACTGTTTTATAAGGTAGGTTATTCCACCAAGCCCGACAATATGTGTGAATTACTGTGTTAATTTTCATCTAACTGCGAATTTGAGTTTAAACAAACGTGCAACATTAGCCTCATAGTAAATCCCCTACTATAGCTTACTTTTGACGTGCCTCGCAAGTGCAGGCTTTACCCATGGCGGAAAGTTACGGACAGATTGCATCCTTGTTTTAGCCATATTTTATAGTGGTGACTGTCTAATCAGCCCTCATTAAACCTGCAATTTACGGCGTGTCGCTTGATTTTCTTACTCGCTGTTCCACCAACCAATGCATGTCAAAAAGACGTGCAGACATAGACACACTCGAGCATCAGACAAGGCTCACACAAACTCCCATTGCCTTATGTGAAAGGCAAAAGTCTTTTTTTAAATGTAAAAACCAAACCAAACTATTCACATAACGACTAAGCTAGTAAATCTGTAGATCACAAGTTTTACCACGATACAATAATATGTCAATTCACTGGACAATGATTCTTTGTCTGCAGATATCACAGTCTGGTATGATATGATTCAAGTGATTGATATGAGAGAGATTTATTGTGAGATTTATTTAATTCAAAGAATGCTCCCAATTTTATGCAGCATTACAAAATGCTGATTTAACACAAATCACAAAAGCAGCTCAAATATCATTTGACACTTTTATTCCCATGCTCTACCTGGCATTTCAATGAAAAAAATATTTGTAATAAAAATAAAAATAGAGCTCCTGTTCAAAATAATGGGACATTACAATATGTTTGATATCTAATAAATGTTTTCATTTTGGATCTAGAATATGGGCTTGTTGATCACTGAACTGATGGATCAGTATTGAACGATGTATCATTACACCACCAATACAAGTGATTACAGTTTCAAGCACTTTTCCCTTAAAATTCAAGCACTTGAAAGCATTTTTAAGGATTTCAATCATTCCTGTTTGTTGTTTTGAATTAAACTGCAAAACGTAAGCTGTGCACTTGCACTTCTTGCTCCTTCATTGTCAGCACACCTTGTAACAAAATCAGAACAAAAGACCTCTGCATGTATGCATGGATGTGGCAGAACTAAGAGAACTGAGTGGGTCCTCTACATCAGCAGTTTCAAAAGCTTAGCCAACTCCTGCTCCTGTCCAGGCTCCAAATGTGGGTGCTGTGGATGTTTCTTTGGCTTCTCGCTTTGCCTTCACCTCTTCCGTCAGTCTTCAAGTTTCCTGCTCAGCACTTGTCTCGCATGTCAGCCTCTGAGTTCATCTTAGACTGGAGCGCACTGGGAGTTGCGCCATAAAGGAGGATTCAGTCATGGTCAGGCCAGTAACTGCTTCTGTGTCTAAGAACACAACGAATCTGGTCATTACTCCTATATTTTAAATTCAACCACATCTTATGCTTAATGTGAAACTGCTATTCATTCATTATCCAAACCATGTAATCCCAACTGGGGTCGCAGGGGGACCAGAGCCTATCCTGGGAACTAGGAGCGAGAGGCGGGGACCAACCCACTGCAGGGCAAACACACTCACACAATTTAGATTCGCCATATCACATGCTTTTGGACTGTGGGAGGAAGCCGGAGCTCCTAGAGAAAACCCACGCGAACATGGAGAGAACATTCCACACAGAAAGACCCCATGGCTGACCTGGGGCTCGAAACCAGGACCTTCTCACTAACCTCTGCGCCACCTTGCCCCCGCTCAAAACTCAACCTTTTATTTATTCCCAGAGCTGTCACACAAAATATTACTGTTCTGATATTGTGGGACTTGTACAACAAGATTCTGTCCATTTAGATTGTATGTAAAACCTATAGATGTTTTTTTTCAATGCGACTGAAAACATGGATCTGCACTTAAAAAAAAACAACATACATCAGCATTCTGGAAGTGAAGCCTATTTAAGTATTCCACCTGCATGTGACATTTAGGCCGAAATTGATTTGTGTTTGTGGTTCCAAGGGAGGAAAATAAGCTGAGTGAAAATGGAGGAGGCAGATGCCTGCCCTACCTGCTTTCAAGAATCTGACAAGCTGGCATTTGCTGGGCAGAAGAGATCTGTCAGTCCAAACTGGCCATTTAGGCACCTGAGGCTGAACATAGCCGAGCTAGACTGAAGCAGCTTAACAGGACATGGCATGGCCCGTTTTACTACCCCTGATGGAAGTCCACATATCTTACAAAATTAAAGAGTGGTGATGAGACCTAAATGATTTTCTGCCCAGTTTACACTTCAAAATGTCCGCTTTTTCGGTTTGCTTATAATTGATATGGTTCTTGTGCATAGACTACTCCCCAGGGATGAAAGGAAAACCAAAGCCTAAGAAGATCTACATGAGGATAAAATATAAAACTTCTAAAAAGTGCTTCATCAAGATGTTCATCCAGTGACATGCCTTTGTCTGTGAATCCCAGAACATGAAAATCCGTCAGCCTAAACTTATTATTATTAATTTTTTTTAGAATGTTGCATTTTGTACAACAAAACCCTTTCTTTGGTGTTATATTGCTAATTCCTCATTCGATGTTATCTAAAACTATTCAATTCATATTAGTTTAAATACATACGCTTATTTTACAGGAAAGGGAATTCGGAAATGAATGCTTACACGCTCACTTTTCTCTTGGCTAGAGATTTCACTTATTCTTTCCTCTGTGATGATTAAAAGAAGAAATCAAGTAGCAGACAGTAATTAAATGGCAAGAAGCCAAGACTCTGAGGTCTTCTTTTCTTTCCACACCTTATTGCCAGAACAGCTCTGGGCCAGCTCTGAGCCTACCCGAGCACACTGTACCTCACCGGCCTGTGTAATAAAGTGTTAATGTCCTCTCTGTTTTTAGAGTTCTAGTTCTTTAATAACTGTAATTGCTGGATTCTTTAATAACTGTAATGACCTACAATGATTACCTGGAAGGTTAGTGGTTGTGTTCATAGTGGACCAATATACAACCTCCTTATGAAGGTCTAAAGTGGGCTCATCATCAGAATCAAAATCAGATTAAAGTTTATTGCTATGTACATCGTCATATACAGGGAATTTGCTTTGGTGAATGGTAATCAGACATTAATACATTACGACCCCGTACACACATAGCCGGGTATTTATAAAAACTGACATTTATAATATGGTCACTGAAACTGGCTAGTTTTGAAAACTCTGGCCAAAGTTGAGTTTGAGGTTCATGCGTTGACGTCAGGTGTGCGACCTTTGTTTACGTTGAAGGCGGTTCCCGCCTCCTTTATTCAAGCTAAAAGTAACTCAGCTTCTCTATCTGCCATTGTTTACGAAGCAACCGGCTGTAAAAGTCATTGTAACCGGATGTAATTCATTCTTTTTTTCCAGGATTCTGATTGGCTGACATGGTTCTATGCAGCTCTTGACGGCGTACTTATCCGGATTTGTGTGTACAGAGATATTTTTTGAAAATGGGCTCATGTGTATGAAATTATTTTTGAAAATAGAGGAGAAAAAATATCCTTTTTTATAAATACCTGGCTACGTGTGTACAGAGCCTAAGAGCTAACAGATTGTAAAAATGACTTCAGCTCAGTTATACTTTATACATTATACATTTTACATTATACTTTGATATTACTGTATTTCTTTTTAAATATGGACTAAAACAGCCTTCTGTTTTTAGAATTAAACACAAGGCTTCTAAAAAGGGTGTGCTCAAAATAGACTGCATATAAAAGAAATTATAATAAATGCAATGTCAAAATACAAGTTTATTCTTATATATATGAATGAATGGAATTCCCTAAATTTTAGTTTAGTTAAAGTTAATCACCTTAAATTTATTTGAAGTTTAATAATATAAACAGGATTCGCCACAGTTCTAACAACACAAATCTAACAATTAAAGTTATAATATCATAAATGTAACAACTGTGTAAAAATGTTGAAATACAAGTTGCTTTGATATTATATATATTTCAGTTTGATGCCAAATTGTCATACAATTGAAAGTATACATTTTTTTCAGTATAATGCAAGGAAGTGCAACATCGATGGGTTCTTACAATGTCATGATTTAAAAAATATATATAAAATTTATGTTATAATTATATATGTGTGTGTAAAAAAAGTACTTGCTTGAAGAAGAAAACTGAGAGAGGCCCCATCCTCCTTCTGGTAGCACCAAACAATACAATTTATTTAGGGTTGCTTTGTTAAAACCTGTATTCATTTATCTATACATCTAGACACATATGCCCGGCTGGTGTGGGCTCTGAGTCCTTGTGGAGTGGGTTAAAGTGTGAGGCAGACACATAGCATTTTCAATTGCAATGTTCATGACACGTGCTGTCAGGGCCTTAATTGCCTTCTCAGCTCACTGTAAAGCCCCCATTCGATGTAAAGAATGAAGCCAGTCTGACCAACCAGCAGTAATGGGCCCTTTATTGCGAAATTAATCTCAATGGGACGTGTCTGTCCATCGCCCTGGCCACAGCTCTCATCCATCAGTGAGAAATTGAGAAGCACACCACTTCTCCAGAATTATAGCTCAGGTTGGAGCAATTTCAACAGAGAAGATATTGACTGCTTGCTCACGGTAAAGCAAGCGTTGCCGCTGAGGATCACACTTACGAAAAGGCCTGGGGTTTCATTCTCCAGCAGGGGTCACTCTTCAGCTTTGCTACTCACACAGACTGAGAAATGCTATTAAAAACCTGTTAGGCACCTTCATGTGGTTAGTTTTTGCATTTGTTTGTGTGCAGGCTTTTATCAGGACCTGGTTTTCTCCTAACAGATATTAAAACCTGGGGTTTGTCACATTCTTTGCAATTTTGTGAGAACATTTTGTTATGCGAGGCCGGACATCATAAGAAATAAAAAGGTTTTATAGAAGGGTTTCATGTTTCGGAGAAAGAGGGAGCGAGAAAATAGCCCTGTGCTGAAGAACAAGGGAAAGGTCATATCTCTTTGTATATTAAATAGGAACCTGTGGTGTGGGCTCATCAGTGGTGTGGGCTCATCAACACATCATGAGGTGTGTAGTGCATGGTTTTGTGGAGTTTGTTGATACATCATTTATGTATTTGGATAAGAAGGGTCCATGCGCTCAAATCAGCACTTTGATATCTTACATGTGGGCTAGGCAGTTCAGATAATGAATGAATATATGCAGGTTTTACTGTAATAAATATGCGTTCAAATGAACAAAATAAAGGCTTCAATATTACTGGTGCAGCTTCAAATATTATTAACAATTCAGATAAACACATAGATAAAAAATCTGGCTTCAGCAAGTCCAGTCAGGTTTTTAGTCACCACACTTAATTAAGCAGGAGAACCAATTTTTAGTCTCTATTTGCAGTGGACTTTAAAGGCTTAGGACTAAATGGTGAGGAGTTGATGAAACTGGATGTGACACTGCTGCATTTTTCCACAGACTGCTTTAGAAAACCAGGTCCACTAATTTGAGAAAGGGTTAAGAAAGCCTAAGAGTGGTGGGTTTTTAAAACACCTTGACCATTTTATCGCTGAATGACATAAATCACTATGTGTGCAGACTTCACATTTTCACTGCATCTGTAAAAGAGGGTTCATCAAGTTAAAGTACTGGCTGGAGTTTTGTTCTCACCAGGAAAATTTCCTGCAAACTTGGACTAATAATATAACCAAGTTTACCCAGTTTAATGAAAAGGTAGAAAGAAACCCTGGCTGGATAATGACTTGCTGAAGTTATATTTTCTCATTTCTTCAAAAAGAATACATAATACCATAGAATTTATCTTTGTCTAGTGTATATAGTCACTGGAATCATTTGGTTAAACAGCATAGGAATAATTCTAATAAAAAAGTTCCAAAAAATTAAGTATTTATATGCACTTCTAGTTAAATATGGTATGTTGGATTAGTTGCATTTAAGTGATGCACACCAATTTTTAAAAAATTAAGTTAATTAAAAAATTAGGACTAGGGCGGCACGGTGGCGCAGTGGTTAGCGCTGCTGCCTCACAGCAAGAAGGTCCTGGGTTCGATCCCAAGATTGCTTGTAGGGCCTTTCTGTGTGGAGATTGCATGTTCTCCCCATAGGTTCCCATAGGTTTCCTCCGGGTGCTCCGATTTGCTCCCACAGTCCAAAAGCATGCACTGTAGGTTAACTGGCAAATCTAAATTGACCCCATAAGGTGTGATAGTGTGAGTGTGTGTGCCCTTATGTTGTGTTGGTGCCTGCCCAGGTTTGGTCAATGCCTTGCATCTGTATGTTCCCGGGATAGGCTCAGGTCCCACCGTGACCCCAGTTGGGATTAATCAGTTCGGATGATGAATAAATGAGCAATTAGGACTAGCAACAGATATTATGTTATAGTCAAACGATGCCCAATGAAAAATAAAATGCTTAGTTATTGATAAGCACAGGTCAATAAAGAGGAGTTTTATTCAACTGTTTAGCAATTAATTTAGATAGTGTAGCTGTATCATGCTGATACGCCTAAGAAAGTTCTGCGCAACAGTTGTAAAAGTCAGAAACATCATAAAGAATTTATTGTTGTATTCTTGCAACTTTTATTATTCAATTGCCAGATGCATATTAGCATAGGATCACTGTTGTTTGTTTAATCACGTTAATCACTTTCATATAAACCTCAGCCTGAAAAAGGATTTTAGAGCTGAATAAGATAATTGTTTTAATGGTTTGATAATGGTTTTAATTGAGATATGAATAAACTAGGTGATCTGAAGGTCACCGATTCGAATCCACAGAGGTTCTCATCAGCAAGGTACTGTCTCCAAGCACTGCCCCCCCGGCGCTGCCCCTGTTAGCTGTCCACTGCTCCTTTGTGGATGGGTCTAACCATTTTAACAACCTCTGCTCTGGCTGAGCTAATATACATTATACATTCTCCCAAAGCAGAATAAGGCACCTGAACATTTTTCCTCTTCTCTGCCCCCCCCCCCCACACACCTCAGCTACAGGGGCTGCCGCTGTGATTAGAGGCGGGTAAAGGAATCCAGTCTATTATTAATGCTGTTTGAGTTATGCAAAGGAAAGCAGGGAAGCTCTTTGATCATGTGTTGACAGTATGTCAGGAGCCATCCCACTCACAGGGCACCACCACACTGAAACACAAGGCTTTTATCTTCATTTAGAACAACTAGACAAGATAGAATGGGCAATTACAGAGTTATTGTGAAACACACTGCAATTATTTCAGCATTATTTCCCCTGGAAATAGGTTTGGTGATTGAGGAACTGCAAGACGTCATGTTCCGTACCTTGCGTGGAAAACTCCTAAAAAAGGCTTCACGCTGAAATTTCAAAATCATATGCAGGTTTGGCCATGAGTACCATATGAGGATGTAATTGCAATTTGCAACCAAGTTAACGATGCAAATGAGTCTTAATTCCAAACAAACATGAAGAGATTTCTTCTGCCAGAGCCTGTGCCTGAGATTTATGGAATTATGCATAAAATATGAGCCCACTAATCAAAATGTTGTCAATTAAAATGTTTCACCAAATTCTGTTATTACATTTTGAGGGTTACACAGGAATAAGAAGGATAAACAAATAAAAATGATGAATAAATGAGATTAACTGTTTTAGTATGGTGTCTGGGAGGCTCAAGCTCGTATTCCAAATGTCCCACAAATAATATGAATGTGATCGCAGCTCTGATCTTCTGAATGATTATGGAGAACGTGACATTTATCAGTCATATCTGGGCTGTCTAAACAGAAGACTGAAGTATAAATGTACAAACATGTTGGGCTCACAATTGACATCAATAATATGAACAAAATTCAGTGTTTTACAGGTTTCAATAAATATGCGATAAAAACCCCCGTCAGTATCAGTTATATGTATATATGTATGTATTGATTTTTAAAATTCAGCTTCCTTTAACTGTAAAGCTCTTGCTGTAGTGCTTTAGTGTTTAATGCTTGCATTTTTGGCATTTACTACCTAAAGCTTAGTCATCTATATTTTACTGAATGTGGGGAAAAAATGAGATGACAGAAGGCAGAAAAGAGAAAAACACAAAACATGCAGTCCTTCTCTAATCGACCTAATCTTCATCATTTGGCCATGTTCTCATCCACATTACATCTGATGTCATATCTCTCTATTCACCTTGGATAGAAATTCTTGGCATGTCTTGTCCATCCCAGAAATTCTCAGCTGAGATGTCTCTGCAAGTGTCTACACTGTGGATTAAACAATCCTCAATTGAAAAGGAAAAGTCCAAGCATTTTGGGTAAACATGGAGTGGGAGATTGCGATCCCACATGCCTCCCTGCCTTCTCCTGTTCCCCATCAGCTTCTGGCATCAGCACACTTGATGATATTTGTTCTCTGACACGAAACATCAACAGTAAGCATTTTCTACCTTTTGCCAGGTTAAGCCATGCCGTCCTGATTTCCCAAACTGCATATCAGCTACCAGAGGTGGACAGTAACAAAGTACATTTACTTGAGTACTGTACTTAAGCAGAGTTTAGACCATCTGTTCTTCACTTGAGTAGTATTTTTATTGGAAACTTATGACTTTCACTTCACTACATTTGAAAGACAAATACCGTACTTTTTACTTCACTACATTTCCATCAAGGTTCTCGTTACTCGTTACTTTCAAATCTGGGGATAAAGTGTATGTTATTCCCCCTTTTCTAAAACGTGATTGGTTGTTTGGCAGGTGACAGTCTATCAGTAATCAGTGGGGTTACGTCACACCTGTAGACAGTTCTGCCGTTTCTTGTCTTGCTTAAAACATTGTTGCTGTTGGAAGGTCATGAAGCTAGAGGTGTAGAGCTGGGTTTTAAGCAGAATGTTAATGTTATTTTCTGAGTAGGCTGCATTTACAGCTATTGCACTGTTCTCCTGATTAACATACACATATATGTGTGCACACTGCCATAGCTGTGTCAGAACACTACCATGCTGTTTTGTGGGGATGTGTAGTCTTACACTTAAGTACAAAAATAAACTAACAACTGTTTTTTTTGTCAGTTTGGTTTGTGTTTAATTCTGTAACATTCTATCTGTACTTTCACTCAAGTAATCAAGTTAGCTACTTTGCCCACCTGTCAATTACTTCCATATAGGTTTAAAGCTGCAGGTTTTATACTACAGTTAAGAATATTAATGTTTTTTTTCTGATATGCTGCATGCATGATATTTTGAATGATCAAGAATTTATTTTGGTCTTGGGTAGGTTTGTACTTAAAGACACTTTTTAGAACCATGTTAATTGACTGCATATGCTGTGAGAGGAACATGAACAGTGCGAGGCCCCTAACAACATAATATTATGCTAATTGAGTTCTGAAAAAGCGACTACATATGTAAGTGTTTGTTTTTAAAAAGATAATTGCATGATAGCACCTTTTTTTTCAGAAAATGTATTACATCCCCCCCGAAATAGTTGCAATTAAATGCTTTTTAATTTCTCTACCAAATGCCCATCAAATCTGGTCTCATCCCACACAGAACTGCAGGAATGGCATAACATTAACTGATTCAGGTCTCAGACATTTGTAGGGTGCCTTCACTCAGTGCTGATTTGAGATAGTTTCATATGAGTTCTTTGTGATTTAAGTCTGGAGTTATTAGTAGTTGAAGAGCTCTCCAGCACTTTGTTTTAAATTTCTGGGTGTTTTGGGTCATCGCCCTTAAGACTCTGACACTCTGACATGGTCTCTGACAAAAACTCAGTTCCCAACATTGGCATCAAGATATCTTGCACCAGTAAAAGCAAATGAACACAAAAATATCTGAGAAACTCCACCATGTTTGACTGTGGTCTGTGTTCTTATGTTTAAAGTATTCTTTTCATATTGTGTAAACAGTACAATGATGTCCTTTAGCATTTTAGACTCAACAGCACAGTACTGTGCACAAATACTCCCTTAACTGTTCTCCACATACCCAGTTAAGGTAGTATTTGTGCACAATACTGTTCTCCATATAAAAATATATTTTTTTAAAAAGTGACCTCAACTTGTCAACATGGTCTGGGCTTCCATTCGAAATACTTGTAATTTAGTTTGATGCTGGTATGCTTTTGACTGTCTGTGTCATAGCTATTGTTGTAGTACTCAAGACCGGTCTCAAGACCAGTTTTTTAAAGTCTTGGAATCGGCCGTATTTGTATTCAGCCTTATCACAGACTCGGACAAAGAGGACTCAGGGTTTTATTTCGAGACCAGCCGAGACCACAGCTCTGAGAATATTACTATTAATGAGCTGTTTACTGTCAGATTGGATAACTTTTCACTTGTGACCAATGATCGCATGTTTCTAAGATGTAATGAAACCATTCTTTAAACAGATTTTCCATTTATTTTTTCAGGTATCTGGTGTTGTGTGGTGTTTAGCAACTACCCCCTTATCTTTGGGGTGAGTTTGGCCACTGTGATTTGTTGATTTTAACATATGATATCAGTGTGGATTACTGCTTCCAGTGTAGTGATATCCTCATTATAGATATGTAAGAGAGGAATATTGAATAAACATGTTTAATGTTGCTAGTGTATGTTGTTTGCTTTGTTCAGCTCTTTTTGATGGCTGCTTAGGCTTTGCATGTTCCATGTGGTGTAAAACGTGCATTGGCCTGGTCTCTGTCTCGACTTGGTCTCACCCCGTCCTGGTCTCAGTTTCAGCCCTTCAGAGTCTAGGTCTTGTACATAGGTAGAAGGATGCTGAGGTTGGAGCCACCGGGCAGGAGGCTGAGAGGAAGACCAAAAAGGAGATTTACGGATGTGGTGAAAGAGGACATGAAGTTAGTTGGTGTGAGGTTGGAGGACGCAGAGGATAGGACTAAATGGAGACAGATGATTTGCTGTGGCGACCCCTGAAGGGAAAAGCCGAAAGAGGAAGAAGAAGAAGAGTCTAGGTCTCGACACACTCTGGTCTCGTTCAGAACTTGATCTTGGTTTACATGGCCTTGACTACAACTCTAGTCATTGCTATATCAGTGGGGTAGTTTTTGTCCCCAATTCTCTTCCTTCTGCATGGTGCAATATTATCTAAAGTAAGCAAAGTCTGCAAGCAGTCTGGGTCACCTTAACCAATTTAATCTGTACCTGATGTGACATAATATTCTGTGTGTGTGTGTGGTGGGCGGAGAGTTAATTCTTTTTTTTATATAATTGCGTTAAAATCATTATTCATGAAGATGCCCAAATCATCTGAAGGTGCATAAAATATTTTTAAATGTTTGTCTCTTTTTCTACTTCTAGTTTAAAGTTTATAGATTATATTTTATTTATATATTGCTTTTTCTATGTGCTTTATTTGTTCTCTGTACTGTCAAAACTGGAAACACGTTGTCTTGTCTCTCTGTATACTTGTACATTACACAGCAGAGATGACAATTAAGTTTACTTTGACTTTGAAAACTGATTTCAGTGGTGAAAGTGGATTGCATGACACGAACCACCTGCCTTCCTGCGGCAGACCACCAGGGGGCCGCGGACCACCGGTTAAAAAACTCCAGCTCTATACTAATGCTACAAGTCAGGTTAATATTTCATTATACTTGCTAGAAATGACTGTGACCTAAAATGAAGAATAAAGTTTCCCTCAATATACTGTATATAATTGAAATGGATTAATCAGAGATAACTGCAGTGCATTGCGTAGTCAAAACTTGTATTACCCACAAAACCCGCTTGGTCCTATCTGACTGTCAGCTGTGATGCTCTACAAAATTAAAATGCATCCAAAATATCTTCTGCCATCTCTCATTGACCAAATATAGAAAACATAGACAGAAAACCCAAATCATGTTTCTCCAAACATTTATGCATCTCGTTCAATCAAAGAATTCCATCTGACTGCAGGCTGTAATTATTTCAGTTTTTGCTCCATCACCTGCGGCTGATTCTTCTCCAGCTGTTTGCCTGTGAGAGACGGGACTTGACAGACACCTTTCAGCTCTGGCTTTCCTCCTGACAACTTCATTTTGCAGTCTTCCTTTCCAGAACCTCTTCACTCTTAGCCGGAGCACTTTCCCTTCCTGCCTAATCTTCTGTGACAATCAGTGGTCTGTTCCTCCATGCTCGGCCGATAACGTCACTCAGAGCAGTGTCGAGGTCTACATTGTGCCAAGTCATTCTGCACACAATGGAGGACGATTGCCTTTTCAAAAACAACCTGTGTCCTTTCTGTTGGTGCTCTCATGGCCGCGGCCAAGCCAATGCGCCTGCCAGAGAGAGAGATCTGTTAAAAAGAATCAATGAATTTAGTCATTTTGCAAAGGATTAAAAAAACTTAAAAGCGGTAGATATATGTGAAAGAGAGATAGAAAGAGCTTGCTCAGTAGAGTTCATATTTCTGAGATTTCACATTTCATATTCTCTTTTTATATTACTGGTTAATATTCATGCATGTAATCTCGGGACAACTGATACTAAAGCATTTTGACATTTCTGATCAATCTATTAGCAATTTAACAATATGACCCGAACTAAAAATCTGCCACAGGGAGCTAATCATAGAAGCACGGAATCTTGTGAAAGAACAGTGTGCAGCCCAGCAGACAGCCATTCTCTCGCTCTCTCTCTCTGAGGCAAAGTCGCATTCTGGCACTTTCTGCCAAGCAGCTCCAGGCCACAGCTGACAGGAAGTTTCAGCTGCTCCACATCCAGCCGTGGCTTTTGTGTGAGCTCCAGGAGAAGAGGCATTGCCTAGGAGCTAGAGCTAAATGCCTTCACGCTGAAATCAACACACATTTTATTCCGTTTCCCGCAGTGTAATAAGAGCCACGCTTCTCCTCCACTTTTTAAAGAGTCAACCAAGTGCGGACCTAAGCAGGGCTTCAAATCGATGCTGCTGCCATAGTTTGGTGTTGAGGCCTGCCTGACTATGCGACTCCAACAGGACCCGCTGGACCTATTATAGCTTGGAACGCAGGACTGATTCTCACTCTTGCATGGCAGAAGCAGACAGACAACAGCAGTGTGCAGTGCAGGAAAACTTGGGAACAGATACGAGACGATGGAGATGTCCATCAAAAATAGAAAGAAATTGTTCCACCAAGATAGATTATTTCTTTACTATCCTGCTAGGATGCAGACAAAAACTCTATGACTGACACTTGAGTGTATTCTAAGAGAAAGTTGACGAGGTCTGAAGACAGCCTCCCTTCCCGGCTCTGGAGCGAAATCTGGATGCAGAAATGTTGTCGTGCACATCATATCAATTATATTCTCGAGTTATCATGTAATCTTCAAAGAAAATGTATTCATTGAAACTTTGATGTGTTAATCCAAAATTTACAGCCGTATGTGTGGATGCAAGCAGGGGGAGGTCTTTCCAGTCCAGATCTCTCATTTAGTATTAAATTCACACATGAGGCACTTTCCTAAACAATACTTTGCTTAAAGCAGTTAAGATCTTTTTGTATTGCTTTTTTTTAAACTGTTCATGTCACACAGTACCAGTTTGGACAGAGGCAGAGCCGATTCCCTCAGGCTTCATGGACTTAAATGCCCCCTTCCACACCAAGCCAGAGATAAAGTCACTTGTTCCAAGTTCATATCCCAGCTGCCCAGTCCTAAATAGACCCGGAAAATCTTGGTCTGCACACCACTTAATTCTGTTATTCTGTCCATGTAAGCGTTCCTCCTGCAGAACAAGTCAATATTCAGTTTTCTCCTTTCACACAGACTGGATGAGCAGAATACTGTGAATTCAAGAAATTTTGGAGCATATAGACTTTTTCACCAGCATTTCCTTAAAGAAGTTTCTGTTGCTTCTCCTAACAGAATATCATAATCAGTTTCAACATCTGATGAAGTTAGTTTAAATGAATTTAAGTTATTATTTATCATTGTGAACACCACAGCACAGCACACAGTGCACCATAGTGAAATTTGACTTCTGCATTTGACACATTCGTGAAGGAACACTAGACAGCTTTTTGGCAGTGTCTGGGGAGCAGTAGTTGGCGATGGTAGCTTGCTCATGAGTACCTCAGTCATACCTTTACTGATCCGCGACTTGCATGAAGCCAATTCCATAACCTTTATTCTATCAGCTGTCCCAATGTTATGTTAATAATTTACTGTTGTCAAAAAACATCCACAAAGCAGTTAATTTCTTTTCTCATATTTGGGTTCACTCCATCGCTTCCTCTTCTTCTCTCTTTTGTGGATCCTTTACTGAATTCAGGTGAAGAATACTCCTTAATTGAATTGTC
The DNA here is from genome assembly GCA_032718565.1 of Distichodus sexfasciatus. NCBI lineage: Eukaryota > Metazoa > Chordata > Actinopteri > Characiformes > Distichodontidae > Distichodus > Distichodus sexfasciatus. The sequence continues at coordinate 2,738,536 of JAVGVS010000038.1, read as the reverse complement.
AATAATGTCGCCTGTTGTTACCATTCCTTTTCTTCATTTAGTTTGTAAACCACAAGGTAACATAGCATTGAACAAAAGTAATTGACACATCCCCATATTAGAAGCCCATGCGCAGGTCAAATAATAGATAACGGCAGGTCAAAATCAACCTCCAAAACCGGGTCACAATACCAGAAAAGGAACCAATGAGCTTTGTAAATAAAACTCAGCATGATGTTGATCTAGTAATTGTCAGTGGCCATTTTAGGCTATTTTTAGGGGTGCTCAAGCACTCAAAAATTTTAACTCAACACCCCCTGAAAAATAATTAAGATTTTGTGAGATGGCCAGTTCTCAAACCTTCTCAAATTTGCCAAAACTGCTTTTCAGAGATTGAATAAATGAAGACAGGCCCAAATGGACAGGTAAAATCTCTGCACGAGTCAGATCCTCCTCTGATTGGTTGGTGTGTCCGTGATTGCCTGATTGTTTTAATACAAATGGCCATTTGAATGTACTGCAGACGTTACACAGCGCATCTTGGTGTCATCGTTCTCAACAGCGAAAGGTAAAGGTATGGCTAATGGAGTTAGAAGTAATGAAAGAAACATATTAAAATACAGGTGCAATAGTTGTGGGTCCTGTGGACAATAAAAACAAACTAAATCCCATTTATTATATTCCATTTTTGTGCACAACTAGGCAATGCTACTGTAGGTTTGTCATACCTAGCCCACAAACCGAACTTTAAGAAGGAATCTTCCTAATAGTCTTTATGGTAAGCCTATTGCCCAGCCAGCTTTTGTTTGAAAATGTAAGCTGTTAAAAGATCTTAAATCTGGACTAAACATGGCAACCACATTGTTCAAGCCAAGAGCCTCTGTGAGAACTGGGGGCTGAGAACGCCTAAAGATCAGATCCTGGAATCGCCCCGGTAAATGATTTGAAAGGTTCTTCAAAAACTGTGTGTGGGGACTAGAGTTTAATTGGGAAGGTAGTAGGAGACTGGCAACAGAGTTGTGAAGTGAGGCTCAATGTGCTCTGCCCACAGTATCAATTCATAGAAAATTCTTTAAACAAACGATAATAATTTGGGGCATTCATTAAGCAGCCTACAGGCCTATAATGAGTTAGTACTAGGGAAGTCTCTTTGTGTGCATTGATTGTTCAGCTTAAATCAATTTATGTTTGTTTGTTGTGCTACTAGCTATTTATTCCCATGGAGATTCCAATCGTAATTTCAATAATATAGCGGGGTCCAAGCAAAAGTTACAAAAAGCAGCACAAAAGGGTTAGCACGGATCATCAGCAAAGTCTGTTTATGTGTAGACACATAGCCACACACTGCTGATGCTGATGTTTATGACAGGATAAAACCACATAACTACATTAATCATATCAAAATGTTTGAATGTAGAACAATAAAGTGAAATAATAAAGTGAAACAATAAAGTGACTTGATAGTAAAGCCTCTTATAAAAGCTTCAATAAGTTGTGTTTATAAAGAAACTAACCTCTAACAGTGTTCATATAAGAACTGGGTGGTTCTCTCTAATTTCATGTAAATTATAAAAGCTCCTTTATGACATCACATAAATGTATGAATATTATGAATACTTATTATGAAAACACTCATTTGCAAACGCAACCTAAATCTGTAGGGCACATCTGAGATATATTTTCCCATTCTGCCCCTGTCTGATTGATTCATCACTGTTATCTAGTTCAGATTGGGGTTAACGCTACGGATGGCTGGCTTACCCATTGAGGCCAGTTATTGTTAGAGTGCCAACGTGACTGACTCCCAGGAGACGTAATTAGGGGCAATAGAAGAAGCACAATTAGATAATTACAATTGATTAAGCCACTTGCATATTAGAGAATCAACTTGCAAAGGCCTTGCTGTTTCACGAGTGAACTCAGGAGCATTCTCAGTGTGAGGGCACAGAGGAGGTTATTTTTGTTCTTTTGGGTTTCAAAATATACAGAGGCCAAACTATGTATCCATGCTATTTTTATGTTGTAATCATACAAATGACAACAATATTTGACTTTTTATACTACAAAAACACAACACTAAAGTACAGTTTTAATAGGAAAGATATGATAAAGGAGGGCGGCACTGTGGCACAGCGGTTAGCCACATCACAGCAAGAAGGTCCTGGATTCGAACCTTGGGGATGGCCGTAGGGCCCTTCTGTGTGCAGTTTGCGTGCTCTCCCCATGTTCACGTGGGTTTTCTCTGGGTGCTCCGGAAAGTGTCAAAGTGAGTGTGAGTGTGCATGCCCTGTAGTGTGTTGGCGCCTGCCCAGGGTTGTTCCCCGCCTTGCGCACCTTAAGTTCCCGGGATAGGCTCCGGTCTCGCCATGATACCAGTTAGGATTCAGCAGTTCAGATAATGATGAATGAATAAAGATATGATAAATAATTGTATCATAAATACTGCCAGTCCCTCGTAAATTTGGGTTGTGGCTGACAATAGAACTTACTACCAGTTTGTAGTATCAATTATAAGTTATTTCTATATAACATATATCACATTTATTTGAGTATAATCTATTTATTGTATATTACAGGTACATCTTCCATAGCTTTTTTCCACACAGTTTATGTTGTGGATGTATGCAAAGAAATGTAAGAAGCTAAATTCAGTTGGGGGTTGAGTTCTAAGGAAATGCAGGCAAACAAATTCAGAAGGCAACATGAGTTCAAAGTCCAAACACAGAGTTGAGCGATCTTCAAGCTAAATATTAAAGACAAGGCAGTACTAAAAATAATCTGAAAACCAAAAACAAGAGTTAAAACCAGGGCAGCAAAACAGAAAATCAGGGACTGGTAAAAGTCTGATTGACTAAAAAGAACTGGACAGTTCCTTCACAAGTGGTGAGAGTGAGAAGAGTGATTATATATGCTGTGCTTAATGAGCCAGAATGGAAACACCTGTGAGTCCTGGATAGTAACCTTGCACATGTGTGATGTTGGGAACTGTGGTCCATGGCGGCCTTGCTTGGATGCAGTGTTGATCCACATCAAACAGAGTGCTGTGTTGATTTAGGGGCAGATGATAGCAGAGATAACAATAAAGTTTACTTTGACTTTTGACTTTGAGTCAAATGCAGATGTTACATTTCATTGTGGTCTATTGTGTGCTGAGGTGTGTTCCATTACAAAAACAAAATATTTGCGGCAAACTTGTGGTTAATTTGTGGCGAACAGAGGAGTTTGCCAGTATATGTTGCCACTAGAGGTGGGGATCGAAAACCATTTCCGGCTGAGAACTGATTCCAATTAATTATCGATTCTTCTTAACGATTCTCTCATTTACTTCTCTCCCAGAAATGAGTCAAAAATGAGTTATAGGCTAAAATGAGTTCATATGCTCAAAAATAGCTAAAACTTCAGTATTTGTTCATTTTCAAAAATATTTTTTTCCATTTCATTTGATTTTTCAAATGATTTTATTCTATACTAAGATGGATTCCAAATGGATGAAGAAGTGTTTCCACCTGCCACTAACCTTATTTTTCTTCATATTACTAAGCCATAGAATGTCTCTGCATAATAACAACTCTGAATATGAATGTGTTCATGTTCCCAGTCTTGTGCAGACATCAGTTTGGAAAAAATAAAATGATTGTGCGGTGCGGAAGACTGTGTAGAACTACTTTTTTTCCACACTCAAAAAACCTCCCAGAAATCGAAAAGAGAATTTATAAGGAACTGGATTCATAGGCAGAATCGACAGTGGCATTGATATTGATAAAATCCTATCAATTCCCACCCGTAGTTGCCACAACTTGTCAGCCACTAGTGGCAAACTTGCAACAATGTTCTGGCAACAATGACAAATTGCCAGGTTTGCATAAAGTTTGCCACAAGTCTGCCACATGTTTGCCACAAACCTAATTAGCAACATTGCCAAAGGCTAATGGCAACCGTTTTCCACAAACCTAACATTTCTGTAAGGGTTCACCATGACGAATAATCACTCACTTAGAAGTTGTGTTCTACAATATAAAACAAAGCACTTTAAAGTGGGTATGAAATACACAAGCCTTGGTGAAATGTACAACAGAACAATTTGGTTTAGTAGTATGATGAGTAGTATGAGTAGAAGAAGTGTAGGTACAGGTGAGCAAATAATGGTGTTGATACAGTGACAGCTGTCCCTACATAATTAATGCATGTACAATGTAATATGTGTGGTCCAGTGTGTGAAATAGTTAAAGTCATTTGATGTACCGTATGTTTATAACATCATCCTTACACTGAAGAGTGGAGCTGAACAGAGGTACAGCTGAAAAGAAAAGCTGTTACTAAGTCATATAAAGTTTTCTGTAGCGGTTCCTTCGTGGAAGGATCCATAAGGATGCTTCTTGCCTCTTACAGGCAGTGTTCATGGTGAATGTCCTTTGATTGCAACTGGACGTCAATGATACCTTGAGTAGCACGTAGAAATGCCATTTACTAGAATGCTCTTGACGGTATAGCCATAGAAGGTCACAAGTGTCTGATTGGACAGGTGAACTTTCTTCAGTTTTGCCAAGATAAAAAGGCACTGGTATGATTTCCATTGGACATTGGATATTGTAAGGTCTCCAAGAGAATGTATTCAGTAATTATCTCTACAATCTTTTTTTTCCTCAGGATCAGGGTGTTTAGCACACCATGTCACCATGTACTGGGCCTTTTCCCCGCTAGCAAACGTCATGGTTTCCAATCAGTCCTATCACCATAGCATCATCTGCCAATATAAGTTGTTTTTTCATCAACTGTTGTGCGGCTATGAGTGAGAAGAATATTAATGAATCAATTTTCTTAGATCACTGACCTTAGAAATCAGTTTATAGGGGACTCTATAATAGGGGAGCAGAAGTTACTACTTTCCCAGGGAGTGAGGATGTAATAAAAAGTCATGGTAATAGGATCTTACAGTATTTCTTGATTGCTTAGACCTGGGATCCACTTGGTCATCATCATCACCATCTCAGCAGATGTGAAGACCTCTCTTACACGTGTTAACACTTTTTCATTAGATTCACACATTTTTTACACCCATTGCAAAACTGTTGACACAGACGTCATTCCAGCGGCCCAAACTGCATTGTTTTAACTACAGTAACCCAAAAAACCCCATCTATTCCCAACTATTAGACACTAACTAGATCACAATGAAATCACTTAAGCACCTGTTTGACTCTCCAACACCAATGTGTTGCTCTATACAGATATAGAATGTGATGTGGACGAGAACATGTGACGCTGTCACTGGGAGCGAACAGCTTGGATATCCACAGTGGCCATTTTAACTCATTCATTATCCGAACAGCTTGATCTCTATCAGGGTTGTGGGAACTGGAGCCTATACCGGGAACTACGCGTACAAGGCGGGGACCAACCCTGGACAGGCGCCAATACACCACACGGCACACACATTCACACAATCACACTCACATTCACACATTACGAGGCCAATTTAGAGTCACCAATTAACCTACAGTGCATGCTTTTGGACTGTGGGAGGAAACCGGAGAACCCGGAGAAATCCCACGCTAACACGGGGAAAGCATGCAAACTCCACACAGAAAGGCACTGTATTTACTTTTAGTTTTATTTATAGTATTTCAATTTCCAGCCACGAATGGCATGGAATCAATAAAATTTGTTTCCAAGTATTTCTGATTCTGGATCCAATTTTTTACAAGATGGTAAATTTGGCACATACCCTATACCTAAAAAGTAATCAAATGGCACAGGCATGAAGGCAAGCACAATTACAAGCAATGCTGCACTGTTTCTCGATGATTGCCGTATTTTATATTTTGTTGTCCATTGTGTAATGATTGATTAGAAGAGTGCAAACATTTGGCTGCAAGTTGTGTTGTTTGAAGGCACAATTAGCTTTTGTTGCATTTTTTTTTTTAATGTTTAGGCACTGTTAGAGCCTTTTGCAAACAAAATGTCATTTTGACCAGAGTGCTTCTGTTTAGAGCTGTGTGTAAACAGATCTATAAGTGTGGAGTTTGAGCTGACTGCAGCATCTAAGTTAATTGAGAAATTGATTCCATGTCATTCTTTTTCCAAACTTTGGCTGAAAACTGAAATAATGTAAATATTACAGAAAAGAAACCTAATGAAAACTATTGGAATATCACAAATGAGTTCAAATAGTCACTTTGGATTTCTATCTATTCTAATCTATTCACTTACGGTGACAATTGTCAATATATGCGCAAAAGATGTCTTTGCCTCTGCTGAGATGGTGATGATGAAGACCACAAGGATCCCTGTTTCTTTAATCAGGTCTAAGTCATCGAGGAAAAATTTTAATTGTTCAGATAAAATTAGAGAAGTAAAAAGCTGAAATGATTTTACACTCCACAAATACACAACAGTCTCTGTTAATCTGAGTGGTTATTTTCATGGGCGCCTCATTGTACGCACCAGTACTTCATCACTGCACATATTTCATTTGATCTTAGCATCATGTAGAATGATAAGAAGATCAGTAGAAGTAATGAAAACGTTGGAATGGCCTTCAAAGTTCCATACAAGAGAAGATGTTGTGACTGCACTTCTCACATGAGATAGACTAGCGTTTACTGTCAGTTGGTTTAAAAACTCTGGGGAGCCACTGAAATTTAAATGTGGATCTGTCACAAATCCAATTCCAACCTCTGTTTGCTAAGTGCTCCTGCTATTTTTATAAACCCTTTGGCATGTGGCACTCTTCTAAGCTTTGAGCTCCTATTTTACATAAAGTCGTGTGATACAAAGGAGGAGATAAAGGTATGTAAACATTGTGACTTCGTGTGAATTGAAATTAGTTTGAAATGCAGTTGGAGTCTGCCTTGCTCGCCTTTCTGAATATGTTTTGCACAGAACTGTGTGTTTCGAACAGAACAGATATGAATGTGAATTTGCAAACTGGAGATATCAGACTTGACATGGCAAAACATATCGCACAATGAGGCATTAAATTTGCCAGAACTGAACAATTGTGTGTGGAAAGCTCAGACTATAAGAGTTAATTGAGTTGGCACCTAAATGTCTCTCATTGCCAGATAAGCAGTTCCTATTTTTGCTGTTTGAGAGTCTGGCGCATTATGTGGGCATCAAGCTCATTGGTAAGGATGATATCATTTTGTGACGTGTGCTTACTCCACAGCGCTGAATGTGGTTGATTTATGCAAAATTAAACTTTCATTTTTCAAATCTCTTTTAAGTCATTTGCTTAGAACCTCAGAACCAGCAACACAACTTTTTAATTGACAGAGAAACATAAGGTGCTTTTTCTTTGGGTCATGAAACATTTATGATCTTTCAAGTATTCCTGCCTCATCTCAGCTACAAGTTTGTGACATTCCCTGGAATGGATCAGAGATTTAGCCCCAAGTTTAATCTGGAGAGAGAACAGCTGGTTTTCACATGAAAGGAAGACAATATTCCACTAGTTGTAAATTAATCTCAGACACAGAGAGCATGATAACGGGCGCAATCCCTTGAAGTCACATTCAGCAGTGACATCAAATGTGCTTGAAATATACATGTGCATTGAAGATATGAAAGTAAAATGGGGTTGACTTGTGCTTGACAGTGAGCTTTCTGAAGGACAGCTTCATTTAAACTGCATTTAGAAATTCAGAAGGGGAATGAAATATGTCCGGCTAATCTCAATGACTGTGCATAAATTAGTCAAGACAGCCTGTTTATTTCCACAGGCTCGTTACGGAAGCCAGTCACTCTTTTTAATTGATGACATAGTCAGAGGGATGTACTTATTCGCTTGACTGGTTTTATTGGCTTTTAATAGCTTTTAATAATGTATATATGAATGAGGAGACTGACCCTTGACCTTCAATGCCTGTAATGGACTTGCGAGTATCAGAACTAGACCTTGGATTAATGGAACAAGGTCACCTAATCTTTTGGATCTCATTTTCTGTTGCAGTGAGTGGATGCCCCAGTATCTGTGGGTCATTTACCAGGAGAAAAGAGAGACACTCTAACCAGTATTTGTATAATTGGAAAATATTTCTTCTACTCATGTTTGCTGCTCTATCACACTACAGTTTCTCACTAGATTGTCTCCTTCTGTCTATCCGACTCAACCAAACTACAGCCTCTCTAAGATGATACTTTGGGGAAACTGAACTCTTTTTCTTTGTATTTACTGTTCAATGTCAGATTTTTGACCAAGCTCAAATCAATGAACCATCAAAAACAAACCTACGTTTTTTTTTTTACTGATCAGAACTGTAAAACGGTTTTCAGCTCCACATTTTTCCACAGTTTCTGCTTAAATGGAATAAAATATACAGGCTGCTTGCTCAGCGGACCCAGATTAATTTGTTTGATGAAGCCATGTCCATATTTGTATTGAAGAGACATCTGAGAAATGGATTCTGAGGCCTGTTTACAGACCTACCCAACTCTGACTCGGTAATGAGAGGGATTTATCAGCAGGCCACACATTTTGATAGAGCTAGAAAGGCATGAAATTGGAAATAGCCCTTTAAATGTATTGATCCATAAATTCTCCATAGACACTCATCACATATGGCTGTAGAAAGGAGGATAAAACTGACTGACTCGGGATATATTTAACCAGAATCACGACACAAGGCTCAAGCGTAATAGGATTATGTGTGGTATATTTAGGTTATGAGTTAAAATTGACGATTATGCTTTCAAGAGTTCTCAAGAAAGGCAGTTACACTGCTCTGAACTATAAGGTGTTTACAGCAATGAAACAATAAAAACCTGATTCTCAACTGCAACCACAGGAGCCATAAACATCCTTTAAAAAAGAATTGCTACAAGTTGGAATGGAAATGTGATCCAATGGTGATCTGCTCATTTTAAAAACAAAACTAGTCACCACAAAACAGCTGTAGTCCAGAAACTGAAGCTTTTTTTAGCAAACAATTAAGGCACTTAATTAATTATTAACTAATAATTAAACATTCGGGATATGCATCTAACCTCAGCTCATGTATCACCAATTCCCTTTAATTAATACTACTATTAGCAGGAACGCAGAATCATTTTTTAACACAACTCCCACAGACATTATTAATCTTCTCTCATTCTCTCATTCTCCCATTCTCATCTTCCTGTAATCTACAGTAGATGTGCATTCCTCAAAGATGGTCCTTGCAACCCACTGTCCATTGTTATTTTCTGGCACAGTACACTCGATGCTACATTGCTAATTAGCTAAGTGATTTTGGGGAAAAACTGCTCGTTGCAGAGCATTTGGCTGTGGATTTCTTAAACCTTGTTTACTAGGAGGCAATTCCTCTCATTTTGCCAATTGTTAAAACGCTGCTGAAGTCATACACTGCCTTAATAACAGGGGTGTTGAAATTAATCACATAATCGATGCATCACGATGCAGATGTGGACGATTCTACATCGATGCAGTGGCAGACCCTAATCAATCATATCGGGGCTTTCAACTGGTGGTCTGTTGCCCCCTAGTGGTCCGCGGCGGCAATGCAGGTGGTCCGCAGTACAGTTTCACTACTGAAATCACTTTCAATTATCTCATTTTATTTAGTTTTCAAAACATTTCTAGATGATGTGGTCAGCTATTTGAATAATGAATTTAATGCCAATATCTAAAAGTAATAAAAAATACTCTGCTTAGTCTGAGCGGTGGTCCCTGGGACAGGAGCAGGTAACTAGATTATATCATAATGACATTGGTTGGTGATTTTCTGGTTACGGCATAAACATTCAAGTTAAAAAACCATCACGGTAGAAACTACGGCTGCCCGGTCTGCGTCATGACCAATCTGCGTGTAATGTGAAGTAATGTAGAAAAATTGATGGGATGCATTGTGATGCATCAAGATATTGTATCGAATTGAAATGTTGACCTAATAATTGAATCGGTTCACACCTCTACTTAATAAGTCTGAATAATGCCTAAATGACATTTTTATTTGGATACTAAACAGACTCTTACTTTGCAGTTAATTCCTAGATCTAAACTGGTGTAGTTGTGTTTCCTTTACCTACTGACTTGAGTTCCTGCTACAAAAGCAGTAAAATTATGTCCTCCATTAATATCCTGGACTTCTTAAAGCTGTCAGCTTTCAATCAGCGAAAACTGGCATTTTGCCAGACACTTCTGTTAGTATTTGCTGACATTTTATTGCCTCTCTCTCTATATACAGATGCCAACAGCTTTGGGTTGAGTGTCATTTTGGCCAAAAAAACACAGGACAGCGAGGAGTCAGCAGCTGAATATACCAGCCACAGTTTCCATATAATCAGGACAAATAATGTCCACGATATTTAATTTAAATAGGAATTCCTTGCTCTTAAGTAAGCTATTACTAATAATTTAGTAGCACAATTACAGTCTACCAACACTGGCAATGTGGAATAACTGCCACAACTTTGTGGGCAGGGGTGAGGCAAGATGCAGGTTAACACAGTTTATTAACAAAAAATAAAACAGACAAATCGCTAAAATTAAAGAAAAGTCCCCAGAACTCTGGCACAGCACAAAAAGGAAGAGCTAGTTTAATAGAAAGGGACACTGGTGTAGCATTTTAGATCAAGGCAAAGCAGCCACTAGTGACCTAGTGGGAAATCATGTGCCAGACAAACATGAAAGGGAACAATTTTAAAGTCACAGACGACAGTCATTGTCATTGCAATAATTTTTTCAATCTTATACAAAAAGTCTGAAAATGAAATTATGATGCAATTTATTATTACTTGTACTACATTGTTGTAGAGATTTGTGCTTCTGGCAAAAGTTATACCTCACAATATCAGTGAAATATCAGTGAAATATCTTTTTCTGATTGTCTATTTGACATGCAGCGCGGGGCCAGTTGGTAGTGTAACGGTTAGGGCGTTCGCCCCATGATCGGTTGTCAGTTTGAATCGCGGACCCGTAAAGGGTACCACTGAGGTACTCATGAGCAAGGTACAGTCCCCAAGCACAGCTCCCCAGACGCTGCCCATGTCAGCTGGCCACTTCTCCTTCACAGATGGGTCAAATGCAGAAGTCACATTTCGTTGTAGTGTACTGTGCACAATGTTGTGTTCACAATGACAAATAATCACTCACTTTCGTGTGTATTTATGAACTGCGAATAAAGCCTTAAAGTGCTGTACAAATGTGAAAAAAGACATCAACGCAAATCTCTTCCAAAAAAGAATAATGGCCTCTGTAAAGATACACAGACAATGCAACCTAATTAATAGCAGAATCTTTAAAGCCATGTTTTTCTCCCTTTTCCACCTCATGCCCATATAATGGGACAGCTACAGTGTGTGTTGCCTTTTTCATCTTCGAATCTGAATTTGTCTCCATGGAGATTTTGTAATTCGCGATCTAAAAACCAGGGCTTTTAATGGTGAGGGTTTTATCCAAACTGACATCATTAGCTCACCACCAGTTTTCACAACCATGCGACAGAGGCAAACTGGCAGAGTGTGGCATGCAAAGGTGGCATCTAAAATAGAGAATGCACAGAGCAGGCAGATAAAGCACTCAACAAGGGGAAAGAGTCCAAAAAGGGGGAAAACAGTCTGTGCTCTCTTAGTTGTGTGTCCTCAGTTAAATGGTTGCACCTTCAGTTTGTGACAGCTCCGATTTATATTTACAGTGCATTCCCCTAATGCCAGTGAGTGCATTAACACCTACGCCGGCCGCTGAATTCAAAGCAGAGTTTTAATGCAAGGAGCACAAATCCTTAATGAGAGCAATAACCCAGCAATAATAATGACAAGCCAATCTATATGCAAATGGCCGCCATCACTCTTGCAAAGACAGCGCTGTATGTTCTCATATCAATGAGCGCTGCTGAAACAGTAATAAGCTGCTCATTAATGCGGAGCATATGATCTGTCTGCTGCATCGAGCACAAGTTTCAAATTACAGGGGGAAAGGGGGGACATAACAAGCAGGTATTTTATTATTTGCTTTTCTATCACAGACATAATAACGCACAGATATGTAAGTCATCATACGAATAGGTTTTAAGATCATTCATCTGATGAATCATCTGTAAATGACACTCCATTAGTATAATTTGCACAGTTACATTAGCCCGTCTTGGCAGTTCATTTCAATAGAGTGAGGGATATTAGAGCTTATTCTTTTAAGTGAATAAATAAAACAAAATGTGCAGTTGAGCAGATTTTCCATTTGAAGATTGATCTGGCAGTAACACGTGCATGTACACATTTGAATCAAAGCTTATTATATAAACACTGCTAAAAGTGACTATTTTGTAAGACTTTGTAAAACAATTTCTACGGTTGCAGTAATAGCAGTGCTGTGATGTGGACTATAACTTAGCACCAATAACTGTTTTTTGTAATCGTTTGGATTCATACATTTGTACAAAATGAAATGAATCGATTCATAAATCATGAATCAAATGAACCAATTCATGAATCAAATAAATCATTAGTCAAATGAAACATGAATCAAATGAACCAATTCATGACTGATTAATGAATCATGAATCAAAGAACCGATTCATGAATCAAATGAACCATGAATCAAATGAATCAATTCGTAAATCATGAATCAAATAATTAATTCGTGTACTGATTCATTTATCAAATGAATCATGAATCATGAATCAAATGAACTGATTCATGAATGAAATGAACCAATTCAGGTACTGATTCATGAATCAAATAAATCATTAATCAAACGAACCGATTAATGAATCAAATGAACCGAATTATGAATCAAACAAATCTAGTGAAACAAACTGATTCATGAATCTTTAATCTAATGAACCAATTCATAAATTAATCATGAATGAAATGAATAATTTATCAAATAAACTGATTTGTGAATCATTATTCTAATAAATCATGAATCAAATGAACCGGTTTATGTATCATGAATCAAATGAACAAATTCATGAACCAATTCATGATTCATCTTTTTTGGCACACAAAATGCAGAACTGTGGCTAGCAATACATCAAACCTGAGGAAACACCTCGTTAGACATGAAATATATTGACAGGTGGAGAGTGTGTGGTTCAAGGTTTCTTCTTCTTGCTCTCAAATAACTGATGACATGTAGACACAGAAATACAGTATGTGTTGGATTATGATTGATCCAATGAAAGCAAAGTTGCATCTGTTTTAACAAAGCATGAAGACTTTACTGTCTCTTTATGCCAGTTCACTTTTTGATTGCGAGAGATAGTCCTACATAGGACTGTATTTGAGTAAATATTTTCTAATATGCTGTGTTAACTGTGCTGTGTTAAATGTTAACTGTGGTCTGTATATCTTTAACCCCATTAATATGTGATGCTGTCACCAGGAATGGGATCAGCATGTGGGAAGGAAGTTTCAGTCAGGCTGCACACCAGCCTGTAGCCTTTTGGAAAAATCCTTAGAGACTCAGAGAGAGAAAGTGATTGAGAATAAGAGGGGGAGAGAGGGGGAGAGATGGACCATGTCATCCTCTATTTAGTCAGTGAACCTAGGTGCTTCCCAAGAGACACACAACTTAAATTGTATACTGCAACTTGAGTGCAACTGCTGTTAAAACCATCCTCTAATTTATTAGCACATGAAGTCGCTGCAGAAGGCAATTTACAAAGGCAGGCATAGATCTGAAATGTTTTTAATGGTATCATGGTTAAAATCTGACTATTTATGAAAGAAATTTAGAATATGTTACTTTCTATCTTTGTTGTGAATTATGCTCTATTTAGAACAAACCATTTACCTCATCATCCAATTAGTAGTTCCTTCATTGTTCAAATAATGAAATCCAGTTCATGTGAGGTTTGTGACATTTTCACACCATACTGCACTGAAGCCATATTCATTAATGCATAGGCACTAAAATTTTGATGGAAAACCTTGCAATTAAAACTATTGTTTGCACTCTGTGAGGCTCATCAATATAAGGTAGAGCACATTACAAAAGTCTGAGAGAGACAGAATGAGGGGTAGATGATGATCAATGAGTGCCCACATCATGTTTTCATGCATTCATGCATTTTATTATCTGAATGAAAATTTGTTCCTAAAATGCCACACAGCAGTTATATTCCTTTTAAAAGTCAATGGTACTAATTCAAAAATATTTTCATACATTTGTTCTTAAGAAAGTCAAGATATTTTAAAATGGTAGAATTGAAGAAAACCCATTAAGCTAATGTTTTGAACAAACATGCACGCTATAAAATATGTGCAAATGCTCTTCAGCTTTGTTTTAGTCTAGGAACAAATCACAAATATGAAAACATTGGTGAATGTCAGAGAATTCAAGTAAACTCTGTAACTGGGTTTTTAATACCAATTGCTTCTTAAGAAAGGTTAGTGAATGTCCTCTGTCTTACAGCACACAAAACCTAGTGTTAAAAACCTACTGGAAAATAACTTCTGCTCCTCATGAGCTTTGCAACATAAGCACCTCTAAATTTTAAACATGTCTCAGAGGCAGAAATGATAAGAATTAACAATAAAATGTTGGTGTCATTTCTGTTTCACACCTCATTTTGTTAGTTTAAGCATAAAAGTTAAATGAGAAACAAACACCAGCCCAGAGACAAAAGAGGAGAAGCCAGTATAAATAGGAAGAGAGACAGGTGAAGCACATTAAAGAAAAATAAAGACATAGACAGGGAAACACAAAACAAGGCAGCCACTAGAGTGGTCTAGAGGGGGATCATAGACCAGAACATGACAATATTTGGCCTTTCCTTCAACTTCCTCCACCTGCATTTGGAGTCTCTACTAGTTACTTTGCACTGTTATATTTCAAAATGCAACACCAGCTTTCTCATTTTTGGGAACAAAGTGCAGACCAAGGATGTTTCCAGCCCGAGAATTTTTTTCAATTTGTATACAGTATATAAAAGGTATTATAGTAGACTACAAATTATAGTAGGCTGCCAAAATTATCATTTAATTTCCAGATGCATACATGTTAATGAAATAAATAAGCTAAATAACTGTACAATTATTATTAGGGCAAGACTCAAAATACCCTGGGCTGAAGCCCTGGTAAAACCGGGTGGCGACACCCCTGGTGCAGACAATAATATCACCGTAGTTATGCACATTTTATATGATACTTTTATAGACTTGTTTCATTCATAAAATCACTGGATGTATTATACATGCTTGTTATTATAATTATTTTATATCATTTCAGTTTGACATCTTTTAAACCTCACATAAATGAACTGACCAATCAAATTTTAACGAGTGGTGTTGAATCTGTGTTCCTGTCCCATTTAATATATAACTCATTTTGCCAAATCATATACACTATTCTATTTTAGGAGACTATTGCTTCCTCCAACTATAAATTCATTGCAAACATTTCTGTCTTCGCATCATGCTTTGATTGTGCTTACAAATATTTACCTTATTTATAACAATAACCTTTTATTGTATGGTAAAGTATAATGCAAGACACTGAGTTGATAATTGTGGATTCATTTCTCAAGTGAGCTAAAATAGTATTACTATTCATGGGCTCTATAAGAAAGGTCCTTATACCTCCAAGAAAGCTGTGTTTGTTACTGGAGATGTCATGTCACTACTGGATAAAAACAAATGCTTAAATGTTATATTAAAATATTAACGTAATACGTAATACTGTCAAAGCAGAATTGGATTAATGACATCCATGCCAGTGCAGACAGAACTGGTTTAATGATAAATACATGAGAAAGGAATTACAACTTTAAATACATGCGCCTCCCCTTTCAGTTGAACCCACTGATTAAAAACAGTTTACTGCAAGATAAATTGCTGAAGGGAACATGAACAATTGAGGTCTCATGTTGCAAATAACTGGCAGGCAATGGACAGCCAATGAGTGTATGAGACCAAAAAGCATGTGTGACAAGAAATCAAGGATCTTTCCGACATAAGAAGAATTTACCAAATACAATCATGGGCCATTTATATGCATGTTCTCAGAAATTGTGTCTGAAACATTCCGCCACTTGTTATTGTGATGCATTCTGTAGCTTTGCCTCTGGATGTGTGAAAATGAGAGTCATCAGCCACTGTGCACATAATGAATTGCAGATCTGCAGCTGCACAAAAGATTCATAATTCGAATTCATTTCTTTATTAATTATTGGCTGATTGGGAAGTCACCCAAATACTGCTAGAGATAGCCTGGTGATTGCTCACAACACAAAGAACACATCTCAACACAGCATGGAAATGATGACACAAATGAGCATGGGCAAGCGTGACTGTGTGACTGTATATATGAAGACTGCCCAGATTTTTTAAATTATATATTCACCAGTGCCATGAATTTGAGTTCTACCTGGAATAAGGAAAATAAATACTCAATTAACAGAATTCTGAACAAGAACATTAGTATATCAGTAATCAAGTGTTTATTCTATTGTATGTTAAATTTGTCAATAGTTTTAATACTTTATATAATTTATTGTATATAGAGTCTGAAAGTTAATGGCCAATGAGCAATTGCTGTGTTGCTGTCAAATGATCAAAGATCTTCTATGTACTAATATAGACTAGACAGGTATGAAAGTATGACTTTGATTTGTTAAAAGTAAGTAATGTTCAATAAGAGAGCCTTACTCATTTCAACTCGCTTTTCCACTCTCAAAAATATTGGAACTGAACAAATAACAATGTGAATTCATATCCTGCTGTCATTTACTTGATATTTTCAGAGTTTATTCACAAAAGTTTGTGTTTGTGTTAGTTGAGCTCTGCCTGAACATGACGGAATGGAACACACCGACCCAGCTCCCAGTGACATTTGCAGATATCTGGTTAGGTAGGTTTAGTAATGTTTGGACTGTTATTCAGACACTGTGGAGACTTTGTGTTTGTTACAGATAGGTACTGTATAGGTCTTTAAGTAACCTTGCATTTTTGAGACATTCCTCGGACATCATATGAAGATTTCAGAATGAAAAATGAGGATAAATTATACACGCAGGTCCTCTGTAGGGTTAGTAATGACATTGAATGTGTGACATTCAAAAGACATTCAATATCCAGTGTTCTCCCACACAGTCTGTAGATGGTGGAGGTTTACTTCTTTTCGCCGGCATGCACAATCGGATGCGAAGATGTGCTTTACTGTTGTTGAACAGGAATGTGAGATGCAAGAAGGATTTCTGATTTCCCATGAAATAAATAAAATTTAACGGGAAATGCAACTAAGTGAATAGATACAGACTGATATTTTACAGAAAATCTACCAAAATCCATATATTAATTTTCAAACAATCATTAACCTTAAACTATCATGATCATGAAATTAAAGATTTAATTTGGCTAATCTGTGTTGCTGACCTGCGCTTTCAAATAAAGACCCCCACTGAGCAAGGCACTTAAACCTTAGTCTGTCGTTCCCTCTTGTAAATGTAAATCACTCTGAATAAGAGCAACTGCTAAATGCTTTAATATTTCGATCGTTTAGCCACTAGCCAGAGTAAACTTTGCAGCAAAAATGTTTTGCGAGATGTTTTTGTATTCAGATATAGTGATATGTTGTAGGAGAATGTACTTTGTTGTATGCAACTGAATACAATTATAAAATCACTTAATTTTAAATTTGATTCTTTTGGATTGATTTATATTCTTCATTTTTATTTAGTGACAAAATGTAAATGTAAATGCATTTGATCAATCTGTGAAGGAGCAGTGGGCAACTTTTCTGGCAGCACCTGAGGAGAAGAGCTTGGGGACGGTACCTTGGTCAGTAGCAGTACTTCAGTAGCACCTCAGTCTAGTCCAGCTAAGTTCCTTGTCTTTGATGGCTTGATAAGGGGATATAGTAAAATCATTTCTGACTTTTTGGCTCTTTCATTTCTGTGTGCTTGTTCAAATCTGCATTCTAGCTTTGGAGCACTTACAACACTTCTGACTTCACCTTCTAACAGGTCTTACTCCACACTTGAAAGTCACTTTGCATCGGCCAAAAGAATACATGTAAAAACATGCTAACACGCTAATAGTGAATCACTTAATACCAATTGCTTCTTAGAAAGGTTAGTGAATGGGACTACACACATGCATTTGTTTCAAGGCTTACAACAGAGTTGTTCTGCTCATGACAGACATCTCCCTTCTGCATCGAATAGCTTACAAGATAGATATCTAATCAAACTGACTAAGTTGAACTGTAAATACACTTTCCCATTCGCCACCACATTTTGTATTTTGTACCAGTATCATCAGTGTATATTTTCTGATGTCATAGAGTAGTCAAAAGAAACAAATATAATATTCAGTATTGTTGGAAATTCAATGACCACAGTTTTAAAGCAACATTATGTAGTTTTTCAGCCTTCAAACCATATTTTCAAGATTCTGATGGTACATAAACTCACGAAGGTAACTTTATCATCGCTTGAGAGCGTCTGCATCGTCTGCACTGGCACTGTGCAACTTCGGTGTTCGGGTGGGAACCCAGACACAAAAAGAACAACAAAATTTGCCTGCTTTACGGCATATGACACATCCTCTCTCCCTCTTCAAAAGACGAGGCAGGTAAATCAGTTTTTAAAAAAGTTACGAAGTTACGAACTAACTAAAGCTAGAAGTAGCCTAACTGTGATGGTGACCTGGTGCTGTTTGGAGTAGTAGGTATAAATTCTTTGCTTACCATCTATATCTCAGCTATGAGCAATGGGAAATCAGTTATAGGGCAGCCCGAGATGAAAACGAAAACACCATCTTTCCATTTGTCATTTTTGTCGAGTTAGCTTTTGTTTCTGATATTTCAAAAAACATTCATGTTTCAATAAAATGGTGTAAGGCTACTTTACCTGGCCTGAAGACATTGATCTCACATTAGTTGTCCTGCTTTGGGAAGTTCGCTGGTGTTGTTGGCTTGTCAACAAATGCACGTGTATTACTGCGACACAGAATTTACCACAGTTGTTACAGGCGATACCTTTTCTCATCTGTAGGGAGTCCCTGCGAGCAAATTTTACATAGTGTTGCTTTAAGCCGGCTTATAAAATCCGGCGTGTCCACATTACAGACACATTCTCACAATTCACTATTAGACAAAGCCAATCATGTACAAATTTTCAGTTGGGCAGACATTTTTTGCTTAAAAAGGGATGATTTCAAGACTGCCAGCATTTATATATCAAACTAGCAGGAGTGGTACAGAATGTTCTAAAAACAAAAACTTGCAAAAGTGTGTACGGCTATTCACAGACAATATAATAAGCCTAAAAAGTAAATTGATAGAAAAGAATGCAAAATTTACAGAAAAAAACAGATGTATGTTAAATTACTCGTTTGCAATCCTTTAAACCTTAATATGTTGCATCCACCTCAACCTTAACAGGTTGCATCCATAATTCATATGCATTGTTCTGATCTGCCCCTCCCCTTTTAAAATAAGATAAGAGATTTCACTATGATTTCAATATGTTGGGGTGGAGGAGTGTTGGACCCTCAAAAACCATCCCCCTGTGGGTGTGTTTCTAGTTGTTCATTTGGCCTCAGTACAGCTAAAACATGGTCAGATGTAGCAGAAATTAATTGCCTGCAAAAGTGGAATTTAAGCACTTTTATTTCAGTGTCTTCTAATAAACGTAAGAAACCTGCCCAGCAACAGCAGCATCATATACCAAATCCTTTGCTTCTTGGTCTTTCTTTTGTTCTCTCTCTCTCTCTCTCTCTCTCTCTCTCTCTCTCTCTCTCTCTCACACACACACACAGACACATACACACACACCTCAATGCTGAAGTCACAAGTTTGCACAACAGCAAATTCCAACAAAATGTTATACATTTTTGCCACATGGTGATATTAGACTGTTTTTAAAAGGGTTCATTTCAGCAGTGCATGTAGTACATTTTGGTTTTAAACAGAAGTAAGAAGTGACAACAGGACTGTCATTCTGATGGCATTAATAGGTTCACGCAAACAAATATTTGCTTTTGAGACATTAACTATGATTTTTGCCAAGTAGTTGCTGGTGTTATTTTTAAACTAAAAGTATTTATTTACAAGGTTTACTCCTGAGATGTTGCAGAGCCCATGAGACAAAAATCTGCAGCAGAAATGTTTTGGGAGATGTTTTAGTACTCAGATGTAGTGATATGTGGTGTGAAAATATGTTTTTGTTGTGGTTATGCAACTGAGAAAAAAGATAAAATCACTTAATTTGATTCTTATGGATTTATTTATATTGGTTTTTAGATTATTTTTAAAGATTTTTTTTTTTACTTTGCTGCACAGCACACAGTGCACAGCAACAAAATGTGACCTCTGCATTTGACCCATCTGTGAAGGAGCAGTGGGCTGCTTTTTTGGCAACGCCTGAGGAGCAGGGCTTGGGGGCGGTACCTTGCTCAGTAGCAGTACCTCAGTAGCACCTTTACTGGTCGGGGTCTTGAACCAGCAATCTTCTGATCACGGGGCGAACTCCCTAAACGTTATGTGACCAACTGCCCCAGTTTAGAGTGTTCAAAAATGGTCTTGATGAAAAAGCATGTTCTAATGATTTGGTATCAGGCTTTGAGTTGGTAATGCAAATTGAGCTGTCAATAATTGGTTACAGTATTGGAACAGCAGGTTGTTAGAAAGTAGTTTTGTACTCTTCATTAATTATTTTTTAGTCAGACTCAAATAGCATGAAGTCTGAAATCCTCATATCACCAGATAAAGAACATCTGAGCAGCTTAAACTTCAGAGGACATTGGTATCGATCAAAAACGATTTCAGGGGGGCCCAAGGAGACAAGGACACAGAGGACCTTATTTACCACAGTGGTGGGCTGCGAATGCAACTCTGCAATGGGTTCCAGGATGTTATCTCCATTGCGTCCAAACAACTGGGGAATAATTTGTTTTTCCCCTTCTGCAGGCTGTGAGATTTGGAAGGGAAGCAAATAAAAGGGAGGCTATTATTCACATATAGTAATTTCTCACTTTAGCAGTAGAGTTTATATAAAATCAGTAGATGTGCAATTATCTACAATAGCTAACACTTGCAAGAAAGATGTCACCCACAACAAATTTGGTAGTAAAAGAATTAGAGGTGTTGAAATAAATCACGTAATTGATGCATCGCGAGGCAGACATGGATGATCCTAGCATTTATATTAGCAGAGGTTTTCACCACCCCCCCCACCCACCCCACTCCCCATTTACTACGGCAAATTTCAAGCATTTCTTTAGAAACTATATTGAAGAACTTTCCTACCAGCTCTGTTTCTATATACTGTATTGCAGTTTCTCTTTTTCACTTAACCACCTTGACCTGAACACTAAATATATCCTAAAACTTTCTTAAGGCACTAACATGAATGCAGAATTGAAAATACTGTCTGTAACGCCTAATCCAGCTTTCATTTGATTAACTGACAAGTCTGTAGTAGAATATAAAATATACATAGACATATACATGGCCTCCTTTTTCATTTCAGCTTCTATGTCCTCTCTGGCCTTGAGGAGGTCATATATACAGTATTAGAGCTGAACATTCTGAGTCACATTTCACAATGTGTCCCCTATGTGTAACACGAGTGGACAAACATTGACACTCACAAGCTACTAATGCTGTACTCATATGTTTAATAAATTTGTTTGTTTGCTCCCATTTGGGCATCTTTGTGATCTGGAAAGAAGCAATCAGAACAGGAAAATAAATAACCATGATACTAAAATGCCTGCTCTAGAATGAATTGAAAACAGACACTGCTTACTTGATCAAAGCATCTGAGAAAATAATGGCACATTGCTGGTGTAGCCATATTGAAGTGTATAGAGCATCTTAGTGGAATATTTACTATAAAATAAAATAAGGATTAGTTCAAACCGAGCTGAAAGGTTTTCCCAAGTGTCCTGCTTTTCAAACAGACAAAACTGGATGGTTTTGGAATGATTTTGTTTGGGAACAACTATGGGAGCCCCAGGCCAGAAAGAAGCTCAAGATTACAATGGGTACAGAATTGTCCGGTGAGGGTCTGCTGTTACACAGACCATTCAATGGCCCACACAATACAGTGAGTCTCATTTCTTTTCTGGCTGACCTGCATAATCAACTTGTGCCAGCAGATGAGAGAAGTCAATGGGCAAGAAGCTGCCTCTACCTTGTGTTGGAGAATGTGACATTCCACTGTTGCACATGTCACAGCCATGGACAGGATGCGATTGCAAGTCTATAGGATTAATTAACACAAGAGAAAAGAAAAGAAAAAGCAATAACAAAGCCACCAGGCAAAATAGACAAAGACAAAATAAAAATCAACACAAACCCAGAAAACGGGAATACTATGTGGGAGAGCAGCACAAAGCCAAAAAGAAAGAGCCAAGTTTAATAGGTAGACAGGTGAAGCACATTACAGCAATTGGACAAGACAGGGATGAGGGAACAAGATGTTTGTGGCCATAAGGGGATCATGCATTAAGACTTTTCAGTTCTGGCACAACTTCTTTTTGCTCTCAAAACTGCTGAGTACCTTGCTGTCTTCAAATGTCGTCTGAAGACCCATCTCTTCAAGGAGTGGCTTTTGTGTATAAAGTACTGTTCAATTTCCTATATTTTGCTAGGAAAATAAGACAGTGATACAGTGATTTATTGCAGCAAGGGGCAGCTGGAAGCTTCATGGTGAAGGAGTTGGCCACTTGATCAGAGGCTCGGTACCACTGAGGTTACCATCCCCAAGCATTACTACCCAGGCGATGCCAAAGCTGCCCACTGCTTCACACTCATTACATCACAATATTTGGGCAGCTGGTAGTGTAATGGTTAGAGTGTTCGCCCCGTGATCGCAAGGTTGCCCAGGAACAGTTAAGGTATCACTGAGGTACTCATGAGCTAGGTCCCCAAGCACCGCTCCATGGGTGCTGCCCATGTCAGCTGCCCACTGCTCCTTCACAGATGGGTTAAATGCAGAGGTCACATTTTGTTGTGGTGCACTATGTGCTGTGCTGTGGTGTGTTCAGAATGACAAATAATCACTCACTTTCACTTTCACATCACGATTTTGATAGCTGTTAGATGAAGCTGGAGGATGGTGTTCACCTAGGTGAAGATGGAAGTAAGAATGGGGCCATTTTTAGAAAAATGTATGATTCTGAAAGGCAAAACAGACAGATCTTACACATTTGAATACTACTTTTAACAGCATGTTCCACATTTTTTTGTTATATCATTTAAAAGTATCCTACAGCTCAAATATGCTGTATTGCTGGATGAAATAGCTTCTGTGTTATTAGATACTTATTTTTACTATATTAAAACAGTAGCTTGGCTGCAGTTTAGATACTTTTAATAAGTAGCTTGAAAAACTACTGGCTATAACTCCTGTATAAAAAGTTTGAATAAACAGCTTTGACGGCTATTGACGGCTGCTTGTTAGCAGCTGACAACCACTGTAATGCAGTGGTGTTGTTTGCAGAATGTAGACCATGCTTATTTTGTGGACGGAGGAGCTGCAGATTTAGAGCAGACGCAGTGCGCTTCGGAGTAAAAAGGACGCGTCACAGCTTGTGCACATCCAAACCCTTAATGAACAACCTCCCGGTGTGCAGCTTCTTCCTTTGTACTTTCCCTTTAGGTCTACAGGGAATACAGGGTGCGAGTGGGTTTGGTGTCGACTCATTTGTAAGGGGGGCTGCGGGTTTTCGGTTCCTTGCTGTTCTACTCACGCTGTTCTCAACACAGCCCCCGTTTAGCTCTCCTTGTTCCAAAAGCAGTCAGAATTTTTTGAACTGTCCTCTTTGATGATAGTGGTCTGTGAGGCACTGGGAGCATTTTATACTGTTTACAAACTAAATTGAACTACACAGCACGGCTAGATGGCGTAATGTCTCTAACGTTTATCATTATGGCTAATTTTGGTTGTTTTTAAAGCCAAAAATGGTGTTGTATGTCAAGTTATTCATATCTCTACAATAAGAATTGTAAGTGGTACAGTGTATATAAAGGCAGAGTAAAAACATGTTCTTTAGTGTATAATATATTCTCACTTCCATTGACATACAATCACCATCACCAAACATAATGCCAACACTGCAAAATGTCATGTCTCTGGGTGCGGCTGAAGGGATAATGGCGCAAACATCATAGCGTAACATCGTAGAGTAACAACCTCTGGAAAACTTGCTGGAAATAGAAGAACACCTTAAGGAGAAAGGGAATACATAAGCAGAGGACACAAGAGTAAAATATAGATCTAGTCAAGGATTAACCGTAATTTTTATCTAAAATAGTGAAATGAGAGAAAAATTCAGCGATTGCAATCCACATATATTGTTAAAGATTTAAAACAACACAAAGATAATTCAATATCACTGTATTATATTATTATAATAAAATCATTATCAGTGCAATCAATTGACATTGCAAACCACACTTTGTCTTAGATGGATTTGTTGAGTTTGTTCAATATTGTTATAAGTGGTTTTCAGAAAGCTCTGTGGTGTTTGAATGAAATGAAATAAAATAGAGATTTATTCTCTTCTTTTCAAATTATTTTCAAATAATTTGTCTTTTAGTGCAAACTGTGCAGTAAGTACAAACGTGCAAATAACTGTCTGTATAACAGGACGTAGTCAAGCAAGCACTCGGTTCACTGAGTGAGCATTCGGTTCAATAATGAGCATTCGGTTCACTAATAGCACCCGCTTCTCACTACCGCTCGCTGTCTTCTCTTAGTGAACAGAGCAACTTTTCTAATGAATCGAGCGCCTCTTTTAGTGAACCGAGCGCCGTGTCTCCAAATCTGCTGCGATTCAAACCTTTATTCCAATATAACGTTATTCTAATACACAATACACAATGTATAACGAAACAAGTGTGCTTTAATTTGAGAAAAAAACCAAATGAAAACAAATTGTGACATGTTGCTTTTACCTTCTGTGAAAGTGTTTATTTGCAGACACACATCTTCCAAATGACATTTGTACAGCTGATTTGTTTTTAGTGATGTGCACAATGGAATGGAAAAAAGGGATTAATCTCTTTTGTTCAGTTTATTTTTAAATAACGCACTGGACTAGTATACCAGTATACCAGCTAAGTTTATAACTAAAAATCCTCTGTTTTAACAAATTCCTTTGTATTAGACAGGAGAAAAATTGATCCTGGAAGATACTGACCAGATACGTGTGAATCTTTAGATAAAAATAAAATATTGACAAAGGGAGAGTATGGCAAGGTTATTAGACTTTAAAAAAAAAAAAGCATTTGCTACGGTTAACAATAATATATGTTTTATAGTATATTATACTTTCTAACTTTCTGAAATCTATGGGTTTTACAAGTATGTAAATATTGCACTTCATACCTTTCCAGAATGGGACAGAAAGGGATTCTTTAGAATACAAAGAGAAACATAAAAAGCCAGGCGGGAGTTTGATAGGACAGGAGATTAAACAGAGTTGGAGCTTTTTGGTAATTCACAGCAGGTGTATATCCGCCTGACGAAGAAAGAACACCGTCCCTACTGTGAAACACAGAGGCTCAGTTATGTCGAGGGTTTGTCTTGCTGTGTCTGGCACAGGATGCCATGATTCTATGCAATTCAAAATGAAAATCATCCTCCTGTTCAGTCTGGAGTACATTTTCCTCTTTCGGCCAGGAAGGTTGGCTACAGCTCCAAATAGGCCTTACGCTGGACAATATGGGCAACTGCAGACACTGAACATAAAGCCCTTTAGAAATGGTGCAGCGGTACTTTCGTTGTTACGTCCTTTGACATCTCCTTTTTTTCTCTTATGCATGGTCAGGGTGATAAATGCAATGACACAAAATTGTATACTGCAAACTCCATTTAAAAACACTGGATTAATGATTATATTATGTGATTCTAATTTTTAGTTTGTACAATTTCTAATGGGCACCAATACTTTAAGAATATTTTAAAGTCCAGACTAAAAAAAGGTTCTTCCAATGTAGCCCTTGATACCATACACTCAGTAAGGCATCTTATTCCAAAACAAATCCTATGCTATAAAACCATATAATGGTGATCTCTCCAGAAAATAAATATCTCTTCATACCTTACTGGATTTGCTCTACCCCTAGTTTTATTAGATAAACTATTATCACTCCTTTGACCCTGAATATTTACAAGACATCTTGACTTACTGTTGTTTTAAAACCAGTGGTGGACAAAAACATGCAAACTTTCACATATTTGAGCTTTTCTCCAAGATCAAGGTACATCTGTCTCAAGTTCCTCATCGAAAAGGGACTGCTTAATAATTGATGCTGCCAGGTTAGTAGACAACAATTATCTCACACACTCAGTTAACAGAGAAACAACTGGAGAAAAAACTTTACTGCTACTTTTTTCCAAAAATGCTTTAAGATGGCTGCACATAACTAGCATTTGATAAAATACAGTATTTGAAATCACCCTGCAGTAAGTGATGTTTTGCTGGTTAAGACATCTAAAATGTTAGACATCTAAAGCAGTTCTGCTCTTTGGGAAAGTCATTTACCCTTTCCACAATTTGGATTTGGATTGTTTCAATGATTTTAGCAATACCTGTTAATGTCTTTATAAAGCTTATAATAATGCTGTTGGTTTCTTCTCCAAACACGTCCAGTGTCTGACATTGATGTATGTCTGAAGCATTACTGTTTGCATCCTTTTTTGATATCTTGATGTAATTAATCACTTCTGTGCTGAATGGCCTTCTTTTGCAGGTCACGCCAAGGAGAATGGTGAGTAAGTTAACTGATATTATACATCAAAGAAAATTTCCATCCCATCAGGAGTGTGTCGTATCGATTATATCGGTGCTGCAAACGGAGTCAGCACTTCTTCACATTCCCTGCATGGCAGGCTCAATGGCTACATCTTGCCAGGTCGAGACAGTTAAGACAAACAGTATTGATTAATCATTGGCTTCGATCACAGGGGTTCTGTCAAGGAGCTGGTCAAGACATAAAGGCACATACTTGGAACAGTAACTTCTTTGGGCATGGTGAAAGGCACCCACAATGTGTAATGATGCGACATCAGCAGGCTGGCTGGCGTTTCTGGAACATAAAAAAATATATATATAATCAAACTACTGATTATATTGCACATACTACCAGAGCTGTTTTGTCGGTATGTGTAGTCTTACAATTAATTTAAAAACATTAACTAATGGCTGGTTTTCTTTGTCACTTGGGGTTGTGTTTCATTCTGTAACATTCTACCAATTTTCTTATTCTACAGCTTCCACAAGCTAGTCAGAGGCATTATTGTAAGCGTTGTATTTGTTAAAACAAGTACTTCAATACTTTAACTTAACTTAAAATTTGACTGTATGACTTTCACTTGTATTGAAGTAACATTTGACTAGTGGTATCTGTACTTTTACTTAGTTAGCTACTTTGCTCACCTCTGCGTATAACCACAGATTCTCTGAATGCTCCTGGCTCCAGGCTCCTGGCCAGAGCAAAATTAATCAGAGAGTTGTCTCACAGAATAGTGTACACTGTACACACTCCTCTATACAAGAAAGCAGCTACATTCTTTTCAAGAAATGCCAAGGTGTCTTCTAATGAGCACAGATCCCTCATCATTGTTCAGGGGGAAAGGCATCAACACTAAGAATGAATACAGAATGAGCACCCATTTATATTGCCCACAACACCTTTAGCAGCAGCGCGAACTTTCCAGTATGATCTCTCAACCACATATTTACCATTAATAATAGGAGCAGTTGATAGAATAACGGTTTCGGCAATCGCCGCCGTGATCGGAAGGTTGCCGATTTGAATGCCAGGGCGGGTAAAGGTACCACTGAGGTAGAAACTGTCCCCAAGCACTGCCCATGTCAGCTGCTCATTGCTCCTTCACGGATGGATCAAATGCACTAACGTAATACTTTCTTTGTATTCGTCGGAATTTCGGCAGAAATTGACGCCAAAAAAAAGTTGCATGCAGTGCTTATTTGACATAATCCGAACGTGCAGACAACCGAACACAGGTCTGTGTGGACACTGTGATTCCTTCCAGTGAGCAGAAAAGTGGTTGGCGTTCTGTCCGTGCTCACCTGACGCCATGAATGCCAGAAAAAACGCCCGATTCAGATGTCCATGTGGACTTGGCCTTATGCTTTCCTTTGTCATGTTTGTTTGCCACTGCGTAAACCATAAACAGATTTATGGCAAAATTACTATTGCTTTTATTTCCTAATTTTTCTCAGCTAAATTCTTTAGCCCAACACTTTTCAGCATTGTAATACCATATCTTTTTCATTAAAGTTGGAAAGCATTGATATGCACTTGCTCTATGATGAAATCCTCATTTGCCATGGAAAGCTTCCAGCCCCGTGGCTTTGCTCTGTTCAATCGAATGTTTTCTGACTGATCTGAATGCAGGCAGGCACCTAGGGGATGATGGGATACATCGCTCCCTTCGCTGCTTTCCTGCACAACAGCTGGGGGTAGCCTTTGTCCTTCATCTACCACTGCAGTTTTGTTAGCAGGTGATGAGGAGAGCCGGCGGCCGGAACTGAATCAAGCAACCGTCTCCTCACCTGTCCTGGAGAGCAGAGAGAGAGCAGCCACATTGAGTCCTGAGGGTGGCTGTCGTTCCGGTTTAATGCCTTGTAACAGTGATCAGAGCTAGCAGTGCTGGCTGAGGAAGAACGCCATGCATAGCACACTTCGCTGTGACTGCACAATAAATAACCTTCAACTTCAACCAACACACACATGCACAGACATCAACACACACACAGGTGGAGGTCAGCTAGAATGTTTGATCAGGTGTTTGGAGCAAAACACTGACCTGATATGACCCTTTCTGCACTCTATTTGATGATAAACCTGTCATTTCACTCATAATGTTTTCTGAAATCTTATTTTTGAACAGCTTGTTATAATTTGTGCTTGAAAGTGGACTGGCTTATATCATAATATCATTTCGAAGTAATGATTTTGTAAGTAGTAGATGTGTGAACCTTCACTGGGCTCACGATTAGATTAGATTAGATTACGATTATCAAGTCAATGTTACTATGCAATACAATATCTCAAAGCATCACAATACATCCCATCACTTTTTTCTACATTACTTCAGATTGCACATTGCACAAGTATTTATGTTCTATAAATTTTTTGATATTTTTAGATATTTCATAAAGATGCCCAAATCATCTTGAAATGTTTTGAAAAATAAATAAAAAAGATTTCAGTAGTGAAACTGAATTGCAGGTCACGGACCACCTGCAATGTCACCGCAGACCCCCAGGGGGGCGTGGACCCCTGTTATAATCAATTATGATCTGCCACTGCATCAATGCAGAATTGTCCATCTCTGCGTCACGATGCATCAATTATGTGATTGTTGTTCGGTTGTGGATTCGAATCCTACCTCCAGCACTACCATCATTTGGTCCCTGAGTAAGACGCTTAACTTCAGGAAGACTTCCTTGAAATTAAGAAAATGGAAGTGTGCAAAATGCCTTAATGTAGTTAGATCTGTTTCATTTAAATATGTTTAAATAGCAGTTCAAATGTTTCAGGTAATGAAAACTGAAGCTAAAACAGGCCATGCAGAGGTTCTAGACTTTCATCTTCCTTTCTTTAAATATTATACATAGTAATACCATGTTTGTCTTCAACTTTTTGTTAATGTTCTGAGGCCTTTTGGTGGAGTGATCAGACTACTCAGTGGAAAAAGTGGGCCTGCACAGATTCCTATGAGGTCATTTTAATTTCCATTCAAGCAGTTGGCAACGGCTTCTATACTAAAATACAGATCAGTTTTAGAAAGGGTGACTCTGGATGATGAATACGTAGCACCAACCATTAATAAATATCTGACAGATGAGTAATAGGGAGAAAACAGTGTCTTGAAACACATACTGACTTTGAATGAACTCCTGACTGACTTCATTTGATCTGCAGTTGACAAATGTACGTAGCTCAGTGCGGTGTGGTCCCAAAGCAATCTTCGGCTCCCTTTATACAGTGGACTTTTCACCTTTAGGCTTGTCTTCAGCAAATGTAATTAGGACTGAAATGATTCCTTGAAGAAACCAAAGTAATGTACGAACAGAATTTTATCAGGACATAATTTTTTGGCATGGGTTGAAAGAACTTTTGCATGGGTTGAAAGAACTTGGATTGCACTTCTAGTGAAATAATAACACTAAAGCAACTTATACTGTGTTCAGTGTTACACTGTGAATGTGTTTCAGCAAAATCTGCACATATTCTAAGCAGTATGTTTGGCAAAGCATTAAAGACCTTTCTTGTGTAAAAATGTTCATTAACTGACATTTGTCTAATTACAGTCACATCCCATCACTTCATAGGCTTGGCTTATTTTCTTGTAAATGGACAAGAGCTAATTTTTCCCCTCTGTTTTGATCTTCTCGAGAAGAAGATTTCTTCAGCGCTCTTAATATTTCATGACTCTGCAATAGATCTTGACATTAAAATATGCCATGAATTAAACATATCTGCATAATCAAAGACGTAATTTGTGCAGGAACACAAGTTTAGTTGGAATTTCAGGTAGCTAAAATCCTAAACTCCACCACAGGAGTGGTGGGATTATTTGCATGTCATTTGTAAGCGCGGATTACATGTCCTCAAACATCACACATCTGATACTGTTTAAGCAAGGCAGGGGTAATGCTTTTCTACAGTTTAAACACTTCAGTGCACTGCAACTCAGATTTACCTGAGAAAAAAATCTGTAGTATATATACAAAATGCATATACATTACTTTACAGTTGTATATTTGTAGTTCATTACTACATAGCAAGGTCCACAATTGTGGACTCGTCCCTTTTGAATACATTCATTCTTTAGCCAAACCGCTTGATCCCAACCAGAGTTGCGTTCGGGGGGTGGCGGTTGGTGGGCACAAGGTAGGGACCAACCCTGGGCAGGGGGCAACACACCCTACGGTGCCAATTTAGAGTCACCAATTAACCTATATTGCATGCTTTTGAACTGTGGGAGGAAACCAGAGCACCGGTAAAAATGACGCGAACATGGGCAGAGCATGCAAATTCCACACAGAAAGGTTTTCTGTAAAACAACATTGTATTAGTAACAGACTGCATTATTAACGCAATAAACACATTAAATATATTGTGTTGAATTCAGCATTAAACATGAGATTATTATGTTAATGCTGAGTCAGGGTTTGTCCACTCAGATATGAATTGGAGCATGCTATGTGTAAATACGCAATTTCCAGATTACGTAAATAATAAAATAATTCAGCAATATAATTTTTGACAAGGTGAATACACTTTCTTTATTTTCATTTTTGCATATAAAATTGCGGAACAGCAGTTTTCCCTCAGTTATCACTCACATATGCACCTTGCACTTTATATTAGTTGGATGTTGATTTAAGAAACTTTGAAGTATGTTTTGATCTTATCAAAGCTTACCTTCATGATAAATAAGTTCTCCATTTGTTTTATACAACATTTGAAGACATCTTAAACTGTTCATGAGCCATTGCCAGGAAATGAGATATTTTGTAGATAGGTTACCTGGGGTCGGTGATCTAGTTAGGATATGGCAGAGATGCTAACCATTAGCCGTTAGCCCGTATAGCGTGGTGGTTAACCCAAACGCGGATGGTAGCGCGAGTAGGTAGAATAGCCATGCGATTTACTCTAAGAACTCTGTCACTAAGACAGCAAGGATTCCCACAAGAAAACCACGTTCTAGCAGACACACACTCAATCAGAGAGATAACCAAATAACTGGAGTGCTCACAGTTGAAGCCAAACTGAATCAGAGTTGAGCTGGTGACTCAATGACTGAGCGAAGCACCGCCAGGAAATGACTCCTTTTATACTTCCCGAACCACGACCGACCACTTCTGGGTCCTAGTGCCGGTCGTGTTACTCAGTGTGTGTGACACCTGGAGTAAGCACAATACAATATTCTGAATAATGTTACAAAAATGAGTGAAAAAACATTCTTATAGTGATATCATCTAATCATCTTATACCTCAGAGTTTGAGCAGGAGCATCTCACAGAACTGCATGGATTGTATTTTATATAAGTCTTAGTCACGAATCACAACACAAGTCTCAGTAATCAACAATTAAAATGTATTTCATTAAAACTCGGAGTGTGACAGATTTCAGCTGCACGCTTTGTGGACCTGTAGTGTCTGGGAGCTCGGCTGAGCTGGCAAAGTTTGTTGAGGCGGTGTTAATTAAAACTGTTTCAAGTTGGCTAACTTGGCTATGATCAAAGTCGCCACAGTTTACTTTAGATGCGAATCAAATACAAGCTCACTTGATGACGTGTTCTGTTGTGATATTGTGGTGGCTGTCAGTTCAGCCACTCGGGTTAGAGAGCCTAGGAGTACAGCAGATATTGTGTAAAAATCAAGCAACACTTAGCTATACTGTTCTCCTTCCAAATTTTGTGCGCTCTCTAGCAGACTCGTGTGCCAGACATTTACGCAGGTCAACTGGTCATTACTGCAACCAGCCAGGTGAAAACTCTCTGGCTGAGTCATCTTGGCAGCTCTGCCAGTCTTTTGTCACAGTGTTAACTTAACCTGGCTCATTTTTACACTGAGGACTGCAAAAACAAAGAACTGTTTTGAATCTCTGGCCTTTAAAACCTAGTTATTCAATTACTTAAAAAGAAATACAATACAGGATAACTGGTTTTTTTCCCGATAATAAAATACAACCATTTATACCAATGTTAAACATTTGGAAAACAAATGGCATGATATTGAACAAGACGCAAGGCAGCTGTATGTCCTTATGAATTTGAGTAAGGTCGAGCTTTTAGTAATTCTTGGTGGGTGGTGGGCAGTTTTGGCATGTCTGGAGAGCAGTGCTTGAGGATGGTACCATGCTCTTGAGTACCTCAGGGGGGTTAAACCTTTACCTGTGGAAAAAATCTCTGTAACTTCTTTAATTAAGCCTACATTGTTACACATTCTCCTTGGTTACTTGCTTAGTAAGTCTGAGCATTTAAAAAATTAGGATCCCTTCTAAAAAGACCAACTCAAATTGTTCTGGTGATACTGATACTGATACTAACTGGTAAATAAGTCACTCAAGTCATAACGTACATTTATATTACTTTCACACTTATGACATTTAACAGATGCTTTTCCATTTTACCTAATTTCAGGGACTTGGGGTTAAGGGTCTTGCTCAGAGACCCAGTGATGGTAGTGCTGGAAGTAGGATTTGAACCCACAACCTCTTGGTCCAGAGGTGAGTGTCCAAACCACTAGACCACTATCATTCCATAACATACAGTGATTTTGTCAAAAACACTTATTATGATTATCACATTCTTCAGGCTTTATGTTGTTTACGTGTGTGTTAACAAAAGGGGGCTTATGGTATATAGTACAGGGTAATTCAAAATGAATGATACAAAAAGGGGGCATTTTGCAATTTTCTCCTTTGGGGGTATATTAAGGACAAGGTGTTTGTACCCCCACTTCCACAGGACTTACAGGAGTTACTGCAGCGGATAGGTGAAGCGGGCACTCAGTTGATCAGGCTGTGCTTGCACGAGTGTGGCGAGGACTAGACTATCATGTAGACATCTGCCGTGTCACAAACAGTGCCCACATCGAACATCTGTGAATATCCATAGCAACATGTGGGGTTAACCTTTCATGTTAAATCTGTATTTGTGAAAAAATTCATTATAGCAGTCACACACTGTTAACCCTAAAATTGATATTACTTGAAAATAAAAGTTATAATTACTTATAAATTACACATAAATTAAATCAAATAAGTATCTTGTGTCAAAGACACAAATAACATTCAAGTTAAGTTAACAAATAACATTAACTTCACTTGGAGCATTTAGAGGCTTCAGTTCTCTTTGCTGAGAGATGTTGTAGATGGTTTTGCATGCCCATTTTTGGGAGAGAAAATTGTGTGGAAAGGATCCTTGCCAAACCACAAAGAAAACAGCAAACAGCTCAAATAGTGTTTTTTGCCTTAGAAATTTTTTTTACATTATAGATCAATATGATTAATGTTATTACATAGCTTTAGCTAGCTTAGCGGCTAAACTTTGCTAGGCTACATTTACGCTGCATTTTATTGTTAAACACAGATTGTTTTGCAGAATAAGACTCAACTGTGTTTAGTTGTGATAATTCCGTTGGCTGATGTTCATGATCTTATATCCAGCAGCAAACCTTGCAAAAACTCAGGAAGTGCCGACTTGCGTTTAGTGATGCTACTGGCAAATAGAGTCGGGTGATTCATGACTCACTCGGATGAATCACCCAGATCCATTAAATAACTCACAAGTCATGAATCTGAAGTCTCCATTAACCCGAATCCATCGAGTCCTAACTACACTATGACTAAAATATAAATCCTGTCACACACATACATCTTATAATCATTTCAAATCCATTACAAGATCAATACAGCCATAGTAGCAAGTATAGCTGCCAAAAAGTCATAACTTGCAGTTTGTTTGCACCACTATACACAAATGAGGAATCCTAAGAAGCTGAATCGTCTTTGTAGATTACAGAACTCGCATCAGTCTGAATCATTCACACAAAAGGGCTAGCACACCCTGAAGCAATCGAGTTATGAGTGAATCCGTCGGTTAACTTCATCTACAGCTGGAAATATACAGCCGAATCTGAATCGCTCACACAAGCGTGTTAGGGCTCCTGGAAACAGACACAGCCATTAGTGAATCTGCTGGTAACCTTGTCTTGATACTTTGTCGTTTATTTGGAAGTGCATTCATTCTCATCAGAAGCCACATATACTTTCTTCTATGAAAAACAAACGATTCAGCTGGTGATTTGTCAATACTGACTGAAGTGACTTGCACACTCAGATCAGTTTAGAGAGGAATCAAATATTACAGCTCTGCTGGCAAACACCACTTTGTGGCGCACCATACTACTTTTTGCGCTCTCACTCTTAAAAATAGCGAAAATTAATAACAAGAAAGTTACTTGAAATTTTGAGGTAAAGAGTCAAAATTATG
The DNA here is from genome assembly GCA_032718565.1 of Distichodus sexfasciatus. Lineage (NCBI taxonomy): Eukaryota > Metazoa > Chordata > Actinopteri > Characiformes > Distichodontidae > Distichodus > Distichodus sexfasciatus. The sequence goes on along the minus strand of JAVGVS010000038.1, from coordinate 2,703,622 downwards.
AGATATAAAGTTGAATTTATGACACAGAAAGACTTCATTCATTCATTCATTCATTATCCGAACTGTTTAACCCCAACTGGGGACCGGAGTCTATCCCAGGAACTTACGGGCGCAGGCGCCAACAGACCGCAGGGCACACACACTCACACAATCACCCTTACGGGACCAATTTAGAGTTTCCAATTAACCTAGAGCAAATGTTTCTGGACTGTGGGAGAAACACAGAAAGGACCCAGGACCTTCTCGCTGTGAGGTGGCTACGCTAACCACCGTGCCACCATGCCACCCCAGAAAGACTTTCTTTTTCAGAATTTCAAATTTTAAATTCATAATTTCAACTATTTTTTTCTGGAACTAACTATGTGTATTGTATAAGATGTATCTTATCTTAACCTTTAAATGTGTAGTAAAAGTTTAAGTTTGTAAATCAGTAAACGTAAATCAGTAATATAAGTTTTAAATGTTTGAATTAACTTTAAAATTGTAGTTCATTGAACTTGAAGATATGAGATAGAACAACTTAAGCCTAGTGTAATGTACTTGAACATTTAAGTTTGTTTAAATGAAACTTCAAATAAATTAAAGAAAATAGCTTTTAATCAAATTAAATGAGGCAACAAATTTTCTCAGTTCTTTTGAATAGATTCACATTAGCAGGGTTTTCAGTTAAGGTTTTCTTATTGTACCATTGTACTACCCTGTAGATACCTGACTATTATCTGAGCCACAGTATACAACAGAAGTTGTAAAGCTGAAGTGTTTGGTCTCAATCTGTCACAGCAGTACATTTTTGACTAGAAAAACTGTAAAAACCTGACGCCCTCATCATTTTACTTGTGTTTGTTAGCACTGCTGGCTCACCTGTTTGCTCAGGACACGTGAGGCTAACTGTTGCACTTCCAATTAACGTGAGACCACTGGCTGTCTGTCAGTTCTAATAGCTGAATGCGGCACGCCGGCTGATGTCAGCACGCTTCCAGTGAGCGGGGCTTGAAAGGCCTCTGTGTTCACTGTCGGCTCTGTTTGAGTCACCGCTTAATTGGCCCATTCTACTGCCAGAGAACTTAATATCTGTAGGTGTCGGCAGAAATTGGACAGGTCTCTTTTTATGACACTCCTCCAAAACGTGCACATTATTAATGGGTTCACAGGGACGAAATTAAAAAATATCATTTGTTAACATTTCAGCACTGCGGCCACCCCTTTGAAAGTGCTTGAAATATTTGTTTGCAGCGGACAAAGGCCCGTTAGCAGTTATTTAAGGCAAAGCTGCTGCAATCCTTACTTCTCATTTTCTCCTCTGCATGCAGTTACCTTTTTGCCTTCAGCTCTCTCTATCTTAAGAAACTTGAAGTTCCCTGACAGAGGTGGCTTCTTGCTCGACTTCAAAGTCTTCTCGCTAACACACCGTCAAAGGCCTCATTTCTGTCTGGTTGTACTCGCCACAACGTTACACCCCTATCTGCAAACTCCCGCTGGGATGTGATGTCCAAGCCTATTAAACCACAGAGACATATGGAAATGGGGTCATGAATCCTCTATGGGCACTTCACTCACGGAAGTCACTCTTTTTTGGAGTGTGCAAGAAAAAGAAGGAGAGAGCATGTGGGCAGGAGCTTTTCCACTTCCAGCAAGGACCATTAAAAACCCAAAAGCAGACTGAACGTGGCCCCTTGGCTGCTTGTGCCATGACAAATGAACTGAATAAATAGATCTGAAAAAGCTTTGTTCCCAGTAAAAGATGATAAATGGCAGACGTAGTTCCTCGCTCATTTTTTCCCATTGTATCCCCAAACCCATTTTGAATATTTCCCTGTGCCATTAGGATAATGGAAGGATAAGAATGATGAGTGGTTGGAACAGTAGACGTATTACTTCAGCTTATGATAACAGCACAGACCTGGACATTAGAGTAGGTTCTCCCTGTGCCCATATTTTTTGAATGTAAGAAGAAACTTTTATTTTAAATACCTGATAAGAACAGACATTGATCCCTGGGAGATAGATAACATGAGAACTCATTTCATCCTGCTGCCTTGCAATAAAACATGTCCTGAACAGGCTTACTCATTTGTGGTGATCTCGTATGCCATAAATCTCAATCATGAATTTTTAGTTAATTACATGACCTGAAATTGCTCCCTGAAACTTTCCGTTTTGCTTTCCAATTTGTCTTCGGAAATGTGTAAAGTAAAAAAAAAAAAAGCACACAGCTCACTCAGCCTCATTCAGTCATCTCAGAAGAAGGGTAAAAAGGGAGAATATGTTTAAAATTTTATACAGACTGCCACAAAATCACATTAATCAGAGCATCTTGGTAAGATGGCGTGATCGGAGTGTATCGTCAAAGGCAAAAGACAGCGTGTGATTGGTATTTTCAAAGCCATCGTCTCTTCGTGAGCTCCCTTTCACAAGACTGTTCGTCGTGACTGAACAAGCATGTGATGATGCAATTCAGAGCTTTCAACCAGGTAGCAGGCCCATGAGCGGGGACAAGCTAGCATCTTCAAAACATTGTTATCTCTCTCTTTATTTTGCCTTCTAATTTAGTCACTTCTGATTGTTGTGCATCTCCGGCGCTTCATGCAACAACTGAGACTGATGAAAAATCGTTTGAAGATTGTCACGGCAGCCTCTCTTAATGCAGTCACTCAGTCCACAGGCACACTGCAAAGTAATCTGATATAGAAAAGTCCCTTTAGAGGAAAAACTCAGGCAATCTCAGGCAAAACTGAGATTTAGACTGTGTATCATAGTTTTATTATATATATAAATTTAATATGCAGAGACAAAATTATGCATACAATACACCTAATATTTTGTTTAATGTCCTTTAGCAAATTCTGTTTGGATAATTAACGTCACTGCTTGCCAGAACTGATTTATCTTTTTGGTTTCCTGGGACTTGCTTGGCTTTAAGCACATTCCACACTTTTTTGACAGGGTTCAGCACAGGCCTTTGCAATGACCTTCCTAATTTCACCATGCTTTAATCTTTTCCATAACCAACTTTCATATGCATCTGGGGTTCATTTTCCTGTTAAAACACTCAATTGTGCCCATGTTTTAGCCATCTAGCTGATAGTTTGAGGTTATGCAAAAGAATTAGGAAGTACTGTAGTTCTTCTTCTTTATTATTTCATCCATCCAATGCCCCAGTTCCACTAGCAGCAGAACAACACCACTGCATGATGCTACCACCACCATGCTTAATAGTTGGCATGCTGTTCTAAGAGCTGAAAACCTCATCTTTACATCTCCAAACATACTTCTGGTCATTGTGGCCAAACAGCTCAGTCTTTGTTGCTTTTGATCACAAACTCTCCTCCGCAGTTTCATTTTTGTCCTTGTGGACAGCTGTAAAACTTAGTCAAGTGTGAAAGTAGGGACTTCTTTTCTTGGACTGCACCCTGTGCCTTGGTGTTTCTTGGGTTCTTCCTGAACATCCAAACTAGTTATCTCTCAGCTGAGGATAACAGCTTGTGTCTTCTTTCAGACCTTGGCAAAGTGAGTAGAGAACGTATACTTGCATACAGCTGTTTGAACAGGTGAAAATAATATGAAATTTGATTTATTCAACTCCCACTACGCAGTTTGAATTGGAAACTTCATCCCTTCCTTGAAATCCCAAGTTTACCTGTGTTCCAGATGGTGTATGTACTGCAGTATACTATGTTAACAGTGATGAAAAATGTTGGCCCCAATTCAAATTTACTCATGCACGCTTCATTGTGGTCACATGGGCAATAAACCTTAGATCGCAGAGTGCTTAGGGATGCTGCTCCTCACTGCTGTCTGCTATTGATTATTTTATTTGCTGCCTGTTTACATATTCTGAAATGCACCGAACCTCTGCAAGTTCTGAAACTTGCCACCTCAGCAGCACAGCTCTGACTGAAAACTCATCTTCAGCACTCTTCAGCTCTAAGCATATCTGTTTTAGTTATGAACCAGAAGTTTCATCTCATAGCCTATTTGCGCTTAGAATGACTCCAAATGTAGAGAACAGATAAACACCCCATATGGGTCTGCTTTACACCCTTTTTGAAATGTAACAAACATTTTATTGGTTAAAACAGCCATCAATTACTTTCATTTTTAGTTTTATACGTATTTCTTGCTTTTACAAAATTTTAAAGAAGGTAAAAGTGTTGTCTCTCAATGTTACCATCAAATGACAATATTCAGGATTATTTGAGTCCATTGAGTCTAGTCCCAGCCAATATGTGGTTCAAATGTTGTAAACACAGAATTGTATTGAACTTCTGAAAAAAATGTTTGGGTCTGATAATTAGTAATATTATAGTAGTAGTTGTCATGTCTCCCCCAGGATAGTTGGCCCCGCCGGCCACTAGTGACCGCAAGAGACTTGTATATAGTTCCCTTGGGTTCTTGGTCCACGGTGTTTCCTTTTAGGTTTGTGGTGGTTCCTCCCCTTGTGTTTAGTTCTGTTTTGTCCCTCCTTCCTAGTTAATTCCCTGTAATCTATTGGTTGTCCCTTAAGTGTCTCATGTGTTTAGCTTTATGTAAGTTCAGTCTTTTGTTCTGGTCTTTGTCCGTGCACCCTCACATTATCCATGTCTCGCCTTAGTCCACGTTTGGAACCTGTGACTTCACCCATGCTACTGTCTGATGTCTGCCATTTGCCGTATGTTCTGGTAAAGTCTGTCTTTGTCCTGTGTGCTTTGTTAGTGTCTGTTAGAGTGTTAGAAGTTAGAGTAGCTGTTAGCATTAGTCGCTAGCATAGCATAGGTAGCACAAACGTTAGCATTGTTAGCATTAGCAGTTAGCATTAGCATTAGCGTTAGGATTAGTATAGTCAATGTTAGCGTTAGCCACTTCCGTTTCCCCTCCCCGTCTAGCACAAGCATTTAGCCTGTTTAGCCTTAGCCGTAGATTTAGAGTAGGTTAGAGTTGTTTATGTTTCCCTGTTCTTGCCCTGTTCCTGATTCACCTCCCGTTTGAGTCTTTCCCCATCTTAGCGTTCATGTTTCCCTGCGTCGATTCCTAGTCCCCGCCCAAGTTCTGTTCCCCATCTCTGAAATAGTCATAGGGTTTTGTTTAGTCTGTGTTAGCCTGTCTTGGCGTCTTTGTCTTGGGCATTTTGCTCCTTCTGTTTGACCCCTCCTGGGGTCAAACCTGTCTGTCATTCTGTAAATAAATCATGCCTTCACGTAAACCTTCCCGCAATCTGCGTCCGCTCCATACCCGCAATGTGACAGTAGTAGTATTGTAATTGTTCTGTTTCATTATTATTATTATTATCCTATAAAACTGCACAGCTTGAACTGTAAGTTGCAGAAAGTAGAAATCTCCAGAGTAAATAGGAATGGTGTGCATCTCGGCATAGGCGGCTATAACTGTTACGTCCCGCATTGAAGCTTGTGGAGGCGTGGTACCTTTTGCAAGCACTTTATTTTAAAACGTCAACAAAAAAGAGGCATGATGGCCACAAACCAAAAAGAAACATTCTCTCAAAAACACAGCATTCCAACACAGGGGTATGGTGAGGGTGGACAGACAGGAAACAAAGGGAAAAACCAAACTTATGTTGGGGGACAGGAACGAGGGGCTGGATTAATTAAACAAGGGAAAACCAATGGGGAAGGACACTAGAAACCAAGCAGAATTAACCAATCAAGGGGTAACCAATAATATCTAGAGGCAGGACTGAAACAATAAGCAGTGTTGTGTCAGGTAGATGTTTAATGAGTTTACAGTATCAGTAATTGGCATAGTATATTCCATAGTATTAATCAATAAATAGCAAATATAAATAGATGGGAGTATCTTTAAGAAATGCTAATGATGTTGTAAACGAGTCATAACATAGCCCGGGAAACAAACAGCCACATTGGGCAGTGAACCAAATGGATTCATACAGATCCGATACATCAAGTGCCTTAAATTGGCTGTAATATTCATTATTTGCTGCCAAGCATTGCTAGCCCCCGCAGAAGAGTTGTGAGGATAGTGAGAAAAAGCTCCTTCCCTATAACGATTCTGCATTATGAGAGATGATGTCTGTAATTTACAGTCATAACTTGTTCTTGCCAAGTGGCGTAGGTTAATGCATTTGTTTCAAAAGTGAGCGAAAGAGATGATACCAGCACACCGCTTGTAACTGCAACTCCCCACCAGAAATAATCTTCAATCTGCCCGTCAATCAGACTGCAGCTTTTTAAATATGTTTTACATTCACAACTGCTCACACTGCTTTACTGGGCCAAGATTTCACCGCAGTCCCCTCTGGGACACGATGCGGTACTTTGCCCACGATTAAACTGATGAGGACACCGAAAGATGGGCCAGTCCCCTCTGAAGTCCGCTCCGTCAGGGATGAGGCTTTGTTAGACATAATTAGATGTTTCATTAGCATCCTAAAGCATGCAGTAGCATTTCAGCTGAAAGTCTGCTAATTGACAGCTGCTTTCTCTCTCCCCCGCTCTCCTTCTTCTCCACCTCTCTCCCCCATCCCAGGCTGTCTGTTGCTATTTCAGATGTTGCCTTTCCAAGACTTCAATGTGAGGCAGAAAACTTATGCAAGAGGGTTTTCTACACTTTCTCCTGTGCAACAAAGACGACAGAAGCAAGAGCCAGCCATCTATCTCACTTTATCCTCACCTCCGAATCTGACTCTCATCCGTCTGAGCCCCTCTTCTTTGACTCCCCGTTTAAGTTCTCCTCGTTCTACAAACAGTGTCATTTTCAAACGCTTTGAAGCACAGAACATGGTTGAACAACACAGCACTCACTCAGCCACTTGCCTACTTTTCTTCTCTTTTAGTCTCCCAATCCTACAAAACACTTACTAAGACTGGAGAACAACACAGCATTTCAAACACCACAGGATATTATATAGTTCTTCTCTAAGAGTCTCCATAATGAAGCCTAGAAAGCAGGAAACTGACTAAGAATGCAAATGTATAGCTTGGTCTTTATGAAAGTATGCACTGATTGCTTGCCTAAGTCGGGAAATGATTATTAAGATATGAGGCATAAATAATTCATGGCCTACTTACTTTTCAACTGCATTTCAATGTCTTGCTTGAGTTTTGCTTTTAAACTCCTTTGTTTGAAATCCAGTTTCACGACTAAGATCACTTTTTAAAAATTATTTCCTTTTTATTTATTTTCCAAAACATTTCCAGATGATTTGCGCATCTTAATGAATAATGAATTTACTGCAAATACCTAAAAAAGGAATAGAAAAAAAAATACTACTCTCACACTCAGACTGCTTAGTCTGAGTCATGGTCCCTGGACAGCAGTTGAAAACCTCTAGATTATATCATAATGACATTGCTTGGTGATTTTCTGGCTACAACACAAAAAATCTAGTTAAAAAGAACATCTCATTAGTAGCCATGACTGTCTGATTTGCAATCCATGTTTATCTGCATGAAATATGAAGTAATGTAGAAAAATTGATGGGATGCATCGAGATATCGTATCAAATTGAATCATTGACCTGATAATTGTAATCAAATCTAATCATTAGAATGATGGTTCACACCTCTACTAACCACGAGCCATAAAATCAAATCCAGCTCTGTCCTCTTATCAAAGTTACCAGTTTGCACCCCTGAACAAACCCCTAATCTAATCATTAATCAATGCTGAAGGAAAAATGCTTTTGGTGGTGTCAGTAGATTATTTTATGCAAGCACTCTCTGTGAAGACTCATCAGTAGTCTCTGCTTTACTTCATCTCCTGGTCTGTAGGTTGTGGTGTAATGAGAAGGTCACTGAGCTCACCCAATTCACAGCTCAGAGCGACTCCATAACGTTCGCTATATTGCTTTTATGCCTCTATAGACTGCGTATGAAGTCATTTACATATGACACACTGTCAGAACCCTCCAAAGACCGAGTGCATAACCATTCAGAAAGCAGCCTCGTCTCAACTAGGTAGCGTGGAAAGGAAGAAATATTCGGTCAGATTTAATTTGCATTTGATTACGCGCTGCAGTGCTTAGCCTCTTACCCGAACAAATGCTCCAACCCTGAATTTGCTTTTTTGTGGTTGCACGCAGCTTGTACTGCCACCTTCAACCTGAGGGGGTGCTCTCGCCCAATTTAAGCTCTGTGAATATTTCCTATCCTACATTGAGAAAGCAGACCACCAGCTTTCTGTTTGAAATTTATTAGAATATTACAACAGCAGACTGTATGAGATTACTCTTGAGCACCCCCTCATAATATACTGACATCGTCCCAGCAGGAAAACAAAACACTGTGACTGGTTAAAACCGCCAGCTGTGTAACTCAGCGCCGCCTTCCCTGCTTATTTTATCACGCAAGAGCTTAAAATAAAAATAGAGTTCCATGCAAATCATTTTACTGCCAGAGAGCATAGCGGCTAATCTGCATTGCAAGATACCGAGACGTAAATGCAGTATAACTACATTCGGATGGCATAAAACTACAAAGAAGACTGCTATGTTATTTTTTCTTTTGAGCATAGGCTCTCTGGAGACTGGGCTTGTTGGGGGTTTATAAATTGAAAAAGGTTGTTTTTAAAAGGAGTAGGGATCTCCTGAACACTAATCAAAAGCTTCATGAATTATGGAGCGAATCGGCATTGTTGGTTGAATGGAAGAGGAAATTGGGCTTGAGAGACTTTTGGAAGTGGAGGGGGGTAAGATCACGAAGATGTTCAGCGATGCATGTGGTGCTTGCTGCCAAAGTGCTGAACAAAATGACATCTGGTCATGGAACCTGGTTCATTTATCCAGCCCGGATAAATGTGATCATATAATAGAGCATGAAATGACACTTCAAAGCTTTCCCAAGCTCAGCGACCTCAGAGTAAATGGCCTTGTCTGATTAAGTGTTCTATGAGAAAAGATGTTTTGAATATTGGCCATCCCTCATCTGTTGTGGTACATTACAAATACTTGGGTGAGAGATAAAATACAATCACTCTAAATTAAATTAAGGCAGTCCCATTAGATATGTGAAGGAAGTTTTGGCTGTGGTGGTCCCTCGGTGTTCTGCAGTGTTTCTGGTCTTGACGGCAGGTTAAATATAGGGTATGCCGGATCCCAGTGTGTTTAATTAACAGCTGTTCTCTCGGCCTGGGTAAATTTAGACTGAACCAGATTGGGTGAAGTGGTTATATGTATGTCTCTCAAGGAGTGACTTCACACTTCCCCGAAATACACAACTTAGTCATCATGAGAGTCACTGTTAATTATGATTATGACCAATTTTGCACCTACTTCAAAATCAGTAATCGCTCTTCTTCTTCTTCTTCTTCTTCTTTTTTTGTTTTTAGGAAAAATTTGAGATGGTTAATTCATTTATAAAAGTTTTAATGTGACTTACTATGATGTGTAACAACATCAGTCAACAGTCAAGAACTCACTCAAAAACACTGTTTGAAATTCAGCACTAATGGTATCAAATCAAAGGCTGATAAGAAAAAAAACTTTTACCTATTCACTAGTGGTCAAAACTTTTGTTAAAGCCTTTTATCGACATTCTCAGACTTCACAAACTGCAAAACTTTGTTTTATGCTATTCATGTCATTTTCCATTGCATTTTTTTCTGCTGTACAGTTGGTCACAGTGATTGATTTAAGTGAATCAATCTCTGCATAAATCATGCACATTATTTGTTGAGCAAAAATGGTCTCGTTTGACCTAGAACGAAAGAAAGTTTTGGGACAGTGTTCTTACTTTGACACTGAGCCAACAAAATTGTAACCTTTATCTCGTCTTTATTTCTTCAGCGTGGGCTAAGTGACTGGCTTAATTGTGGCCTTCTGATGAAAAGCAATTATGCAATCATGGAAAAAGGAAGCCAGTCAAAGATAATTGTACATATCCTTTCCCTCAATTTTACATTTACTTTAATTATAAACATTGCAATTATGCAGATACTGTAGCATTAATTAATTCTCTATTTTCTATAATCAAATGTCTGTCACACACAAGTGAAGTGACTGCACACACACTTTATTTGAGAAGGGGGTAATACAGAAATGCTTCTCCATCCAAGATGCCAGTGAAATACATCTTTTAATTCAAGATGCAAGATATTGTTTTACACAGTAAATTGTTATTATACTGTATATTGGGCTTTCATTGGTCTGTCATAAAATAGCTAATACTTTTATTTTAGATTTTTTAAACAGGGGAAAGAAACATTTATTCATTATCTAAACCACTTAATCCCAACTTGGGTCACGGGGGGACTGGAGCCTATCCCGGGAATTTACGGATGCAAGGCGGGGAACAACCCTGGGCAGATGCCTCAGTACAGTGCCTTGACTGACCAGTACTTTCTGTTTTTCTTTTAGTCTTTTTTCTCAGCATGTCCAAGGAGCAAAATCTCTTTAGACTCTGCAATTATTTTCCCTTTGGCCGGCATTTAAGAAAAATCAATGACTGTTGGATTAAATGACCTCTTGTGCTGTTGTGTTACCAAGAAGCCACATGGGGAAAGTAGCTTTTTGAGCTAAAGGCACAACAGAGCCTTTTTCATAGTGCTAACAAGTCTAAATGAAACATGTAGTCTCCAGTTGTTGGTGTACAAATACGTTTTCAGTGACATTGATGACATCCTATTTTGCCATTCTGTTAAAGTATGAGGTTAGCCCACAACTTTGGTAGATTATTGGTGGTGGTAGGTGGACTGGCAAAAACCTGTATCAATAAGGATTGAAATCCTATGTTCAAAAGCTGAGAGTCATTCAATCCTTTATAATTTGATAATGCAAGCTACTCTCCTGCCTTATTTGTATTTAACCATACAACAATAGTCTAAATCATATTAGTTTACACCAACTTAGTTTCCAAATACAATGTCTCAAGCTATCCAGATGTGTTCAGTCTGACATTTACAGCGGAACGGCTGCACACAATAGTAAACATTAACACATTGATTTACAATTTAGTCTACAACAGTAATATTCCAAATCATACACCAGCAATCACGCATGGAGAGTAACAAAGTACATTTACTTGAGTACTGTACTTAAGTACTCAAAGGTCTCGTTACTCATTATTTTCAAATCTGTGGATAAAGTGGATGTTACTCCTCTTTTAGAATGTTATTGGTTGTTTGGCTGGTGACAGTCTATCAGTAATCAGTAGGGTTACGTCATGCCTGTAGACTGTAACTATAAAACACTGTACAACGCCAGCATTCTTGAACACGATCACAGTTCTTTTAAAATGTAAACTAATGGTTTTCTTTGTCAGTTGTTGTGTTTGGGTTCACTTGTATTGGATTAACATTTGACTAGTGGTGTCTGTACTTTCACTTAAGTAATTAAGTTAACTGCTTTCCCCGCATCTACCAGCAATAGAAAGTACTAATTCATCAGTTGTATTTTAAAATCAACATTAATAATTACATTACAAGTAAATGCAAACCTTAGAAATACATGAAAGCATATGATTTGAGTGCTGCATTTTGCAACTTGCCAATAGCAACAGTGACCAAATATCTGGAGAAGCACTTTTCAATTGACAGCGGTTCGTATTATGTTCCCTACGTACTTCGGGTGTAACTGCACTACAGCTTCCTACTATGTGCTATATGTGCTAAAGTGGCTATAAAGTCTGCTTTTGGTCGTATATGGAGTATAAATTATCCGTTTACTGCTATAAACAACATTTAAAAATCACTGGGAGGTGAAGTGAATAACATTTATTATCTCTGTTACAGTGGCACCTCTCAAGGGGTGAAATATATTAAGTAGCAGTTGAACAGTCAGTTCTAGAAAGTTGATTAATTAGAGAAGATGGGCATGCACAAGAACATGAGTGACTTTGACAAGGGCCAAATTGAGATGGCAGGGAGCCTGGATCAGATGATTTACAAAGCAGCAGTTCATGTAGGATGTTGCCAGAATGTAGTGGTTAGTATCCTCCAAAAATGTTCTGAAGAATGACAATCAGTGACCTGGGCACAAGGTCATGGGTGATGTCTGAAAAGAGCAAAGGCTAACATGGCTGGGCTCAGATGCCATCATAGAGCTACTATAACATTAAATGCTGAGAATTTTAATGTGTGGCATTATAGAAAAGTCAGAGCAAGCTTATGAAACAGAAGAACTGCAAACTAGTCTAAAACTGAGTCCTGAACACTGCCAAAAATGCTTGCAATGGACACATGAGTATTGGCACATGAGTATGTGATCTTGATTTGGTTAATATAAGCACAATACACAATACAATGCATATCACTTATCAGCAAATAGCGCCAACCTTTTAAAATGGAGAACAAAACTGTTCACTGACACTAAATAAATAAATGCAAGAAAAATCTTGTTGTATACAGCAACAGAAAACTTGCTCGGTTAGAGACAGAATTCTGCTAGGTTTCTTTGTTCTCCTCATATGGCAGAACATCTCTTCATAACACAAGCTGTCAGTCATCCTAAATCATATCTGTCAGCAGGGCTGGAGTGGGGCCAGATTCCAATCTGGGAGTTTTATGTCCATGACCAGCCCACTTTTGTGCAGGGTGTAAGAAACTGGATAAATGAAGGGATAGTTTGGTTCTTACGTTACTGTAGATTTTATTTCAAACATATTTCAACAAACATGAACAATACGGGGTGTGGCAGTGGGCAGAGGCATGTTACATTTGATTAGAGCCACTCTTAATTAGAACTGCATGGCATCAACAGTATCTGTAACTTATACAGTCCCCTGAGCAATGCACTGGTTTCTGCAACTTTATTCGCTGCATTGTCAGATCCTAAAATTTATTTTCTTTAAATGACATTTGCAAAGTCATTAATTCATCATATTGGCCTATACAAACTAGGCAAATATTTAAATTGATTTGACATTTTGCTTTGCAATAACATATTGCTTGATTAACTGTTAGACTTTTCTCTACCTGTTAGACCATTTTCTCTCTTTACCTCATGCCGGTTGTGTTTGTCATCTAGTAAAAGCTGTTATCTTGGCATAAGTGGCGGCATCCTTCTCCAACCCTCTTTTTTTTAGTCTAGTCCTTCCTAGCCCCTCCTTGCCACGTTACAGTGTGAAACAATTGGTGTGCTGAAATTTGGGGATCAAGTTTATTGACTTGGAATAGGAGAATTCCCTTAGGTGGTAATTAATGTATAGCATGCAGAGGCTACAATGCCAGCTGTAGAATGTGGAACGTGTTGGCTAGAGAGTAATAAATGTGACGATTGTCAAATTTAATTACACTCAAAAGTCAATTAGCCTACTAGAAATGCTCCCAAAACTCCTGATTAGCCTCTCCAGCTATGTGTGACAGTTACTTCATTGTATAAAATCATTTACTTTGCCGAAAACAACGACTAGAGGGTCTCTGAGACATTTTGTCTTTACTTTTCAATCCCTGGCACAGCGTGCATGGGTTTTGTACACAGTTGCTGGTTATAATTCCAATATTCTGCCCATATCTCTACCATATAATAATAATCAGAGACAGCCTCTGGAAAGTTAAATGGGAGCATAATTAAATTAGGTTTTCTTTATTTAGGGTCCTTCAATACATAAACACTGGAAATATTTGACTTGGTGATAACGCGGGCACACCAGAATAGGAATTCTTTTATCACTTCTCTAATGAATTTTAAATAAAATAACTTGCTTCAGGGGTTATCATTTCCACAGTAATCTAGCACAATAACCGTACAGTTTTCATTTTGTAGATTTCTGTCTCTTTGTTAATAGTGTGAAATAATACCTTTTGCGGGGCATAGCATTAATATTTTGGTTTAGTATAATGAGTTCAAGGTTCCTGTAGTATTCATTGTGGCATCAGTGTTGTTTGGTTAAAACCACTGTCTGGTTTGGTTTTTGTCACTCGCTTCAACAATAAATAAATAAATAAATAAATAAATAAATAAATAAATAAATAAATAAATAAATAAATAGTTATATGGAGCTGAGCACAGACATGGCTTCGCTATGATAGTGTTTACCACTTTGGTGTTAGTTTCATTAGCAGGCTCAGTGATATATATATAATTCATTACTTGCTTCCGGCATCCAGATATACATTATAAACAAATAGCAATATCTAACTTCAAAACAGTTTAATAACAAACTTTACATGAGTGCGGTGCTAATGGCGGAAGGTTATAACTGTTAGCTAAAAAAGACCTTGTGTTCCTGGTGGACAGGAGACTGTATTGCAAGCAAAATTGTCACATTAGCCCATTAACCTTGAGAAACCTTCCTAAATTGCTGTCCAGTATTTACAAAACTCATCACACTTTAAACAGTAATAAACATTAATTAATATACATGCCCATATTTAAAATACATTTGAATTCTAAGAAGAGAACGTGGCACTTGATTGCTGGATTAAGAGACATGACTTTCATAATTTCTCATTTTCAAAAATCAAAAATATAAAACATATGGACATCAAAAAGAAACAATTTGATAGTTATCTTAAGTGAGATGAAGTCATTTCTCAGCATTTTTATTGAGTGCAGAAAAAATGTTGCATCATCACAAGGAATAAGGAGACACATTGTTAGAAACATTTGTTTTCAAGGTTGCACGTGCAAGATGTCAAAAAACTTTAAAGAGTATAATCATCAGAGATACCTTGGTCTCTACAGAATAATCATTGAACTGGATTTGAAATAATACAAAAACTCCTTCAATTTCCTTCAATTATTTTAAAATTATTTTATTGATGCAGTCTTTCATTAGAAAAATATCTCAGCTTTAAGAGTTGAGTATATTTACAGGACAAACCATGTAAGTGAACTATGAGGGCAAAAAAACAAACAAAAAAAACTCCAAAAATTGTTCATTAATCATAATTGAGGTAAAAAAAATTTTTTACTTTGATATTGCAGTCATAATACCCAGCCCTATTAGATTTTTTACCCGTCTGTTTGAAACATGGGTGTTCTGCTTTGTATAAAGTAGAGGATCTAACCCGTTTGACTGCTATGTGTTGCAAAGGCAACCTGTTGATGTAAAAAAACACGCAACTTTGATCTCCGTTACAGACCTAAAACAACTTTCCAACTCACACAATTTCCCTGACAGATACAGCCATCTGCAGACAGAACCCCGCTGAGCTTCTCGGTGCTCTCTCGGCTGGCAGCAGTCCAGGCCAGGTGCATACACCTGTCCCTTGGCTGCTGTACTTCCCCCTTAGATCTTCCCGTCTGATGTCTCTGCCTTGCACCGCATCCACCCAAACACCTTTCAAGTTATTTCCAAGGATGAATAAAGAGGACAGCGTGCCCGGGATGAGCTTCCCCCACACGACAAACATAGACACAGCAAGACTGATAAAACCTTTTTTAGTTGCTGATGGAGCTTTTAACCCACAGGGCGTGATAGGATTTCACTGGCCAATATTCACTGTGGTTGGAGGTAAACTCAGTTGGGTAACCATGAAATCAAACAATCTGTGGTAGAATGCGCAGCTGTGTATAAAGAACTCATGTGGCTAAAGTCTAGCTGAACGTTGTCTCCAGTGCAACAAGAGTGCTATCCTTTAATGTTTTTTAGAATATACTGTCAAAAATAAATGTCTTAAATAAATGCAAATACAGGCATAACACATGGAGACAAAGACGAGCACATGGAGTGAGATTACTCTCAAAAATATGAAAGTGCAGATGCGAGGCAAACTCGATCAAAACAGACACTATGAGAGCACAGAATAAGCACTGCAAGTGCTCGGTTCTTTAAGAGCGCTCGCTTCTCTGTTTTCTGCACATGTCATAATTCATAAACCGGAAATATGCCAGAGATTCAAGGCCCAGAAAGCTAATCGCAGAGACTGTCGATGGAATAGATCCACATTCACTATCAACGCATTGTAACAGTTTTACAGTGATATTAAACATTAAAGTATCGGCTTTATCAGCCTTGAAGCTCTTACGTATTTCCAGTTGTAATTACAAAGTGAACAGAAAACAGAGAAGCTAGCACGTGGTAGCGAGAAGCGAGCACTCTTAGTGAACTGAGCGCTCTGATGGTGAATTGAACGCTAACTCTGTGCTCTCATAATGTATGTTTTGCTCGATTTTACCTCTCATCTGTGCTGTCATATTTTTGACAGTAATCTCACTCCATACATTTAGCATAATCTTTGTAAAATATTGTCACACGTCAACAAATAAGCAATGATTGATTGAGCTATAACAGGTCAATAATGAAACTGAAAATGAAAATGAAACTGAAAAACCAGGAGTAAACAAACACAAATCCATAAGAAATATTAGCGACCGTGAAAGCAGATCTTACAAACACCGATAATCGCCAACATTCGGTGAGAAGCATTTGTTCCTTCTCATTAACAGATTATCTTTGCCTTCTACATGCACTTACATATTTGTCACTGCATTTTTAGAAAGAATACATCGCATCGCCTCCTAGGAAAAAAACACATCACCTGAAAACATTCTTGACTTTGGCTGTCTTTTCCTTTTGCAACAAGCGGGCGACATAGCTTCAGCCTGCTGCCTGCTGACTGGAAAGGAATTTTAAAAGAGCTGATCGGTATTCTGCTCCTCAGGGTCGGCTGTCCGAGCTCGTTGGTATTCATCCTGCCATCTGGAAGTCAGGGAGCACTATTGGCTGACAGTCCCGTGCAGTCAGTGAGGCCAGAGTTGGACCTACCATCCTCCCCTCTGCTCTCATTGAGGGCATGACTAAACACAACCGCTGGGACTCACAGCTGCTCCGAATTCAACGAGAGTCCTGCAGGTAGCCCTAATGTACAGAACAGCACTGTGTTATGCTGATAATAGCTGGAAAGCATGATGATGAGCTGCAATTTCACCGTTGTTTTCCTGTCGAACGCAGATGATTTATGATTTATGGCACCATTCTGACTCTGTACTTACAGCTTGGATTCGCTCACCTCTCATCACATCCATCAGCGTCAGCGGGCAGACGGCTGTCGTCCGTTATCCTGACGCCGTTCGCCATTTTTCGGTGCTATCCCCTGCAACGGCCTAAAACATTTCTGAAAGACACACAATGCAGAGGCTCTCCAGCAAGTAAAAAGCTGTTTGGGCTGAAGGAGATACCATAGAAGCTGTGGGTCAGAATTAAAATGCGGTGACTTGCTTGCCTGCCACGAAACGCAAGCTATTTTATATGGACTGTAGGAGTTATGAAGATGCTCCACATCAATATATGTCAGCTTACTGTCAGTGGCTTTTAAGTTCAAACTCTACACTGCGATTTGCTACGTTTGCTTCTCGAGGAGAAGAGGGTGAAACGGGGCAGCCTCTGTTCTTTTAGCATTCAGTTAGTATGCTGGCCTAAACTTTTTAGACAAGTGGATGGATACAAAGAAAGACATTGCTCCTTAATCACTGTCTGCCTTGCCACGACATCAATCTTCCTTGGTGTGCTTGAGAAAGCCAGGGGTAAATTTGTCCTGAAGAACACAGGCCCCCCCCTTTCTCACCGAAAGCAAACAAGCCTGCAATTGAAGAAACACAGGAGTGCAACCTTTTACACGCATTAGTCATTTTAGCGAACCAGCTTATCCAACAGGAATGAGAAAGAGGCAGAAGTGATAAAGTATATTCAGAGTACAAGTACAGAGTACAACTTAGAGCAACATATTCCGAAAACAGCAGGCAGAGATAAGCAGAAAAGAGTCAAAGTGAAAACACTTTTATTGGGGAACTTAATTTCAACAGGGCTGAAATGGAATCTTCTAGATCCCGGGGAAAGGAGTGTGTGGTGGAGTGCATGGTTTGTTTTATCTTATTTACTTCACCCCCTATATTTCGGTGCCAGGCCTCCCGTAAGCCATTGAACAAATACTGTGTTTACACACAAGGACAGAAATACAGTCCAATGAATCATAATCATTGTCAAACACTGCCCTATATAGACAAAAGACAGTTTTAATGCACTGAAAATATCGGTATTAACAGCTGCTGCCTGGTGGTGTTCATATGGCATGTTGAAAACAACAGCATGATTAACACCAGACATTCATTCACCCATTCATTACCAAACCACTTAATCCCAACCAGGGTCGCGGGGGGGCCAGAGCCTATGCTGTGAACTATGGGCAAAAGTCAGGGTCCAGCTCTGGGCAGGCACTGACACACTGCGGGGTACACACACCCACACAATCACATTCTAAATCACAACTTCACATTCACCAATCAACCTATAGTGCATGCTTTCGGAAACTGGAGCCCCCGGTGGAAACCACACGAACTCAGTGAGAGCATGCAACTCCACAGAGACCTGGGGATCAAACCCAGGACTCTCCGACCTGGGGATCGAACCCAGGACTTTCTCGCTGTGAGGCGGTAGTGCTAACCACTGAACCACCAAGCCACCATAATGCCAGATAATTTGACCATATTTTTGAACAGCTTTACACTTCATACAGCATATTTCAGGCATAAGCTCTCGTGTAAACACTAGAACTGTGTAGATGTGATTTGATGATGGAGCACTAGATGCATACAGGCAGTCCAAATGTTATTACGTTTCCTGCACTTTTGCTTTTTCATTTCTCTTGGAGTCACAGAAACTCCAGACAGCAAATAGCTGCACCATTTATTGTTTCATTATTTCATTTACAAACAGTGTACACTGGAGACTGATATGACTGGATTTTTATGATTCTAGTGGAAAACGTTCACAGAGCAAATAGTCTTTGTAACTTCTCTTCAATTATTAAGAAAGTAAACTTTAACCATCATTTAAAATGGTTAAAATAAGACTCCTCTCTTAAAACTTCTAGTCAAACTCCGAGTTGGGCCTCAGCCTGTTTTAAAAGAAAAAGAGAAAGAAAGACAGAGTGGCAACTTTAAGCAAGATGGGAGGAAGCATCTCAGGCCTGAGAAAGCAAAAGGATGAGAAAGAAGAGATTGAAATGTGCTAGCTGCCCTGACTGTCCATCAGTGGCTACCCCAGGGTCCAGCTGCACAGGCTGCACAGACTCCTGGGAGAGAATCGACGCTCCGCTGGGCTTCCTGTCACAGCAGTGAAAGATCAGGGCAGACAGGCTTCCGCTCATCTCAAATGCAAGTCTGAACCTCTCCTGTCCGATTTATGCCATGCCTGTCTTGTCCTGACCACCTGTATTCCGTTTTTTTCTGCTCCACAGTTAAACTCGGATTTCAGGTCCTCTCCAAATATGTTGATGAATGACTAATTCAGCTTTACAAACCAGCCACATTACTAAAAAGACTTCTAACAGACACACACTCAATCGAGGAGATGAACCAAGTAACTGGAGTACTCACAGTTGATGCCGAAATTAATCGGAATTGGGCCAGGTTGACTCAATGACTGAGTGATGCACCATGAGGAAATGACTCCTTTTATACTTCCTGAACTGCGACCGACCACTTCTTGGTCATAGTGCCGGTCGCAGTGTGCGTGACACCTGTATCTGGTTTGTTAATGTGTAGAATAAGACGTCCATCATAATAGGAAACAGCAGAGCTCACGTTGGTCTGATTTGATAGTGTAGCTAGAGATGCCTCCCATAGGATAAGCTGGCTGCCATATTGTCATTCCCTTTCCTTCTCTGTAAGGTAAATATTTCTTTATTAACAAATTCTGTCATCCTGACTTATTACCTGTTGTCCCGTGGACATTCAAAGATCTGTAAAAACTGTCATTAAGAGGTGTCACTGTGTATATGCACAACAGGGGTGTGCAAAAAAAATCCAATTGAAATTAATCACAATTCTTTCTCTGTCAATTAAAAATCGAATCATGCATTTCAAAGAATCGATTCAGATTTTTCAGCTGACATAATGGCACTAGTTTACTTTTTCTCTAACACGAGTTCACGAGTTCAATCTGCCCAGATAGACCTCCTTTGCATGAGCATAAAGGAAATACAGTGATTATGCGCACATACATCTGCATTACATTTAGTGAATTACATTTGATTCAGTGTGATATTTGTTGATCTGCCACAGTTAAATGGGAAAAGTAACTCAAAACAGCAATCTGGAAACAAATTCATCTATGTATTGAATCGTGAAATGTTCATGATTTGGGCGGCATGGTGGCGCAGTGATTAGTGCTGCCACATCAAAACAAGAAGGTCCTGGGTTTGAACCCCGGGGACGACTGTAGGGCCTTTCTGTGCAGAGTTTGCATGCTCTCCCCATGTTCGCGTGGTTTTTCTCCGGGTGCTCCGGTTTCCTCCCACAGTCCAAAAGCATGCAATATAGGTTAATTGGCAACTCTAAATTGACCCCCTAAAGTGTGAATGTAAGTGTGATTGTGTGAGTGTGTGTGCCCTGCGGTGTGTTGGCGCCTGCGCAGGGTTGTTCCCCGCCTTGTGTCTGTAAGTTCCTGGGATAGGCTCCGCTCTCCCTGTGACCCCAGTTGGGATTAAGCAGTTCAGATAATGAATGAATGAATGTTCATGAATAGATTTTGAATTGAATCATGCACCCCTAGTGTATAATTTATTGAATTACATTTGTCATTTGTAGATCTTTTTCTGATAGATTACACAGCTGAGATTTCAACCTAAAGGTCTGAGTATATTTAAAGGTTAAATATTCCATTAGAGTGCAATTTTAGGACATTCATATATTGTGACCTCCCTCTGAATATGCACCTATATGGTTCATGTCTATTTTAGGAAATATTTTCTGTATGTTTTTTTGGATTTACTGTCTAGTAACATTTCTTCAGCTAAATCTGTTCATTTCAGTCTTAGACAAAATCAGGGTACATTTCATTAGGATTCATTTCATTTCATTAACTGTATAATTATGTGTGTGACAAATAAAGAATCTTGAATCTCCAACAGCTCAGCATTTTATTATCAAAATGTTAACAGGCTATGTTAATTTTTAAAAACATGAACATCTTCAGTATATACCTGGTGTATTTATGGTGAGTGCCTTAACATTTTATGTTTCAGACGAATATGGTCCACAAGTGGGTGAGTACATCATACACCGCTTCAAAGAGAGATTTGTCTACAGCTAGCTCACTCTTTGAAGTACAATCCAGTGACATTTCCTGAGAGTGAGACTGATTCCTTCCATTCCTTCAGGCCTTGAGGTGAGAACATCTGCCTTCAGAATTTCCAACAAAGTAAAGCCTGTGTAATAATTCTGAAAATTACATCACAATCTTATCTCCCAGGAGCTCTGGATTACCTGGATTCCAGTGGAAAATAGCAGTTTGACCATTCTCACACTACACTCTTCTGTTAATAGTATATGTAGATAAATTCTAAATAAAAAAATCATTGCAGCATAACATTGTCACAAGGAAAATCGTCACGTTTGAGTACAAACTTGTAGCAATTATTATAGAAAGCTAATGATTTGAATACCAGATTGGTAAATGTATCACTGAGGTACTCATGAGCAAGGTACCGTCCCCAAGTACTGCTCCCCAGGCGCTGCCCTTTTCAGCTGTCCACTGCTTCCTCATGGATAGGCCAAATGCAGAGGTCACATATCAATTTGGTGCATTATGTGCTGAGTTGTGGTGTGTTCACAATGACAAATAATCGCTCACTTTAAATTCCTAACTTCATAAACACTCATTAGACAGAATCTGTACTGCTGTAAGCTGAAGGACTACTCCAATAGATACATGTATCAAAGAAAGTAATTTAAAATGACCTGGACAGTGATTTTTTCTTCTTCCTATTTTTTCTGACAAAAGTAAGCCGGTTTTAAATCTCATTCTAACAAGTACAGGAGAGAAGAGACATCTGGAAATATGGAGGGAGTTATATAAGAGCGTGCACAAGAGCAAAGCTCGTCACACGGCATTGGATGAGGTTCCACTGCGTAACAGTCGACCTTTCCACTTTCTATGCCGGCGGAGGTGTGGAAGTCATGTCAGCGGCGCCGACAGTGATGTCGCACCTAGACGAATTCGATGAAATCGTCTGTCACATCTAGGACTCGCTTGTTTTGCTGTAAGTCCCTGCTTATATCTAACTCTGTCCATCGCGGAAAAAAATTCCGCTTTGCTTTCGCATGTTCCCAAGTAATCCCCATAAACACCCTAAAGAGAATGAAATAATGAAAAACACCCGAAATACACCTAATCAAAAACACACACCCACACCAAGACCGACGCACACAAACCTATAGTCACACATATAGAAACACATACACACAGTCTTCATAGAGGTGACTCAGCTGTCAGAGAGGATGACTCAGGCTGCCTGAAGGAACAGCAGGACATAGAATAGGAGACGAGAAGAGAAAAACACACACACTTCTTCATGGTCGGCCAGCCATGGGCGTGAACCTGCAGGGCCTAACGTCCTTCCACCAGACCAAACAGAGCAGCCGGGGTGCGAGACAGGAGCCTGGGTCTCTGCCGAAGCCCAGCGCCACAAAGACAACAGTTTACAAAGAGATGCTGCCCAAAAACAGACATGCTCAACTACCTCTGGATAAAATCCATCTCAGCTACATGCAGCTGAGTCGTCTTGGCGTTCCTCTCCGACTCCTGCACGTGGCAGTGTATTCACTCTTTTCAATTCATAATGTGACTCGTTAAATCATGGTTTCTGGCAATATTCTTGAAATAACCAGCTGTAAACTCAATTGGATGACTTCCTGATAATCAGAATGAAGTTTATTACCAAGAACGTTGTCACATACATGGAATTTGCTTTGGTAGTCGGTGGCAAGACACTTAAGGATAAAAAAGATTTTTAAAATACACAAGGTGCTAATGTAAATAGATGGAATATTAGGGATAAAACAGACATATTTAAAGAGAGAGCTATTTTAATTAAGGTACTGACTTGCTTGCGTGTGGAGCTGACTGAGTTTAATCAATTTAATTATAAGTTGGGCGGCACAGTGGTTAGCGATGTTGCCTCACAGAGAGAAGGTCCTGGGTTCAAGCCCTGGGTCGCCATGGGGCTTTTCTCTGTGGAGTTTGCATGCTCTCCCCATGTTTGCGTGGGTTTTCTCCAGGTGCTCCGCTTTCCTCCCACTGTCCAAAAGCATGCACTGTAGGTTAATCTGCAACTCTAAATTGTCCCTGTAAGGTGTGAATGTAAGTATGATTGTGTGAATGTGTGTGCCCTGCAGTTTCTTGGCGCCTGCCCAGGGTTGGTCCACGCCTCGTGCCTGTAAGTTCCTGGGACAGGCTCCGGTCTCCCATGACCCCAGTTGGGATTAAGCGGTTCAGATAATGAATGAATGAATAAATAATTATAAGCCCCCTATATGCAAGGTTCAAGATTCTTTGTCACACACACACAATGACAAGTATGCCGTGCCATGAGAATTGGAAGAAAGTTTAAAAAAAAAAATGCAAAATTCCTGTTAAAGCGAATTAGGAAAACTATATTAACTAGATAGTAAATGGTGTTGACCTTCACATTCTCAGCATAATGCTTTGTGAGAGAAGACGCAGATACTAGTTGAGTGAAACATTATTCTCTTTTATTCGCAAAAGTATAAAAACAAAACAGCGTTCGCCCTGTAATCCGAAAGTTGCCGGTTTAAATCCCACACCGGTAAAGATACCACCGAGGTTCTCATGAGCAAGGTAATATCCCCAAGCACTGCTCCCCGGCCACTGCCCTGTCAACTGGCCACTGCTCCTTCACGGATGGGTCAAATTTCAGGTCACATTTCATTGTGGTGCACTGTGTGCTGTGCTGTGATGTGTCCACAATGACAAGTAATCACTCACTGAAATATATTCACAAGCATTTCTGATCTTTTCTTTAGACAGCAAATGAGGGTCAGTCAGCAGGAAAGGCCCAGAAAAAGCTGCACAAAACGTCACGTAAGACTTTTCCCAGCTGTGATAACTTAAAAAAATATCTGCCATCGTCACAAGTTGAGAAGTCACAGCTAATGACATGTCACTTTCACTGTTCACCCACAGCATGCAGAGCTCAAAACTGGAGGAGAAATTCAACTTGCTGTGAGAGGAGCCAGAACATGTCCTAGAAAAACAGCATACAGAAGATGAGTCATCAATGAGCTGCTCTATATTAAGAGAAATTAAACCATGCTGTAAACCATAAAATGTATCATGACTTACCAATTATCAGAACACTTTGCTTTTCATAAATGAGGAAGACTGAATAATTATAGAAACAGTAAATGTACCACACATGCTTTACAGCTGTATCTCATGATGTTTCTGCAAAGATAGTTCATAAAAGCTACAAGATTTAATGAATAGTTAAGAGAAAATGCAAATGTAATATAGATTCATAAGTCAAAGGCTGTCATGTACCCAAAACATGTTCAGTTTCAAATGTTTTTCATTGCAGCTAATATGACAGGGGTATTACAAGATTTAAATAAAAATGTATTTCTGACATTACCCAGTGTAGTTTATTCAAAGATTGATTTTTCAGCAAAGTGGTGTACAAACTATCCAAACAAACATCAACTAAACTATTTTTAAATATATATATATATTTTCCCTAGATTTATTGTGGTTGATGTTCTCATGGCATCTCATGAAAGATTAAGGCTTTCGAGTATTCTGCTGTACAAGTTATTTGTTTATTATTGTTGTTCATTGGAAATGATAGAAGACCTAAGTGTGAATGGTTGACATTATGCATATTTCAGGGTTTTGTTGCTGTTTCCTGCTCATTCTCTTTCAGATCTCTTTGGATATTCCTCATCGCAGTTCTATATCCATGCTGTGGACTGTAATAATTTCCAAAAAGCAACTAAATACTCCATGAGGAGCAACAACTAAGTGACTTACAAGGTGTCCTTTACTACACTCTTTTCTCACTCATGTGTATGCATCTCATAAAAATTCTTAAACTGACTAACACATGAATACACTGGCATCCTGGATGGAGCATGAAAATTCAACCATATTCCTGCAAACACTTAGAAGGATATATTCAAAGAATATCCTAAACATGTTATTTATTAAGCTAACATGCCCTTTCAGTCACAAACTGATGTTTTCATCTTCATGTGAGAGCTTCTTGGAAAACTGTTGCTCAAAACCAATCAAGCACTCCATCTCATCACAGCTAACATCAGTAATAACTCTCTTTTGGCTCATCTACAACCAAATTCCAGTCATAATCATTTAAAAAAACCCGCTCTTACTGTGAAAATCAACATTTCTTAGTCTTAAGGAAATGTCTCAGGTGATATCACTAGGATAATTCTGCATCAGCCTAAAGTTTTTGGTTTGTAAGCCTGTCATTTTAGCATTTCAATAGTCCACACTTAAATAATAAGTAAATACAGACTCACAGTCAGAGACGTTAAGGTTTGCTAAAGCCAAGTTCAGTTCTAATAAGCAATTTTGATTATTAGAAATATCACTCACAAAAGACGACTTTATGCTAGCATTCCAACTGTTAGCTAAGAACTAACATTAGCCTATGCTATGAATGCAACATATACTGTTAATGCAAAATGCCTGTAAATGTCAGTTATCCAGGATTTAGCTTTTGAAAGTGAGTATTTGTCATTGTGAACACACCACAGCACAGCACACAATACATCACAACAAAATGTGACCTCTGCATTTGACCCATCCTTAAAGTAGCAGTGGTAGCTGACGTGGGCAGTGTCCAGGGAGCAGTGCTTGGGGATGGTACCTTGCTCATGAGTACCTCAGTGGTACCTTAACCTGACTGAGATATGAAATGTGATCATGGAGTGATCTAAGTAAATGTTACGCTACCAACAGCCCCAAATGCAGATGATATTGCTGAAACATTTTAATATTTTAGTCATTTGAAAATTGCATATTTACACATAGCATGCTCCAATTAATTTCTGAGTGAACAAACCCTGACTCAGCATTAACATAATTTCATGTTTAATGTCAAACTAAGCACAAGATATTTTATGTGTTTGTGTTAATAATTCAATGTATTACTAATGCAATTTTGTTTTACATAATCATGGGTCTTTCTATGTAGCTATGTTGCTCATGACTATCCCAGTAGTACCCTCAGTAGTATATTTACAGCATTCATTTATGTCATTTTTTTCTTGGAATATCCAGTGCAGAGATAACCGCATGAATATTTAAGTCAGTAATTTATATTTATTTTAATGGGTCTATATGTTTCTGTTTTTACAAAAAAAATACTTTATTTTGAAGGACAGTTGTTAAACAGTGCTTCTGTAAACGCAAATCGCTCTGCAAATGATCCTACCTGGCTTCATAGGGAGCACTGTACTTCCACAGCCAGCTCCAACGATTTTAACTGCTGCACGAGGTAGAAATAAGGGTAACACTAGTGCCTAGAGACATTCTGGCTTTCTTTAGCTCTCTGGAGGATCATTGATTGACACCAATTTTTATGTAAGGCTGTTGTGCCAAAGGACATTCCCGTATAAGCTCCCGTATAACACAACACTTAGCCCTAGTTTGTTTGACTGAATAATGCTGACAGTAAGTGAACGCGAGACAGCAGCTCACAAAGTTTGACAGGAGTTGGAGAGAATTACGACTCCCCGAAATCACTGATGTAGGTCATCACCTGGTTTTAGGGGATGCAGGAATGGTAGACAGCGCTATAGGCCTGCACCACTTTTTTTAAGTTAACTTCATACAAAAGTGCTAGTGCTGCTAATCACAAAGGTATGAATAATAAATGAAAGCAGCTTTGCTCATTAGTATGATGCAAGATCCCCTTAACTGATCCACACTAGCTTTTATTTATAAGATAAAAACCCTAGACTTGAGGAAGAGGCAGATTGTCTGGAGGTCTTTGTGAAGCCTATTATGATCAGGTAGAAAGAGATTTTTTGGGCTTTGTATGTCTGATAATGTTCATTTGCAGGAACATGGGGAGTTTTTGAGTCCAGGATGTTTATAATAAGGATTACTATATTGTCAACTTATTAAAAAATAGGACCAGCATTATATAGTAAAAAAAACCAAACAACATTGTTTGTGTCTGAATGTGTTTGTGGCCAGTTAACAAACTGCTTTTGGGGCTGGTGCAGAAGACGTTGTACTTTCTTTGACCTTTACTGTGGGACGAGTCTTTTTGCATAACCAAACTCCTGAAACATGCTTATTAAAAATGCAGTAGTCATATGCAATTAAGGTTATCACCTTGCCTGCGCTTATTATAAATGTAAGTCCATTGTTTGCCATGTTAAAGTCATTATTTTCAAATTTGGGCTCTGGCCCGAGCGGGTGCCTAAGGCAGAGCAGTAATCAGCATTGTGTTTGTGGCTGGCGTGGGCAGACGGGGTGCTGACACTGGGCGCAGATTGCAGACGATGAGAGGTAAACAGAGGCGAAATGGGCAGGTACTTCGTCTCCTATTCGTTTTCATTCACACGCCGACGACAGCCTTTGCCTTGTCTCATTGCACTGGGGATTCAATTTGGTCCCCCATAGCAACTCGGGAAAGAGAAAGAGGAGAGAGAAGGAGATGGAGAGAGAGAGGGCGGAAGAGAGAGTGAGAGGATGAGTTTTTTTGTCACTTGTGGCCTCAGGGCCCATCAATCCTCCCCGTACCCAAAACAGCAAAGCACTTTACAGACAGGACCGCCCTGGCTATTCACCATCTGATTACCTTTAATAGTCCCCATACTCCCAGAGCAAAATGACACGGAGAGCTTGTGCCAGGTCTGCAAAGTCTTCTATTAGTCATACGTAACACCATGGAAACAGTTCCTCTCCAGGAGCTGTGCCACTTGCAAGGATTTGAAATAAAAGATACAAGCTTGTTCCAGTGGCCTGCGAGTACTTAGACCGATGTCAGTAAGCTTGTTTAATTAGAGAGTGGCAGCGAACCAGCCAAGCAAAATTGACTAAAATGATGAGAATGTTAAGTTTCAAATAAGTAGATAAGCAGAGTGTATTAGTATACTGTGTTTACATGCCTAAATTAAAGAAAATGTCCAAATACAAATACCTCAAGGTTGAAACAACAGCGGTGACGCTACACGATTACCCCGTAATTATTCGGCAGTGACATACAGCAAACAAGCCACCGTGAAATTGTATCTAAAGTTTATCACACTCATTTGTCCTTGAATCATTGTAATTAAATGATTCCAACTTGCCTGGCTTGCAAGCCCAATGCCAAATGAGGTGGAAACTCTGCCCTTCCCCTGCGAAACAAGATAACGAGTTTGAGGCATCTGAGTAAATCAACACATCCTAACTGTTCCTGAACTGACCTTCCAATGTCCCCTTGTTTATTTTTCCATTGCAGTTTCATTTTCCAAGCAATACAACCTGGATACACAACAAAATTATTCACATTTCCCCATTCATACAACTCATTTACAGCAAAACGCAAGAGGAATAATGTAAACAATACAAGACTATACATATTTTTTTGAATGAATCAGGCTCTGGCCTGCCTCTTTTCTACATTGACATGCTAAATGCATAATGGGTTTGATTTTCCTTGGCCTCAAAATGAAAATCTATAGATCCATTTATTGAGGTTGGTTTGAAGGGTAGAGAAAAAATGGCTACTGCTCTTTCTGATCAGAGTGGGCTGAAACTTTCTGCATCTCAGACGTGCCATGGTGCAGGGATGAGGCAGGAGGCAAGTGCAACTGGATTCCTTAATAAAACAAACAGAACTACCAAGCTGATCCACAAAAAACAAAGACAATAAAGTAAAGCAAAATTCACAGACCTGGGAACAAAGACTGGGAAAACAGCATGGAATGCACAAAATGGAAAACTAAGTAACATAGCAGGCCGACTTGAGCGCAACCAATGCAAGACAAAGGGGAAAAGCACAAACACAGGTGCAGCACATTAGGGCTAACAGCCCCTTAGACAAAGACAGAAAAACAAGAAACAGCAGCCACTGATGGCCTAGCAGGGAATAACAGGCTGGAGATGCAGAAGCAGGCTGTGTCTTACTACCGTTATGTCAATGAAGGCGGTTTTATGTTATATAGTATAATTGCTTTCAAAAACACACAATGATGAATGTATTTTTGAACTAATGGTACTGATAGGCCTATTATGTCTTTCAAACTGAAAATGCTAAATTGTCATTTTAATTTATAATCCAGCTAGAAAATGCTAAATGCTTCCAAACTACCAAAGAAAACTTATTATAAAATATACAAAACATGTTGTTCTTAACAAGAATGTAGTTTGTAGAATGTAGTATGTCTACAGAAAAACCTTTATTGACAATAAGGATTATTACAATTTCTAAAAGAGATCATTAGCATCAGTGTTGGCAGTAACACATTACAAAAGTAACACCATTACAGTAATGTTTTACTTTTTGCTGAAATATAGTAATATAAGGCATTACTAATACATGTTCAGTAATATTATACTCCTTACATATTTCAGTAACAGATGTTACAACACATTTTTTACACAAAATTTAGTGCTCTTTTGTTTTTATTTAAAAAATCACCAACACAGCGAGACCTTTGGCTCAAGAGAAAACTTTGGTGAGTAAAAGAGCTATCTCCTACAGAGTGTGTGCCTACAGTAATTATGCTACACCACTCTGCCCTTCACTGGATATTTAGTGAGCTGCGGTAAACTACATTGTAGCATTTTAGAATGCGTCCTACTTCCACAGTTATTTTGGTGAAAGTAACTCAAAAGTAATGCGTGAGTCATATAACATATTGAGACGTTAAGAGACGGTAATATTGTAATGTTACAAATTACTATGAAATAACAGTAACTAGTAACCTATAATGTATTACGTTTTGGAAGTAACTTGCCCAACATTGATTAGCATCTCTTAAAATGACTGAATGATAAAATCCATGTCCTTTTAGTTTCATATGAAATGTGAAATATTTTTAGTATTTACATTTTCAAGAATGATCAATAATGGTTAATTATAATGAAGACATTTGGAAACAAGGAAATAATTTGGGGGTTCTAAAGATCTCTTCTACTAGTTTTGAAAACTCTAAAATCTTATTATATTGAAGCTTTGCCCTTAATGTTTTCGCTCTTAATGTTTAATTAAGGATATCCATGACACTATAAAGCATTCTTAGGAGTAAATTATTTTGACAGTAGTTTGCTCACCCATTCTGCCATGTAGAATCCTGCTGTGATCTGACCATCTGGCTCTGTTAAGATGAACGCTTTAAATGTCTGCAGCTGATTAACATTAAATTACTGTTTAACATAGAGTCTATTACGCAAAGGAGCATTTCACCAAATAAATATTTATTTAAAGCAGGTCAATTTGTCTTGGGAATCCCTGATATATAGAAAGGAACTGATGATGGTGCCTTGCGGTGTTTGTATATAGACATATGTATGTGTGTGTGGTTACTATTAAGAGTGCATTTAGGAAAGTCTCTAAACCAAATCAAATTTGCCAGAAAGGTTTCAATAGAGTTCACTCAACCTGTAGGAAAATGGACAAGCCTTAAATAGACAAAAATAAGTCAGTACTTAGATATAAATGCCATTCCTTAAATGACAAATACCTTTCCACATTTTCTTGCAGATTTCATCAGCAGACAGCAATGGCCAGTGATCTGGCCATCAATTTATTTTCCCGCTTCTACAAAGGACAATGGATTGTTCAAACTAAAGAACAATTTAACTAACTTTGCAGGAGAGAAAAGTAGAGGTGTCATGGAATCTTGAAAGCAAGCAAGATTTTAGCAATATGTAAACGCAAACATCCAAATGAAAATTTGAACAGTGTAGGAAAACATATCCCAGAATAACTTGCTAACTTCTGCTAACTGTTACCTTTTATTATCTGTTCCATGAGCATTTTGCATGTAGAACTTAAGATGGAACAACAATCAGGATGCAGGGAAGGGAACATAAGGATGTATGTCACCTCATTTATTTAATCTGTATGCAGGATATATCATGCCAGTCTAGAAGAATCAGATGCTGTAATCACAATTGCCTGAAGACATATAAACATGAGATATGCAGATGATATCTTAACAGCTGAGAATGTCAATTATGTTGTGACTTCTATATTTAAAGTAAAAGAAGTTAGGAAATTGAAAAATGATTTTCTGTTCCTTGGCTAAAAGATTTCTGCAACAAAAACCAATCAACACGTTGAGCTTTGGTGCTGGAGAAGCCTGTTGAGAATCATTTGGACAGCAAAAGAATCAAACAGACCAATACATGAAAAAATACAATCAGGTGGCTCACTGGGAGGCTGAATTGTGAGACAAAAACTCCAATACTTTGGCCATGAGAAGAAAGATCTCCTTGAAGAAGACTGTAAAGAAAACAGAGGACAGCCATATCTGGGTTGGCGTTACAATGTATGGACCATATATACAACACTAAAGAAATTTAGAGATGTTTTATGACAGAAAGACCCAGGAGGTCTCAACTAAACTTGGGAGTCTGACTAAACTACACTACTGATAGTGTCTGTCTTTAATGTTTGCTATTTTGAAATGACATTTGTCATGGTGCGGTTGCAGGGGAGGATGAGGGAAGGGAATGAGGGCGCTGTTGCAGGCAAATGTGAAGGGGTTTATTGAGGGCTGGTGAAACACAAAGGGGAAAAACAAGTCCAAAAATCACAAAAACCAAGAACAAAGTAACAACGGAAAGGTGAGGCCCGTGCTCCCAGTTGTAGCCGTTGAATGCGAGGCAGAGAACCTCCCCGAGTAAACCAGAGCAAGCGAAGTCCTCACGCTTGAAGACTCAGGAGGTGAAATAACAATGGGCCAGACTCTGAAGCCTC
The DNA here is from genome assembly GCA_032718565.1 of Distichodus sexfasciatus. Lineage (NCBI taxonomy): Eukaryota > Metazoa > Chordata > Actinopteri > Characiformes > Distichodontidae > Distichodus > Distichodus sexfasciatus. Next base: position 2,672,047 of record JAVGVS010000038.1, on the reverse strand, counting down.
CAAGGCAGTCTGGTCAGCCGGGGAACACACACTGGGAGTCACGAGCCTGGGGGAGAAAACACAGGAGAGGGACGCGAGTGGGTGGAGACAAAACAGATAAGCCAAAAAGGAGCAAAACCAAACCGGATCAAAAAAGGGTCCAATGTTCAAACAGGGGAAACCAGGAAGGGTCCAAGGTCCAAAATGGAGGGAAGAGCAAGAAGGGTCCAGGGTCCAAAATCACAAACACAACAGGAACAACCACACATGATATGAGGGAGACAAACTCAGAAACACTTGGGTTAAACTGGCTTAAATAAGGCCACAGAACTCAACAAACGAGTGCTCTCACCAATCCCAGAACTCAAGGCAGAACGAGACACAGCTGAACTCAATAATAAGCGAGGGGGTGTTCTACACAGATCCTAACCTACTAGGTAGGGAACACGCAGTGCAAACAACATACCAGGAAGTAGGGTGCGCTCTAAACAGAGAGTGAACTAATCAGAATGGCACCAAGTGCAGACACAGAACCCAACAATGAGGAGCAAGCTAACACAGAAAGCTAAGGCTAACCCGAGGAGACATGAGGAGCACACACACCACAGACACACCACCCAAAATGAACCCAGAAGACTAGAAACAATAAAACAGATACTTCTCTGGGTTCACGGTGGCATGGTCCCGTCCAAGTTGGGCGGGACCGTGACAATTTACTTGTATTTCATAGCATCCGACATTATGAAAAAGAATACTGTCAATGCCATTTAATTAGAAAAACACGGCACGATAGAGAATAATATAGTGATAGAATAGGCAGTACTACAGAGCACATCATTTTAGTGAATGAGAATCTGAAAATTTATATACGTTACTGAGGTCTGTCAGCAGTTATTGGTTGATCTGGCTTATAGTTATGGTTTAATTGTATGGCAGTTAGAAGATATTCTCCTCCAGAGCCAAATTACTACCTACCACCTACCACAAGCCCACCACAATCCCTCTTGGACCACAGTTTGCATAAATGTAGGGTCCTTGGTTTAAATCATGAACCAGTATACATTATTACTGACATAGCCTTGAGCAGTTTCAATCTGAAAACTCTACTTCATACTTCATACTACTGAATAGCTCTCATGCTCCTACATGGATGCGTCTTGTGGCATGTTCACTACAAATAATAAGGTGAAAAATGCCTTATTTACACACAGTACTGTATACAGATTAAACTCTCTTGCAAGCTCCAACTTGTAACTTTAGAGGCCTGCAGGGATAAGCTGACCATGTAAGTGTGGTAGAAGAGCCGACTTAATCCATTTAAATGTAGAAATTGACATGGAGGCATGATTGTCCCGCAAGTTTAACTGGCTAGCTGGCAGGATGTCCTTTGACAACCTAATTTTGATTAAATGCATTAACCAGAGGCAATGCTGTGACTGCTCATGTGCAGCATCTTTATTTGTGGTCTACCTCATTTTGTTTTAGAAAAGTTCATTCAAACTGAGCAATGCAAACATTATTTTTAAATATAATAAATATAACAAATACGGATAAAGGTGTACCCATGTCTGTCTTATTGAAGTTTTCATGTAAAAATGTAATAGGTGAATTTCTCTTTTCTCTCAAGAGCCCTCAAAGTTCAACTGACCTCTCAAATGATCTGTAGGCTATTTCTTTGTGAATGGTGGGCCGGGATCTGAAATTGGGTATCAGCCAGACCTAATCGTGTCTTCAGCTTTGAGAATTCCCTAATCCCACAAAGAAAAAAAACTCCACAAAATGACATTTTTGGATGATATATTGTCATTCTCAGCTCACATTCTCTCAAGCCTGCAGGTATCTTTATAACATCAGGGGAATAGGGTAGATCCTTTCTTGTACTGCTACTCAGGCTCTCATTCAATCCTTTGTCATCTTAAGATATTACTACAACAGGCCACTCCTGGGAGAACTTGTGGGACTGAGCTGCAATTTTGGCCTTAATATTGTATTGGTTCTCTATAGTTTCCCATAAAAAAATATTATTCCATATTAAAAAATTTCCCATAATAAATATGTATGACAGTATCTGCCAAATAAGTCAAACGTAAATGTAAATATTAATACAGACATTATTTTAAATGCAACAGAAAATTTGCTATTTAAGATACATTGTAACTTGTAAAAAACTATGAGGCAGGAGACAAACACAAATGAGGATAAGGAGGTGTAAGGATCACAGGGTCAACTATGACAGTGTAGTACATGATTAATAAGGGAGATGACAGTCCTGGAAATGTGGATCATAGCATTTCAGTTTACAACCCCAAATCAGAAAAAGTTGGGACGGTATGTTAAATTAAAATCAAACTGAAAACAGTACTTTGTTAAATTATCTTTGACCTGTATTACATTGAAAACAATACAACAGCACATTATTTAATGTGTTCCTCATTAATTTTATTGTTTTGTTTTTTTTTAAATAAAAACGATTCCAATTTTGGTTCTTGCAACACATTTCAAAAAAAGTTAGAACAGTAAAGCATTTACCACTTTGTAATGTTGCCATTCCTTTTCACAACACTTAAAAGACGTTTAGGGACTGAAGACACCAAGTAATGAAGTGTTTCAGGTGTAATTTTGTCCCATTCTTCCTGCAACCAAGTCTTAAGGTGGGCAACAGTATGGGGTCTTCGTTATCGCATTTTGAAGCGCACAAGGAGAGCGCACATTCTCTATTGGAGACAGGTCGGGACTGCAGGCAGGCCAGTCAAGTACCCGTACCCTCTTCCTCCGCAGCCAGGACTTTGTAATGTGAGCAGAATATGGTTTTGCATTGTCTTGTTGAAATATGCATGGGCGTCTCTGGAAAAGATGTCTTCTTGAAGGCAGCATATTGTGCTCCAAAATCTCTATGTACTTTTCAGCATTAATGGTGCCATCACAGAAGTTCAAGTTACCTTTGCCAAGGGCACTGACACAACCCCATACCATGACAGACCCTGGCTTTTGGACTTGTTGCTGGTAGCAGTCTGGATGATCCTTTTCTTCTTTGGTCCGGAGCACACGGCGTCCATTTCTCCCAAAAAATACCTGAAATACTGATTCATCTGAACACAGTACACGTTTCCACTGTATGATGGTCCATCCCAGATGCCTCCAAGCCCAGAGAAGTCGACGGCGCTTCTGGACACTGTTAACATAGTGCTTCCTTTTGGCACAGTACAGTTTTAACTGGCATTTGTGGATGTAACTACGTATTGTGGTACTTGACAAAGGTTTGCCAAAGTAGTCCTGAGCCCATGTGGTGATATCGCTTATAGATGAATGACGATTCTTGATGCAGTGCCGCTTGAGGGATCGGAGATCACAGTTGTTCAGCTTAGGCTTGCGCCCTTGTCCTTTACGCACTGACATTCCTCCAGATTCCTTGAATCTTTTAATTATGTTATGCACTGTTGAAGGTGAAATATCCAAATCTCTTCCTATCTTTCTTTGAGAAACATTGTTTTTAAACATTTCAATAATTTTCTCACGTATTTGTTGGCAAACTGGCAATCCTCGGCCCATCTTTGCTCCTAAAGGACTAGACCTTTCTTGGATGCTGCTTTTGTACCAAATCATAATTACAGTCACCTGTTGACATCACCTGTTTCAAATCACATCATTATTTAACCAATTTACCTCATTAGTAGCCCTAAATTGCTCCTGTCCTAACCTTTTTTGGAATGTGTTGCAGGTCTGAATGACACGAAAGGATGTATATTTACAAATGAAATGAAGTTGACCAGACAAAACATGAAATGATATGATATTTTGTGTTCATATTGTCTGCAATGAAATACAAGTCAAAGTAAATTTAGAAATCACTACTTTCTTTTTTTACTGGCATTTTCCATACTGTTCCAACTTTTTCTGATTTGCGGTTGTATTAAAATTTTGCTGTGGTCCAGTGTGTTTTGTTTGCTTGTTTCTAACTTGTTAGTTAAGTTAGTGCTATGGTGTTTTTTAGAGAAACAACAAAACAGGTGTCACGTCTGCGCCTCCTCCCCGACGCTCGGACTCGCCGGAATATTAATCCAGAGGTTTGACGTGTCGCGTTTGGTTGTTTTGGTGACGGGTGTCTGCCCCTTTAAGAAGTTACCGCTACTCACTTCCGGGTTGTCCGCGTCATCGGTGACGGGTTCCCCTTCCTGTTTGTGTGTCACTTCCTCATTGGTGCTAATTAGCGTAGCCATGCTATAAAACCAGTCCGATCCGGTTGTGTGTCGCGTGTCGTCGTCTTTGGTGTGTGGTTTGATTCCCCTCTGTCTCCCCAGCCCGCCGTTACTCTGCCGTTACGGACGTTGAACCTGGAAGCCGACGGAGCCGGCGATTCTCCGTGAGTTCTGCTGCGTTTCTGCTAGCCTGTTAGCCGTTTTGGCTACCTGTTCTCTCCCTCTCGTGTTGGCCTCGGCTGGGAGAACGGGACTTTCGCTCTGGGAGAGCAGAGGGGTTTTTGTCACCTGTTTATGTTAAATAAAGCCACGAAATTGCATTATAGCCCGCATTTGCGTCTTCTTCATTTTCACACACACCGGAAGCCATGACAACAGGATAACTCTTTCCCCCCAAACGTCTACATATACAGTGACAATAGAAAGGCATTATACGACCTTTTGTTATTTTTAGCGTCAGACGAGAAATGAAAAGCTACAATTTCAGAATTGGAAAAGATTTCAGTTGCCTATAATGCTTCATACCTATTATACTACAATCAGGAATCTGTTAGAATATGTCTCTACCACCTTAGCGCGAGATCAGAAATTTTGCTCATTCTTTCTTGCAGAGTTGTTTAAGTTCAAGTGAGTGGCAATGGACAGAAAAGACTTCTTTCTTGTCACTCTGCTAGATACCAGTACCAGCAATAAAGACTTGTAAGTCCTTTTGCAGTTGCCTCTTCATAGCTTCTGTAATGTCTTTCTGGCTCTGTCATCCAGAATGATTGGAGAGTCTGATCTAGGCAAGGTGTCAGTGGTGCCATACGCGCTCCACTTCTTACTGATGCTCTGGATGGTCCTTACTGTAGAAGAATAGCTAAAGTCTTTGAAATCTTTATGTAGCCTTCTCCTATCTTGTGCTTTTCTACAACTTTGAATTTTGGTCCCTTGCATGTTTGGTCACCACATTTTTAAGAAATAAACTGGTCTTATTTTGAACAAACTGAAGTCAGGTGGAGCAGTTAGCCTGCTCTTTGATCTCGAAGTTGATTGGTTGGACCTTAACAAGTTTATAAGGGCAAACTCCTAATATCAGATTAATTGACCAGATCAATTTCACTAATTAATTGTTTGTTGGAATTTTCACTTTGAACATAATTGTGGTAAAATAATTGATTTCCAGGCTGCAATGTGGGAAGATTAAAATATTTCACCATGGTATGATAACTCTATAGGCAGTGTGTCAGTATTACAGAACACAACAGCACACAGGGCACCAAAACAAAATGTGACCCCTACATTTTACCCATCCGTGAAAAAGCAGTGGGCAGCTGACATAGCCGTAAACAAGAGGTAGTCAGTAGCCGACAAAAAGGTTGAGGAAGGACACACCGATTCATTAAAATGAAAACAACATGCAATGGTAGGTGAAGGCAAAACTTATCAAAAATACACTACTTCCCTACACTGCCAGTTTTTGTGAACTGTGAATATGACTGAGACCCCGTTTATACATAGCCAGGTATTTGGGAAAACAATGATATATCCATGCGTTTTTGTCTTCCAATTACACAAAAATGGAGGTTTAATTCACTGAAAACGATTATTTCTGAAACAAAGTGGAGATTAGGGAAAAATTACATTACAAATTTACATTTTCAAAAGTCACAGTATGTGACAGAAAATGCATTAGCGCCAGAAACAGGAAGTCGTGTCATTTGTTGTTTTATTAGTTTTCAGGATCCTGATTGACTAACATGGCTTTATGCTTCTCGACACACTGCCGCCTATAGATTTGGCATGCTCATAATAGCTCGTATTCATGCAGATTCGTGTAAATGAATACTTTTTGGAAAATTATCTGATGTAAGTAAAGATATTATGGAGAGTAATACAAGTAGAAAATGTAGTGAAATATACCATGAATGATCCTAAGAATGTGCAAAAAAACTGAAAGTTAACAGCACATTAAATGAATCTTATGACAAACTAAAAACTAAATAATTAAAAAGAGAGATGTACAGTATATGAAAGACAGCAAAAAATACTTGAAACACTAAATAAAAACATTGTTTACGCGGAGCCATCAGGAAGTTTCCTGATCATAGTCATGGCTTACTGGAGGTGTGGTAAATGTAAAGTGACTGGACTTGGCTTAAACTATACCAAACAATCCACCCTTTTTAGCAAATCATTATCCTTGGACACTTTGTCACTAATATCCAACCTAATGAAGACAAAAATGCCAAAGCCTGGCCTGGCATTGCCACAGATGAAAGCCTACGTCTGATTGAAGTGTTGTATAATGATCAGGGGAGTCATCGCCATCTCTTCCTGAGCAGCTGCTCCCCGACTCTGGGGAAGAGGCAGTGCCAGAGTCAGGGCCGGAGGCAGCATGCAGTACTGACACAGTTCAAACCTGCTGCTGCTCCTCAGCTCCATCAACCTGGAAGACCGCTCACCCGTGAGACTCTGGCCGTTCATGCAAACACACTGACCAAATCCAATCCTCATTTATTAAAAGAGTGCAAAAAAGTGTGAGAAGCTCCCGCTTTATACTGTACATATTTTACCTCTTAAATAACTTGACTAAGATATTGCCTATTTTAAATCTATTCTAAATGCACAAATAACTGCAGCTCTGGTATATTGCATATTTTAAAGAAAATATTGTAATTTTGTAATTGTAATTGTAATTGTCTATAAATGTCTGACAATGCATTTGCTTGTTCTAATTCCTACAACATAATGCATAAATATTCATAAAATTAATATATAAAATAAAAAACAAGACAATTTAAACATACTAGGCAATATACAAATGATGTAATGTGTGTATTTATAGGATAATATGTATAATATATATTTAAAATATAATAATGTATCAGTGAACAGGTGATGGTGGTCTAGTGGTAAGGATACTCGCCTTTGGACCAAGTGGTTGTAGGTTCGATTCCTACTTCTGACACTAACATCATTGGGTACCTGAACAAGACCCTTAACCTCAAATTGCTCCAGGGTGACTGTCCCTGAAATTAGGAAAAATGGAAGTCACTTTGGATAAGAGCATCTGGTAAATGTAAATCTATTCACACTGATATATTTTATAAATGTTAGAAAAACATGTTATGTGAGTATATTGTATGTATACAATACATATTTCTTACAAGACATATTTTTAAAATGTATTTTTAAAACATTTGATTTCTGTATGGGTTGGAACAGGAATTGTGATATAGAATTATTTGTTTATTATTATGTATAGAATTATCATTGCACCGTTTGAATTTGAAGCTTTGTCGTTAGAGCTCATAAACATGCTGTTACGGATTTTAATGTTGCATGAGACTGCGTCTCAAATATTAAATAAGCTGAGTCATGGCACTGGAAGCCACGAATCACACATTTACATAGACCTATTTTTAATTATTTGTGATGTGCCTCAGGGTCATTAATGAACAATGCGAAATTCCTTTCTTGCATCACCGGTGCTTCTGCGTGAAGCGTGGAGTCGTTGGTACACACTTATGATACTGCACTTATACACAGACAAATGGCTGAAGAAATCACTTGTATGAAGTTTCTGATAAGAAAGCTCTTTCACTTCAGTGCTTGATTGAAAAAAAGCATCTTTCCCATTGCTAAAAGCTTTCTATAGTAGGGCTTTTCTTGGATGAAAGAAACGGACAGAATTATGAGACATTATGAATGCATTCTTTTTTATTGAAAAAAATCCACAGCTCTGTGCATTTCCCTTATGAAAAGGATTTTTAGTACATACAAGTATATAATGCAGACCCTAACAACAAATCATTTGTGTCCTTTGGAACACTACGCAAGAAATATATATATATAGAGAGAGAGAGAGAGAGAGATGGCAAACATCTAACAAATTAATTGAATTCTTTGTATTAGAGCTTGTCAAATACTGTCATAAAAGCATCGTTGTCTTGTGTTTCATTGTTCGACAATAAAATATGTAACAATATATAGTATTTACATGTGCTCTTCACAAATGTCTCACGTTTTGTTCAAAATAAAAACACCTTTTTTGTTGCTGATTTGTTTCATAGTTCTCCTTTTATCTACTTGTACAATTGATAATGGAAGAGAAAGACATGAGGCGCGGATGACTCTCTTAGCAGGGAGCTTCGTCTTCATCTAAAACAGCCTCTCCATATCACCTGAATAAATATACAGTATCTTTTAAATGCAAAACTAGGATAACCTTCAGGGAGGTTCTATGCTCTTGCGGTATACTTTCGTAATCGTTTCTTTTGGGTCTCCATAGCTCAGTGAAACGGAGAGTGAAAGAGAGAGGGGGAGAGAGAGAGAGAGAGAGAGAGCAAATCAGAAGATATGTCTAAGTAATGATCTGTACATGAATGATCTTTCTGTATTTTTACAGTTACAGTATTAACAATTAAATAAATGTAATAATCCCAAACCGTTTTAAGGAAAGTATTTCACACAAAATATTTGAAAGAGAATGTGAGAAGGAAAATAATGGGGCTTCCTATTCCTTTTCTTGCTTCCCGCTTGATTTAACCAGTGTTAATGTCGCTATTTGACACTTTATCAACATGCAAAATAACACACTAGAGAAACTATGAGATCAAACAAGACGTCTGGGAGCCTTAAAGGGATTTATCCAACAAAAGCACCCTTACAAAAACACAATTTGTGCGTTAGGTTTGCGGCAAACTTGTGGTTAATTTGCGGCAAACAGTGGAATTTGTCAGAATATGTTGCCACAAGTTTGCTATTGTCAACCACTAGTGACAAAATGTTCTGACAAATTGCCAATAGTGTCAAATGTATTCGCCAGTGATTTGCCAAACAATTTACCAGTAATAGCAAACTTGTAGTGAAATGTTGGTGAGAAATTGACAAGTTTGCCAGAAGTCCACTGCAAGTTTGCCACAAACCAAATTTGCATGTGAAAATATGACCTTTTGCAAATTTGCGACAACATTGCCAAAGGTTAACAGCAATTGCTTACCAGAAGCCTAAATTTTTTTGCAAGGGCAGCACTGACATGGCTAGCAATGAATGAAAAGGTAACGCTGCCCGAATGCCATTACTTCCAAGTGGTCTCTGGCACCAAAAACCTGATCAAGTTGGCATTCGCTTTTGGCCACATTAGTGTTTTTTGAGTTTAGTGATTCCTGCTCTAACATTGTAAATCCCTCACTCCTTGATGCAAGAAGCTCCCAAGTCACATTTAAAAACTTTGGTGCTCATATCATTTCTGTAGCAACCTGCAGTGAATTGCTGGGATATTAGGAATACAGTGGTTGTGAGTTACTTAATACAATATATAAAATTTTGACAATACTGTGAGTTATGATTCATTTGGTTAAGGATATACTAATACTGTGGCTAAACCTAATTATCCACAGAAAGACATACCAACACAAATCATGTGGACATAGCAAAGGACCCAGTAATTCTCACTGGCTTTTTCACTGGACCATTTTCTACAATTTATGTTTAAAAAAATAAATAAATACATAAATTGATAAACCAAGAATTAATACATCAATGCAAAGTTCCATGACACAAATGGGAATCGTCTATATATAAAATCATAAATTGGCACTTATATTAGGTCAATACACAACTTCTACGATTAATACTATACGAAGTGGAAATGCAGTGTAACAGACCAGACGCTATGGAGCAAATCTGCTAGCATCTTTTTTGCATTTCCTTTCTGTTCGGAACCGTGCTGAAATGAGAACTGAGTCTAATAAAGAACGTGTTCCCTCGTGAGATAATGCTGTTTCTCTGTGCAAAGACAAAATTCAGATGTAGTGGACATTTTACAGAGCAAGCATCAAATGCCAGTGTGAAATTTCAGAAACTCTAAGGAGAACCAATGGATGAAGCTGCAAGGACGTGTTCTGATGTTCCTATGACTCACGTTACACCAGGGCAACACACACAAACACATACAAAACACTACAGAAAGGTCTGAAAGCTGAAGTTAAACTGTCTATGTGATTCTAGAGTGAGTGCACAGTTCAGCTGAGCCAGGGGCAAACGCATGTCATTGTCAGGGTGAAAGAGCAGGAATAGGAAATTTATGTATAAAAATAAAGAATAAAATAAACACAAGAAAAAGAAAATCCTGCATTTCCAAGAATCCCTCTGACTTCTCACCAAAATTACAATTATGAGGAAAAAAAACATAAATCAAACATTAAAACCGTAAAAACATTAACATTTTTGTTAGATGCACACGTAGTGTAACAAAGCAGAATTTTTGCACATCGGTCCCTGTATTTGTTATGTTGTAACTAATATTTGAACTAAATATCTAGTAATGTTGCATGGATATCGTCAGTGTATGCATTTCATTTGCGTATTTCTTCTAATCACCAGTTTATATTGACATTTTAACCAACATTTCATGAGAAAGGAGGCAATGTAATACATCTTATACACATTGTTTAGCACAGTGTTTGTTTTCCTCTAAGGCTTACACATCTGTCCTCTTTCCTCCTTCATGCATCTGCCGTGAGTTTCAGATCGAGAGAAACAACTGCAGTTTAACATCAATAGATACATTTTAACAAACTATTGAACTAAATGACATTTTGTGCACAACCTTAAGATTAAAATAAATAAATGTCAGTTGTGCCTTCCAACTGTGAACAGTGGAAAATACTGCTGTGGTTTCCTTTCTTTTTTAAATCTATGACTAAAAACCTTGATCTCAAGTTGAAAATACTGGTGTAGTGCTCTGACTACAAAACTGTAAGAGTGGACAACATGACCTCCACTCCCATAGTGTAGTTTTAAGATCACACAATACCAAATATTTGGATTTTGGAACATTAGAATAAAAAAAAACATGGAAAAAGTGCAAAGAAGTTGCATGTTCACAATACTAGGCTCTCAGCCACGGCAGTTAATCACATATTGATACCCATTTCAAACAAAAAAACTGTTCAAAATAATAATAATAATAATAATAATAAAAGTATGACACCTTTGAATTGATAACATGCAATCAGAAATTGTTCAACATTGTTAAAGATTGTATGGTGGGCAAAGTTCAAATTCACTTTCAATAACTGTCACAAATTCCAGTATTGATTAAGTGTCACTCGTGATTTGTCCCCATTAAGCTCCATCTGTCCACACAAATTCTCCATGGGTAGCGAAAAATGTATTATTAATAATAATAATAATAATATTAATAATAATAATAATATAGCAATAATAATATGCATTGAATAATAAATAATAATAATAATAATAATAATAATAATAATAATAATAATAATAATAATAATAATAATAATAATAATGGATAGATATTATTATTTTGAACCTGAACTGCTGCTGCTAGAATTCACATCAACAGAAGCAAAAATTGTTGAAAATTATTTTAAATGTCCTCTAGATCTGTTTTTAGATCAGAACCTGAACACAGCCATTAAACAACTGAGGCAATGTGAACTGTAGGCAGGAGAGAATAGTCAAAAACCATGTTTGGAACAGCCTATAAAGGCTTGCAAATATACATATTATAAGAGTATATTTGTGAAGTGAGTCACTTGAGATGAGCATCTCAGACAAAGAGGAATGGTGGGTTTCTTTTTGTCTTTCTTCCTTAAAAAAAAGAAAACAACTGCGCGCTGTTGTTAATGTTAGCTATAACAGAAGAAAGATTTTAAATAGTTGTTCATTTTTGGCCTGAAAAGGTGCATGCAATAGATCACTACCATGTACAGTATTAAATTATTTACAACCTCTGTACATATGAGCATAATATTTTTGAACTAACAGTGACAACATAAGGGTTAACAAATTGTGTAAATGGCAAATATTGAAAAATTTCACATTGGATTTTTGCGTAACTATAATGACGTAACACCGGGATGTCTGTCAATTGATGAACAGTGCAAATGGATTGATACACAGCTCGAAAATAGTTTTAATTATTGGTTCAGCCGTGTTTACCCAGAGTGACATGTCTACTCCGTTTAGTGCCTATCAAAGCCCTTACCAAGGGATTTCGGGGGAAACAAAGACATGTAATCCAATTGTTTTTAATGAACCACCCCCACCCCACACTCCCTCTCCTCATGACTCATAATTTTTCGGATATGTCTCTCATTCTCTCCCCTTTACCCATTTTTGCTACAACTTTTGCTTGGTTCACGACAACACACTCAAATAGAAAAGAAAAGCCAATTTACAAGAAAAAAGGGGGAAAGATGTCAATAAAAGAAAATTTGCTCTTGATTTAGTGGATGACGGATCGACTCTTTTGAAACAGAATGTCGTTACTGGACGTCGAATAAGGCAGAACGCAAAACGACACAGGGCAGCTTACAGATAAAGGTAGGAAACCCAGTAGACGAGGTTGAAGAGACCGAAAGCGGTGGGGAAGAAGATGCGAGCGTACGAGTCTATCTTGGCGATGCGGATGTGTAAGCGTCCATGGCGCCACGCCCCGGAGCGGCAGTCCTCGAAACAGCAGAAGAAACTTGTGCAGTCCTTCCCGTCCAGACACTCGTAGCCGTACTCCTCGTCCCTCTCCTGCATGTGGGTGGCGTTGTTCATCTGGATGGCCGTGGCCGAGCGAGGGCGGATATCCACCGTAGGTGCCTGCTTTAAAAAAAGGAAAATAAAACGAGACCACTGTCATTTTGCAGGCTCAGAATTCACTCTCAAACTCCCTCTCATACAAGCAGAAATCAAGACCTTGTTTGTAGGAGCTGCATTCACCCCTCCAATAAAAGGTAATTTGCACCTCGTCCCGCCAGTGGGATATGAAAAGATGTGAATAGATATTATGACCCATATTTAACTGCGTTAAATCTACTAGAAAATCCTGGCAGTGGAATGGGATGCAAATTACTACTTTTATGGAGAAACCATAAAATCGAGTGATAAGGCAAACACGCTTTCATTTTTTTATGGTTCTTCCCCTTGATTTTGGTTCATCGTTGATTCTAGTGCTGGGCAAACCTCATCAATCCTGAAGGTTTTGAGTATTTTATAAAGCTGTCCGAAGTACACAGATAAAGAAACAATCCCTTGTTGATAGGGACGCACGATAACATCGGAATCATAACGGAATCGGCCGATAATCTCTTTTTTAAAGTCACCAACATTTGATTTGCCCGATATTTTGTGACACATTTATTGTACGTGGGAAAGGTAACGCTTGTGCCAGGCATGTCCGAAGTCCGAAGTGGGATTTTATACGGCCTGCGCCTTCTGTCTTAAAATGTCTGTGTTATTTTGTGCCAAAATTGTGAGCACGCAGTGCAACGTTTGCATTTGCCTCACTTAACAAATGTGATAATAGTATGGTAGGTAAGGCGCTCTTATCATACTTTTCTCTGCGGTACTAGGCATCTCAGGAAATAGCCGGTGTTGTAGCTTAACGGCTGTCAACACACTAGGTAGTGCGCATGGAGTGTCATGGGGTGTCACACGTGCCCTATTTGACTTGGTTCACCACATAGGATGAGAAGTGACTTTTTCTCAAAATGTTTTTCTTAACTCCACTCTGCTTTCACGCTCACTTCAGTTGTCAATGTCAAATGACTTGTCACATGTCAAGAGTTATGACGGGTTTTTTTGTGCCAAAATTCTGAGCGCGCAGTGGAACTTTCACAAGCAAAATATCTCGTCTTCATGCACTCAACTCTGTCTGCGCTCACGCCTTCTTCATTTATCGGCATGGGAATTGGCAGATATATGCATGATAAAAATACATTACATAGAGTCAGACACTTTCTACACCACTGTCACTTATACAAAATTATGAATGGAGCTCACTGAAACTGTCCAAACATACACACCAACCAGCCCAATTTTAATCCCTCTTTGGGCCATTAGGCTAAAGACAAAAGAGCCCATTTACTCAATAAATGGGGGAACGGGCTGTCGTTAAAGTCCTTTTAGTGAGTGGCTGAGTTTAACCTCTCTCCTCTCCAGCGCTCTTGCTCAGTCCTTCAGCGGCCAAATTGAGTGACGCTGCTTTGTCTGTTTCGCCGTTCTTACTGTAGGCGATGGGCTCCATTGACATTTAAATGAGACTTCTGTTCCGCTGCTCCTTTTATCTTGTGCACGCCACGCCAATTCCGGAAGGTGGCTTCGTCTTTATTCGGGACTAATGAAGCGAGCCTTTCCCTGACCCCACACTTCTCACTTCCTCGCCTCGCCGCTGACCTTTAAAACTCGGTAAACGTGCTGCCGTCTCCGTTTCTTGGAAGGCCCCCACCAACAACTCCACCGATTTGCCAGTCTAAGCAGTTTTCCAAACTAACGGGCCGCACTGCTGAACGAATCGAAAGCTGCGTTCTTCGATAAGGCCTGGCATCGCCATGAGTCATATTAGAGACAAGCCGACAAATTGAATATACACTTATCATATGCAATATATGCTTTTCTCATTAAGAGTTTTAAAAAAGGAGTCTGTGCTCTTTGGGATTCGTCATGCATTTTGCCCAGCACTAGTGCATAATTTTTTTATTCATATGGGTGCAAATTCTCCCTTTGAAAAACGAAGCATGCCCAGCAATTTCGGGGCCGTTGCCGCATTTCAGACGGCCAACGTTTTTTTTCTTACAGAAAAAAGCCACCCGGGGCTCAGTCGCAGTTGGGTCATGTGACTCGCTTCTCAAAGGGCGTGCACAGGAAGGCGAGAAGCAGACGGGAAGCGTGCTGTGTGAGGGGGGTTGGGGGGGAGAAGGGGTAGGGGGAAAGCAGAACCAGCTGAGACGTGGCTTTAGCTGCATGAACTGAGACAACCTTGGTTTAAAATTGGAATAACTTTCAACCTGTGTTACTCTTCCTGCTTTTCTTTCTCTCTACTTATAAATCTGTCCAAAGTCAAAGAAGTCCCAAATTAGGCCGATTCAGGAAGTCTTCTGCACACATTTGGAACCTCCACATGGATATTCACTTCATGTAAGCGACACTGTGCATGAAAGGATTAAGACAATAACACCATCTTCACATCAGATTTTTCCACGTCTTATTCATGGTGTTAAAGATGGAACAAACTGGTCAAGTCCCTTCCCCTGACTTCACCTCACCTTGCCCCTGGCCTAATGTTTTCACCGCTTCTTAACCTAAAATGGATCTAATTTTAGATCTGCTAACATTTTTAAGCCTCATGGCTGCCTACGCCGCCAATCCGGGCCCAATTTAAGCCGGCCGCTAATTGGCCGTAAGCCGGCTTGAGGAGGTTGTCCACTTCATGCCGTTAAAGCTCGGGTGTGCCTTTAAGAAGCGTCAGGTTAAAAGCCCCACATACACACACTCACACACACACACACACAAAGGAAGGTCAGTAGGCAGGGAGAGTAGAAAACCGCCTCTCTCTAAATCACCCAAGCGTTACGTTTGAAGCATGACATTCACAGCTTACGCTAACAGGCATCCGTTAAGTCCGTAAAGTTTTGGCCATTAAGGGTTGTGTTTTCACGAGCGTCTGTGCACTGCAGTGCCAAGGTGTCCAGCTGCTTTTTTTGTTTTTACATCCAAAGCATCCCAGCATAAAGCTAAAGGTGATTGTGTAGGGGCATGTGACGGGCCAGGTTTGAAGAAAGACACAGATGGACAGACACAGGAGCAGTGTGGGTGTGTGTGTGTGTGTGTGGCCATGTTGGTCTGGAGGGTCAGAACGCAGCAGACACATGCAGGAGAGCTTGACTCAAACTCGAGCAATAATACCTTGGAGGAAAACAGCCGGAGGAGCTTTTTGTCCAAACGGGAGACAAACAAAAAAAACATATATGGATTTTTTTAAGGGGAAAAAAAAGAGAAACAAAAAAAACCCAAATATAATCAACAGAAAGTAAAAAAAAAATGAGACATTGAAAATGGGAAGAGAGCAACTTGCTGTAAATAGAGTAACACACATACACACACACACACCAATGCATGCACAGACAGATACACCAGATACAAGGAAGACGACTAGATAGTACATGTTAAGATCAGATTTGGTAATCGAGCATTAGGTTTAAGCAAGGTGGGGTTAAAATGCTTTATACTTCAAAAAAATCAGGTTTTCCTGTTCACTAATAGAAACACCAAAACACACAGTAGCACAAAGTTAATAAGGAGGTAACTTGGGCGCCTGCCTTATGCTATTAGCTCTCATTTCTTGTCAGGTGTGCTTTGTGGAGTCAAAAATTCCAAATAATTCTCTCATTTCTGCCCAGGATTTTTTAACTTGACAAACCTGGGATTTCCTACCCTTGATCTGGAGTCTTACTGGTAGAGTGTGAGTGTGTGTGTGTGTGTGTGTGTGTGTGTGTTTGTGTGTGTCTGTGAGGTCACCTATAGCACATAATTAAAGGAAGTAATTAAATCCCTAAATCCTATCTGTGCTGCATGTCTACAGAGGCAACCACTGGCACTACACTGTCACTGAATCTTAATGGGGAATTTCGGAAGCACATGAGAAGCTTAGGCTATCCTGAATAACTTTGATTCATTTTTAGTTATATTAGCTTTTATTTAGGGAGGCATGCAGTTCCTGTTGTGTGTTCTGGGAGTTCACCTATTATCCAAAAATGGTGACAGATTTGTTGTAGTCTGTAGATCGTACTTCAATTCAATTCAATTTGTATAGCGCTCTTTACAACAGACATTGTCACAAAGCGTTTTATACATATCCGGCCCAAGCCCCAACGAGCAATTCTGAGGAATAACTCCCTCTGTAGTAATCGGGAAGACCCCTTGAGAGGAACCAAGACCCATAAAGGGGACCCCACCCTCCTCTGTGCGACCGAATTGTGCTTGAGTGTGTTATATGCAAATTATGTGTGTGAAAATTATTATGTGTGTGTTACATTTATTTATGAATCAGCTATCAATTATCTATAGATTAGTAATCAAAACTAACCAAAATATTCCATAACTCAATTTATTTCATCTTTATAATCTCATATAATTCTCTAGTACTCATTTCTAACTATATTCTGTTATATTTTTTAAGGCTGAAGTGTGAACCTCATGGTTGATCATACCAAAGGGTGGACTTCATTTCCATCTTAAACGGGACATTCCTGCGTCATACACTGTGTAATAAGAACATCTAAAGCCGAAGCACTTTGGCAGGCCACCTCTATAGGGAAGACCCAGGAGGGAATGTCAGAAGTGGTCTGAAATTTACAGCTCATTAATCTGCAGGACTTTTAGGACCAACCAATCGAAACGGAAGGCTTTTGGAACCTATTCAGTTACCAAGAAACAGTGACCTCATTTGCTTCAGAGGGAAGACGTGGGCAGCATCTGAGGTAGCACAGCTCAGTGCAGTCATATCACTCCTAGTGGCATCACTACAGTCGATTAAAACTGAGATTAGCGGCAGGTCCCCTCGCTTACTCAATACTTAGGCAAGACAGGGGACTCACACCCAGTGGGCAAGCAGTGTTGGGGTAGCTATTTTAAATAACAGATTTTGGAGATACAAGATACTTATGATTAACAGTAGCTAAGCTACAGTCATGTTACTGTTTTAATATGGTAGTTACTCAGATCAATCCCAGGTCAAAAAAGACAAAAACAGTTCAAAACCTAAACATTCAAGTATTAAAACTCAACCATTCGATCAACCATGTCAGCAGTTTAAATATGTGTGTATGATTCTATACATTATATTGAAAAAATGACTGGCACTTGAAGGCAACTCACAGGGTTTTTCTTCTTCTTGTCTTTGTTTTTGCTCGGCTTGCGATTGCTGACAAAGTAGTGCAGCGTTCCGTACTCAATGAGAGCAGCGAAAACGAATATGAAGCAAACTGACACGAAGAGATCCATGGCGGTCACGTAGGACACTTTTGGGAGGGACTTCCTGGCAATGGTACTCAGAGTGGTCATGGTCAGCACCGTGGTGATCCCTAGGGAAGAGAACCAGAGGTATATCAGAATTCTAGTCGAATAGTGATTAGAAGTGCTCAAGAAGATATTCTAAGAGGGAAAAAAATTACAGCAATTATACGTTGTGTCATAAATTGTCATGAAAACAAGTGTTTAGATCCTTTACAAGTATTAGTATAAGTATTAACTGGCTTCTCAGTGGTGGAAAGAATGCAGAGTATCTTGCTGTCTTCAAATGTCATTTGAAGACTCACCCCTTTAAGAAGTATCTAGGGGACAAACTACCTCACATACTTACCGTTTACAGAGCCCTATATGTCACTCTGGATAAGAGTGTCTGCTAAATGCTGTAAATATAAATGTATTTGGAAAAGTTGTTTAGTTTGTGAACAGGTTTTAATTCCTGGCAGGAGTCATAGTCAGTTTTAAATCCATTTAATGTCATTTTACAGTTAATTACAGTAAGATACTTGTACGAGGACTAGTTATAAAAAGGATCAACTGTCTTTCATTCCTTTATTAACCTGTTATCCATTTTTGACCGTCATGTTCCTGTAATGGATTCAGAAAGAAGATAAGGGTTAAGGTCAAAGCATCTTAAGCGAGACAGCATGCTGATTAAGCCGCCTTGCCTTCTGGGGACAAGGTGAGAGTGAGAAAGTCCACAAATCCTTCAGATCCTCTCCCTGCGTTTTCTGTCAATACCTTGCACCTGCGTGAAATCGCTGAGCCGACAAACTCCAGCAGCGCAGCATAATTAATGCCTTATTAAAATATGGACGCCAAGCCTTCATTAAGCCTGACTTGAATCAGAAAAAGGCATCTGCCCCCGTCATTTGGAGGGCACAGGGTTTCAGAGCCCGGGACCACCACAGGACTTCCATGTGTGTTAAAAAAAAAAAGAAGAGCTTAATTAGCAACAACCTTCGCTAATGAATTCCACTCGAAGGCAGCACGGCGTATGTTTGGGCTTCGGCAAGGTTGGCTGATTATAAAAAAATGAAAATTAAAGCCTTGGCACGACTACAGCATGATTAAATATAGAACAGAGCCCTTTTTCCCCCTTCCCTGGCCTGTGGGTTTGATATTCGGAGGTTTCGTACCTAAGGAGGTGCGAGCTGGCACAGCGTCCTTGTTGATCCAGAAGGAGACCCAGGAGAGCACGACAATAAGAGTACAGGGGATGTAGGTCTGGATGGTGAAGTAGCCCATTCTTCTGCTCAGGTCGAAGAACACGGTCAACACCACATAATCACCTGCAAAACACAGTGCAGTGAAACATTCAGAAGGAATAGTAACGTCAACCTCAATCCAGTCATTTTCATAAGTATCCTTACAAACTTTTTGTTCAGTAGTCGTTACCTTACAAATGTTCAGTAGATGTAAATCGTATGAGAGCTCAGTCCGCCTGAATATTTGTACAGGAATAATGCACATACATAAGACACATATCACTAATATCTAGAGACTTACTGGATGTGGTCATATAAGTTGTGTTTTTGGGCCATAAAGTATTCCAAGTGTATCTGACTGTATTCCATAGATCAACTATTTTTTTCCCATATAATAAGCTATAGAATGTCCAAGCTGGCAAACATTATATACCTTTATGACAGAAATTGTACCATAAACATGTCTAAAAAATCTTCCCTGAAAATAAAATAATTCTTGCAACAAAGTAAAAAAATCAATAGACAAAAATTTGCTCATTAAAAGATATCCGATGTGTACAGCATATCAGTTGGTAGCATAATGGTTAGAGAGTTCGCCCTGTGGAAAAGGTACTAATAAGATAGCAAGGTACTATTCCCAAGCAAAGCTCCTTGGACGCTGCCCGTCAGCTGCCCACTGCTCCTACTGTGTATGGATAGGTCAAATGCAGAGGTCACATTTCATAGTGGTGCACTGTGTGCTGTGGTGAGTTCACAATGACAAATAATCACCCACTTTCAAATAATTTAAGCCAATAAATAGTTCAAAAATGCCCGAAAATCTAAGCTCTCAAAAGTATAGTTTTTAGCAATAGTTTTTAGCAATGTGCTGTACACTCTAGCACTGTCCGAACTCGATGTTAATAATCTTTAAAGATGAATCATTAGAGATTTTAGTTATATAAAAAGGGCACAATTATGATCTTTTCTGAGCCAGCCTTAAGACCTTCAGTGTCTGTCAATAATCCATTTTTAACAGTGATCAACTATTTAAATATTTGCATGAGTACATGAGTTCTGCCTTTAGTCTTGACAAATGATAAAGAATGATAAAATAAGGTCAATTTCTTGCCCCCATATTTTACAGTCCTTGTAGCATGAACAGCAATGACTGTTTCTGCCTGCCCATGCCATGTTAGTCAGGTCAGTGCTTGATAACCTTAAAGCTAATTCTAGAACAAATGATTCTGTCAAACACTGGGAAAAACAAGATGTTTCAGAAAACAGGTTTCCAGATGCTTGGATGATCTAACCAACTAAAAGCAGCAACTACTCAAAATATGTGTCATCGGCTGACATTGCATTGCTGTGTCTTTACTGATGTGCCTGCAAGAAAAGACATACAAAAAAGACATACTGGGGAAAGCAGGAGCACCTGACTGCCTGATTCTGCTTTATAAGATAATTGAAAAACTAATTCATTCATTCAATCAAGAAAGTTGTGATCTCAGTTGATTTCAACTATCAGGAAGAAAAAGTTATTTTGGACAAGGATGCAAAATCCATCTACACTACATTCACTACACTGCACATCCACTACACTGATCAACATTTGAAAGGAGCAAGTTAGCATGAGATGTTTTCACTTGAGCCAGCTTTCACTTGTGACACCAGGTGTTTTTGGTTGAGCACAAGAATGGATTGTGTCAGCACAAGATGTTAAGATCAGGATCGCAAGAGATCATTCATTCATTCATTCTCTGAACCGCTTAATCCCAAGCAGGGTCGCAGCGGGGACCGGAGCCTCTCCCAGGAACTTACGGGTGCAAGGCAGGGACCAACCCTGGGCTGTTTTCCTGTAGTTCTCGGGATAGGCTCTTGTCTCTCCCGGAGACCCCGATTGGGATTAAAGAGTTCGAATAATGAATGAATGAATGAATGGATGTTAGGGTTAGGGTAGCAAGAGATGTTTTCCCAAAACCTGTTGAACTGACTGATATGTTGATGTCCAAAGCTGTTTTACTGTCCAAGGATATAAATTATTAAATTATATTACAGTATACATTTAAACCTCTTTGCTTTTAGGTAAGCTCTGTACTACAAAAGCATAGTTTGTGTGCTTGCAAATAGACATTGGTACATCGTTTCAGAACATTATTTTAAACGATTTCTGGGCTCTCAAATGATCTGATGCTCACTCAAAAACATCTATTTCATTTTTTTCCCCACTAGTCCCTTTAGAGTCTGCTTCAGCCCTGAAATCGTCCTTTTTATCTGGTAGGCTAGGAAACTAGAAACTAGGAAACTAAAGTCTGAGAGTTTGAGAGTGTAGAAGTTGCCCTAATTATGAGTTTCAGAGACTCACGAGTTATACTCCGTCCACACAAGGGTGAAGGGCAAGCTGGGATGACGGAGGTTTCTGACCCTTCTGCTTGGAGCGTGAGGGTTTTTATCAGGGCAGGAGGAGAAGCTGCCTGTGCTAATAACCCCAAGGTGGCTTGGCCTTTGCTGCTCACCTCAGTGAGAGGAAAAAGGAAAAACGAATTGTTATTGTTGTGTGAAGCCAAGAAGTGGGAAAAAGAGTTGGATACAAAAAAGAAAGCTGAAGAGATGCTTAATCTCAACCAGTGTAGATTAAATTAGGCAAAATAACAATAAACAGAATAAATAAAAACGTTATACTCTCAAATCAGTTTAAGCACGTCTCTGAATTAAGCGTTGATGCAGTGACAGACCATAATCAATTATAATTGGGGTGGGGGTCCACACTCCCCTAGTGGTCCACGCCGGTGTTGCAGGTGGACCGTGACATACAATTCAGTTTCACTAATGAAATAAACAAAAATTCATTTTATTTAATTTTGAAAACATTTCCAGATTATTTGGGCATCTTCATGAATAATGACTTTAATGTAAATATCTAAAAAGTAATAGAAAAAAAATACTCCCTTCCTCCCACACTCAGACTGCTTGGTCTGAGTGGTGGTCCCTGGGACAGAAGCAGTTGAAAAGCCCCAGACTATATCATAATGACATTGCTTGGTGATTTTCTGGCTATGGCATAAACATTCTAGTTAAAAGGAACATCCCAGTAGTAAATATAGCTGCACAATCTCCATGCAATGTGAGGTAATGTAGAAAAATTGATGGGATGCATCGTGATGCATCGAGATATCATATCGAATCAAATTATTGACCTGATAATCGTAATCGAAACATATCATTAGACCAGTAAAGGTTCACGCCTCTACTCTGAATGCATGTCTCTAAAAGAGCTACAAACAGAGTGCACAAAGAAAACCGAAATAAAAAAGTTGTATCGGCGAATTTCAGGAATTTTACTCAATTTGATGCTTCCGCTTAACATTTTAGAAAAAACGTTTAGACAAAAATGTTAAACGCTTGAGTAAATTCAGGGTTCTCCCTTGACTCTCTCTTTCTCTCTCGCTCTCTACACATTACATCATTAGACGTGAAGTGCACCTGCGGAGCCTGTGTGTACTAATGTGTATTTTTTCTGCTGACTGGGGTATATCTCAAGCGATGCTCACAGGGCTCCACTTTCCACCCGCTCGTTCTTATTAGGAAAGCACATTCGCCGAGGCCCCTCTGCAGCACAGCGTGGCCTCTCCTGCCCACGGCCTGCCTGTTATTACTCATTTCCAGCTTACTCAGCAGGGCTAACAGGCCAGCCACCCTGCGCCCACCATTAATAATGCTAATGGTCTTCACCACAGGGAGACCCTACGCTCTGCCGTAACCCAGTTGGATGGACTCAACTATCTTCACTTCGCAAAGGTCTCATTAGACGCCGTAGCAGGCCCGGGCCATGTTGTTAATGACAACTGTAGGCCAATAGCAAGTGAGAAAATCCAAGACGTTCTAGGAAGCGAGACCTGGGGATTGCCCGGCTACAAGTTTTTGGTACCGCTTTACTTAAAGTACTGTACTGTTGTGATTTACATCCACAGCATTTGGCTGATGCTCTTATCCAGATTGCTTTGTAGTCCCTTGTAGGAAAAAGGTTCTACATAGTAGAAAACATAGGTCAAAACCAAGATCTGCTAATGCAGTGATCTGCTAAAGTGCGGGGTGCAGACCTATTACAGGGGTGGGGGGGCACGGCGAGGCAAATGACTGACACTGAAAATGAACTAAGAGTGGTGGTCTCACAGCTGCAACCCTGATTTGACCAAATGTTCTAGTTTAAGGTTTTACTGTCTTTTAGGGAACGAACTGGCTTTAACTTTAAAAGCCGATTTTGTATAGAGAAGCAATTTCAAGGAGAATTTGTGATGGAAATATGGAAATTATGTAATCTGGAAGCTAAGGCGAATTTTTAAATCTGAATTAATCAGATGACCAAGTTTGGTCCAAACTTCCACCAGTATCTCCAGAGCAGGTGTTTATTTGACTGAAGCCTGATTTCTGATGTTTTCATCACAAAACCAGAGAGCGCCTTATTCACTCCTACACTTTTTCTATCAAGAGCTGCTCTTGATGTGAATATTTTTCTCAACAAGAATAAATGGAGAGAAAGAGAGGGAGAGGTGGGTGAGGTCAACCGATGAAAATGAAGTTTGGTAAATTAAAGTTAAAAATTGTAGCTGTATTTTTCTTAGATGAGTTTGAGCATATAAATGCCATATCTCTGATAGCATCTCACGTGTCCACATTTCAACCAATCAAAAAGCAGCGACATGGTTAGCATGTCTGTGTCCCACTTTAGGCCTTATTTATAATGGAAAAGCATTTGTTCACAGTACAGCACGGATCTGGGGCAGCTGGTAGCATAATGGTTAGGGCTTTGCCCTGTGATCGGAAGGTCACTGGATTGAATCCTGAACCGGTAAAGATACCACTGAGGTACTCATGAGCAAAGTACCGTGCCCAAGCACTGCTCTCCATGTCAGCTGCCCGCTGGTCCTTGATGGAAAGGTCAAATGCAGAGGTCACATTTCGTTGTGGTGCACTGTGTGCTGTGCTGTGTTCACAATGACAAATGATCACTCATTTTCTGGCACGGTCCCTTTGGTTGGTGGAAAAGCCAAGTCTTTAGTTCGTCTAAACACAATGAGAAGCTGTCAAATGACTTTGATTCTAACAAAAGATTAACTACTTACAACAGACAATATTTTTGTTTAGTAATAAATACTGTAAGTGAGAACTGCAGTAAATTCTCTAAGAAATGGGTCTTGAGATGGTGAGTGAAGACAGCAGGAGACTCAGCAGTTCAGCTAGCAACAGAAAGTTCCTTTGACTGTAGAGGTACCCAAACTGAGACGAGACTTGATACTAGTTTTTGTCATCATTTATTTGTAACTGAAGCGCATCACAGGAGATTGAGTCTGGAGAATTTAATTTGAGTTCTCGTCATACAATGTAACAAAGTCCGAACAGCATTAATGTTACTCAAGTACTACTTTAAAATCCTCTGTAACAATAATGCCTCTCCCTTCATTGATCCCACTATTGTGTGGCCAGGGCGAGGCAGCATGCATGTTGCCATGGAGGCTAAATGGCTCTCTCCCTGAAATCGCTTTGGTGTCTTTCAGACATATTTTTATTCCTCTTTCTTTTTTTCCCTCCAAAATCAAATGAAATATTGATCACTACTCAGCACTCCAACATCTCCTCCTTCAGAGTGTGCGTAGGAATGACTGAAGTAGCTGTTTCCATCTCCACTGCTTTTCTCTCTCTCCCGTCTCGGTGACATCAAAGCAGGCCAGAGCCCCCCATTTTCTCTCTTTTTTCCCCCTAATGAGAAGCCAGCACAACACCTCAAAGCCTGAATCTGCCTGGAGATCTCATCTGCCAGCCTGCTTCCTCGTAATAGAACAAATGGTGGAGGTGTTAAAAAATAAAAAAGATGAGGCCTGTTCGCCTTTCATCTTCGCATGATAGGAGCGCTCACACTTGCAGGCTTCTCTGGCGGTAGATGGCGGGATCTCTTTTTTTTTCTATTTCCCCCTTTTTTCACATGTTGGGAAGGGCTTGCAAAGCTCCTCGAACCTTGAGAAGAAAGAATCTTGTCTAAAAGAGGGAGGGTGTGGTAAAAATAGCTTCAGTTGGCAGCATGGGGCCAGGAAGCGAGAAGTGCACAGAACTCGAGCTTTACTTAACATGTATATGCTCCAGCTGCAAGAAATCATTTTACTTATATATATGTGTGTATATATATATATATGTGTGTGTATATATATATATTATATATATATATACATATATATATATATATATATATATATATATATATATATATATATAGCAAAGTCTGTGAATAAAAACAATGAATAAATTTACTTTAGAAAAATAGAAAGGAATGTCGTTAAACATGAACTGGAACCTGATTATATTGATATTGCAATTAGTATTATTTGTATGCTTTCCTGTGACTGCAGTTGGTCTTATGTGTGTTCAGAAATAATAGTTTTTGATATAAAATATATAAAAATCCCTGTAAAGATTACATTATTAGCCTGTTCTAATGGTACAATATGACCTGGCAACTCGTTTGCTCATTCACTATCAGACAGGTTAACAGGGCTTCATCAATTGGTGCTTCCTTATGGAATACTAAATACATATTAAATTTTACTGACAATCAAGACAATTAAGGGACTGCCTTTATTTATTTATCTACAGCTACATATTTCTCTATAAAATGTTTATATAAAAATCATTGCGCTGAAAATGTAAGTGAAAGTGAGTGATTATTTGTCATTGTGAACACACCACAGCACAGCAAACAGTGCCCCACAATGAAATGTGCATTGGACCCATCTATAAAGAAGCAGTGGGCAGCTAACAGTACTTAGGAGGGGTCTCTTGCTCATGAGTACCTCAGTGGTACCATTACCAGACCTGGGACTCGAACTGGCAACCTCCCGATCACAGAGCAAACACCCTAACCGCTGCGCTACCAACTGCCCCAATGGAAAGGGTTAATTTCAACTTTGCAGTGGGCGATGATCGTGACAGGCCTAACAAAAACAAATATTTATGCTTAAAAAAACTTAAATACAATTCTAATAAAAACTCTATAGGATAAATAATGCTGAATATTAATTAACAAAATAACTACAAAAGTTTTATTTAGCATGTCTCAATGGAAATCTAAAAGTCCTACAGACTTGGGAGAATTATCCAGGACAGAATGATATATAATTGGATATTTTCGATGTACAAAGAAGTGTGATGCAAGTATTACTTTAAACTTTCAGGGGACCATTATCTGCAGAAAGTCCTGCCTTTTATTCATATTATTGCTGAAATAAAAATGAAATGCCACTGTTGTCATGAAAAAAAAGTTATGTGACGACAGGTCTCAGGTATCCACACAAAAATATGTCCAACATACATAACTTGGCACTATGCCAGAGGACATGAAATCTGCCAAATAGTGCATAGGTGTAACGCAATCAGACGTGATGTCAAAAGCAAGAAATATTTTATTCTGAAACAGAGCCGGTTCCAAAAGCATGGTCACAAATAATATTGAGAGCTGGCAGACAGATAAATCAGAGATCCAGCATTGTAAACTAGACCAGGCAGAAGGTCAAAATGCAGAACAAACAGTAATATCAGGTGGGAGGCATGAATCACAGTCAAAAAGCGGAAAAAGTCAGTCAGAAACAAACACTAAGAATAAGAACGCTGGATATGAATTAAGGTCAGCGATTTTTTGTCATCGTGAATACACCACAGCACAGCACAGCACACACTGCACCACAATGAAATGTGACAACTTCATTTTACCCACCTGTGAAGGGACTTTTTTGGCAACACCAAGGGAGCAGTGCTTGAGGAGGGTACCTTGTTCATGAGTACCTCAGTGGTTCCTCTACCGGTCCGGGACATGAACCAACAACTTTCTGATCACAAGGACAACTCCTTAACTGTTACACTACCTTCCTCCCAACAGGTACTTCACTGGTTGTGCCCACAATGGGCAACGAGCAAGAACTACTGTGCTTCCAGGAATGCCAACCAAGGCTGGCAGGCAAATCTGCAAACTTACAAAATATAAAAAAGTAGTTGGCCGTGCTTTTAGTCCTCTGTGGTCAGAAGGGTGTACTGCACTCAGAAATAGCTGTATTTTCAGTCACAAATACAAGCTAATCCAGAGGAAAAATCTGACAGTGGGAAATGCAACATTTTAGAAAAAATACATATAAAGAAACCCTTCAAGAATGAATGTTTTGATGTTGCAAAACACCCATATTTTTGGGCAACTCTGAAATCATCATATAGGTAATAATGGTGATTGTTAACCTACTAATGAACCCCAGATGACATGTTCCTTTAAAGAATGCAGTTTGTTTGTTCAAGGCCAACCTTTTGCAATGAAGTGCTAAAACCAACGGCTTCAGGTAAATTTCCCCGCTGAGCCATGGGCTTGAGGAGGGGCACAGATATTGAGTACAGAATAGTAATTGCAATATCACATCTTTCTCTCACAAGCGCGCTGGCGAAAATCTCCCCCCTCATAATCTCCTTCCCCTATAGAGTTATGAGACGCAATAATAACTCGGCTGCGAAGATCATTTATCAGTTGTTGTGGTTTAAAACCTCCAGGACTGTCGAATGAACGGAATTAAGCAAACAGCACAGGCGCCAGCTTGGGCCTCGTCCTCCCCTGCAATATGATTACACCCGTAAATAAGAATTTTCTGCCGGATTTCTGGTGAAGAAAAAGGCTTATTTGACAGCAGGAATTGCTGAAACATCACTCTCGAGACGGGGCTTCACATATTGCTCTGAGGCCAGTGCTTGGGATTTTGATATACATATATACATGTAGTGTTTATATGATGAACCCATAGTGCTGACTGGAGAGAGAGAGAGAGGAAGACACCAGGGATTTCTTTTGGTATATAAACTGGAATTATGAGGCTTGACATGCTTTCTCCAAACGAGATCATGCTAACTGGTCCCTACAGTTTCAGTCTCTTGCCTTAGCATTTTTGTCTAAAATGTCCATTTGAATGTCTTCACCAGCATTCCTTTGGCTATTTCAGGCATGTTATAATGGGCTTTTGCATTATTACGGCAATTTACAAAAATGACATAGCCAGTGTTAAACCATCCTGAACCCTCATTTGAACATGTCTATTTGGCTCTGTGAAGTCCACACTAGTGACGGGTAAAACATTGTCATTGTCAGTGGCGGTAAATTCAGCATTCAACTGTCAAACACAGGGGTGCACAGTTTTGAAGTACATTTTCTTGAGCATTGCACTTACTTAAATTCTTTGAGTATTTGTAATTTACTTGAGTACAGGTAGTCCCCAACTATCCTATCATAACTTGAAGTTATTGTCGACACCACTAGTCGAGACCACTTTCAGCAGGAGACAAAACAAGGCTACTTATTGGCCAACTTCTGCATCTGACCTCTGAATTTGACCCATTCATGAAGGAGCAGCGGGCAGCTAACATGGGCAGCGCCCATGGAGCAGGTCTTGGGGATGGTATCTTGCTCGTAAGTACCTCAGTGATACCTGTGATTTGAACCGGCGACCTTCCAATCACGAGGAGGCCGCCCTACACGTCACGCTACCAACTGACTCTTTGTATCACTAAGAGAAGAAATGAAGGTTAAACGCTCTTCACCAGAGCACCAATGGACCAAGGCTCTAGTAGCCTACCTGCTAGTCTGGGCAAGTTCGCTAAGAGAGTCTGTCATATGCTAACTCCGAAGCGGTTCCTAATATCTCATCATCATCATTCCCTCACCGCCGGCGGCTGCCGTTGAACAACCAATGTAAGTTTACCTATTAAGTGTTGTCATAAAATATGACATGTACATGTTTAACCTGTTGTAAAGAACCCAAAATCATTAGCCAATGCATGAGAACACGCAGCTAATCCGTATGAGCTAGCTCAGATGTGAATTATAATGGTGGTGTAATGCATGGCAAAATGTAAGATAGTAAACTGCTCTAATCTATCAACTCTCATGTTTTGTCAGCGTTCCTCTGTCATTTTAGCCTTTCCCCCGCTGTCCTCACGCTTAAATATTTCCCAGCTGTTATCCCGTGCTGTATTCCGTATTAGACCAGACTTTGCTCACTATCCTGTCACTGTCTTCCTCCCTTGCAGTGAAACGCATATTGCAAAGGCACAACAAGGGAAAATTTTACATTACTTGCACGGCTTTAGAGTGATTTTTTTTAACAGTTAGCGTGCATGTGCATGTGTTTTAGAGTCGATGGGTAGGGGCTCTGTAGCAGTGGGCGGTGCTTCAGCACTTTAAGCAGACATGCTTACAGCATCTGAACGTACAAAGTACCGCCCTAATTTGCACCACATTGAGACTTAATTTTACCTATGTAGCAATGTTCATATTCGCTCAAAATTTACGAAGTGATTAGTGAAAACGAATTCTTTGACATGAGAAATTCAGATCCGATTTTATTTTCAGTCTTTAATAACATTTACTGATGGCTATTAATAACTGACGATGGTCTGTCCTGAATTCCCTTCATTCTACACAATCCAACCTTGTGTCAGAGCAAGATATTCGCTCAGGGTGTTCTCTGTCTCTTTTCGTCAAGAAACGCGGGATTGGCAGCGGTTACATAAGTGCACCACCAAGCTCACATTCAGCTTCCCGTCTGCTCTCCATTTTCTTTAAAAAATCCACAATCCTCTCCCCCTCTCTCTTCACCAACCCTATCTTCTGTGCTTTAAAAGAACTTTATCTAAAAACAATCAGAGGACTGATGAACAAACTGTAATCCTGAATGTGCTGAGGGGCGAAAAATTGCAAAATCTGCATTTCAAAAAAGCGGAGGATCTAATTAGCGAAGGCAAGCAGCGGACCTGAATGTTTTGGTTGTTAAGAAACTGGAGGCCCAGAAGAGTGAAACACGCCGGCGTCAAGGGATGTGGCATAGAGGAAAGAGGATTAGTATGTGCAGGAAATATTGTACACACAGAAATGATTATTGTTGGAAAAAATGAAAAAACAAGATTTGCATTGTTGTTTTGTGCTTTGAGTTCTAGTGTGTGTAAAAAAAAGGGATGAGCAGTAACAGAGAGGCAGTCCAAGATCAAGGACGGCAGCAAACATAACAGGAAATATTTCACACTGCTTTCAATATTCCATCACGAAGAGAGGAGGGAAAAAATCTCCTGATAAAAAGGTGTTAGAAGGACGATGACGTCAAGTGAGATTCACAGCTAATGGGACTCAGAGGGGATGAGGACACACTCATTGTTTTGGTTGTCATAGCAATCATCTTCCTCCATGAGAAAGCTAGAAATAAAGACGAAGGTTTGGACCAGAATAAAAGGACAATTCTTTTGCATATTGGCAAAAGAGGGGAGATTTTACTGGCTATGGACAGGCATCACAAGAACACACAGCAAAAGCAGGTTTACACTCCTGACAAAAAAGCAAATATTAAGTATATCTGATGCGTGATTTCAATGAGGTGGCAGGCGAATGTGCACGGCACTACAGGTGTGTTCAAAAACGTGGCGTTTCACTGAAACTCTCAAGAGGATGGGAGCTAAAGGTGGTTTATTGAAGTGGAGGAGATTAAAAAATACCCCCTGAAGCCTGATTGCTTGACTGTTACGTTTGACTTTGAATCATTAAAACTAACTGGAGCTCAGCATCCTTTCATGCAAAGCATCCTTTCACGCTAACGCCTGCTGTCTTTGGCTTTTTCAATCCAAGTTAAAGCTTGACCTGTCAATATATTTACCTACATTTTTAGGTGAAGATGTTACCATCACTGCAGATATGCCTGGATTAACTGTTGTTTTTCTTTGTGAGAGTGCATCAATAAAAAGCTAAAAATACTAACAGTCAGTAGAAACATAGTAGTAATGAAGCATTGTGGCAAATGTGTCGTAAAGGAATGACCTAAAATGTATTTTACAATACAATTATAAAGAATATTATTAAAACTCACTTTCCCTGTTTTCAAGAAGATTCTGCCATTCCTCAATGTTTTTCTTATTTGAGACTTGTCCTTAGGTAACAACTAGACATGGCATGATAAAACTTTTTTATGTCTGTTACGATACAAATCCGATACACAAGAGTCTTTATAAAACAGAAAATAATGCTTTAGAATGCATGCATGTCTAATGTCTGAATACATGACTGAGATTATACTGTTATGCTCAAGAAAATACTTGACTTAAATACTGTTTCCTGACTAAAACAATGTAATAATTACACACACATATGTACAGTATATGCTAAAATATTTATTATTAAAATAACCTCTCACAAATTATTTGCTTAAGCACAGCTGTGTAATTTTATGACGGTCCCTAATCCTGTGGTACTAAAACCATCAGAAACACAGAGATTGTGAGCAAGAGCTGGTGTTGTTATGGAAATTAAACAGTATAATCACATGATTTGCTTTTGGGGTTGTAGTGTGTTGCGTTGCTTGTTTTACTCATTGTCATATCAATATGTAGGAATGTCGAACAATAAACCAGCTTTACTGCAGTAACACTTCAAATGCATAACCAACTAAACACATCGAAAAACAAGAAAACAAAATAATAAAGCTGGGTTAACAGTAAGAACCTATCAGAAATAATGAAGAGGCAGGAAAAAGGAATGATGGACAGGAGAGACAAAAGACAAGACAGAATGAATAAAACCGAGCATTAGTGGAATCTGGTGGCTGCCTCAGGAAAATCTGGGGGTAATTGTTTAGCAACCGTATTATAAAATTCCACCCTACACTGATGTTATGGCATTTAGCAGATACTGTTATACAAAGTGACTTACATTTCTTAATTAAATAAAAAATCTCTTTGCATTCAGTCCTTGCCTGTGCTTGGTAGACCTGCCATCAGGTTGTGACGTGGGCATTCTGATTGTTCACGTAGATTTAAACCTCTCCTATTTTGTGTTTAATGTTTTTTTTAGCCAGAAAGGTGTGACTGTATCTTGTTAGTGATGAAAAAAACCCATCTGAGTCATAGTTGTCTTTTTAAATAGCTATTCCAGCAAATTCTCTCTAGATGTCAAAGAAGGTGATTTGGACTTGCGCTTTAATAGTATCAGGCTAAAAAACCCAATTGCAGAGTAGTAAGGGTCAGGCAAAAGATCATAGACAGGGAATGAGTCTTCAAACAAATCCAAATTGCAGAGCAAAGGCACAGTCATAGAAAACAAAGTCCACATTTAAAAAAGGGGAATCCAAACAAGACAACAGAGTCAATACACAGAACATCATCCAGAAACCACCTGGTATGCCAGGAAAATATTGGCAATTCTTCACAAAGAAATAGTGGGGGGAAATGGGCTATTTATACAGGAAGTGAGCCAGATCAGGTAAGCTTGAGCAGTAGTTTCATTACCATATGTTTCCATTCACTGTTAGTTTTGTTGTTTTTGACCAAAAGTGTGACTTTGCTCATCAGACACATTTCAAGTAGTTGGAAAATCAACATGAACATGACGAAAATGTCATTTCAAATGCAGTTAAATCGAAATATTTGCGGTCACTTTTCACTTTACAGACTCCATAGAAAACATGCATATGCATGTATTATATGTAGTATTTTATGTTGTTGACATACAGTAACTCGCCCCTCCAGTCTCTCTTGATAAAGGCATCTGGATATGTGGCATGGCCGTGCCGGCAACGACATCACGTCAGCTTAGCAACGAGGGCCATTTCATCGCCGCCCGCGGTCCTTCACTGTCACCACTTCCCATAAGGCAGCGAGAAGGGAACTGACGTATCCCGCAGTGTCCACATCCTGAATGGAATATCACACGCTGCTGCACATAGACAACACCAGGCCCGCAGCACGCTATAGCGTCTAGAAGGTCAGGCTAAGAATAGAGCCTGAGAGCATGAGATGAAGCCGAAAAATCCCTCATGCTTCCCCAGCTGGATTTTTGTCCCCTGACATGTCAGAGTGTGTGTGTTTGCTGTGATGACTCGTTCCCATCAAGAGTAGCATGTTGACTAAGCTTGTGGTGTGTATTGCGTGTGTTGCGAGAGGATGAGTTAGGAAAAGGCAATCAATCAAATCAGTTAGGATAGGCAGTCAATCAAATCAATACTTGCCTGAAAACCGACATTCAGGACCTCTAATCAATGAAACCTTGACCTTGAACATATTTACTGTACAAACTTTGTCAGTTAAAAAAACAAAAAGCAAACCCAAAAGCAAAAATATAGCCGCATGCGGCAACAAGATGGGTCCAAGCATAAGTTGCAAAAAGCAGTACAATAGCAGCTGATGCAGTAAGCGTCAAAGAAAGCAGTCAGTGTGTAAAAATTAGCAAAAAATTAATTCACATGTATGTAGCGTTTTAGCTCCCCCATTGCTCAAAGTTTCATTGTATTTCCCTCTTCCATCGTTTTGAATAACTAAATTAATCATGTCATAACGTAGAACAGAATGGCACGGTGCTGCAGTGGTTAGCGCTGCCACCTCACAGCGGGAAGGTCCTGGGTTCGAACCCCGGGGACTGCCGTAGGGCCTTTCTGTGAGGTGTCTTATTTACAGTCCTAAAGCATGCAATATAGGCTAATTGGCAACATTAAAATTGGCCCCGTAATGTGTGAATGTGTGTGTGCCCTGCGGTGTGTTGGGACCTGCCTAGGGTTATTCCCTGCCTTGCGCCCGCAAGTTCCCTGGATAGGCTCCGGTCCCCCTGTGACCCCAGTAGAGATTAAGCGGTTCAGATAATGAATGAATGAATGAATGAATAACATAGAACAATAAAGTGAAATGACATATAATAATAACACATAACTATGTTAATCATATCAAGACATAAGGAGCTAGAACTTAGAACGATAAAGTGAATGTCATGAGAAAAAAAAATTAAGTTGCGAACAGAAATTTTTGACTTGGCAGTGAAGCTTCTTTCTTGTCATGCCAGCTTCAATTTGTGTTTCTAAAGAAAAAAGCAGTGTTAATGTAAATTATAAAAGCACTGTTATGACATCACAGAAATGTATGTAATGTCACAAGTGTCCTCTTATCGCCCCCTAGTGGTCAAATTGCTTTTTCCTTTGCTATAGCCTCTGAACATTTCAGCCTTCCTGACTTATGGTTCAAGCTGCACAATCCGTATTCATTCATTCATCCATTCATTCATTCATTCATTTTCCGAACCACTGAATCCCAATTGGGGTTGCGGGGAGACCAGAGCCTATCCTGGGAACTTAGGGTCGCAAGGTGGGGACCAACCCTGGGTAGGCGCCAACACACAATCACACTCACATTCACACCTTACGGGGCCAATGTAGTCGTCGTATTGTAGGAGGAAAAATAAATAAATTAATAAATAAATAAAATAAAATGATAATAATAATAATATAGAAACAGAACAATTACAAGAGAGGTAATCAAGGTAAAATGTTCAATGAATCGCGATATTGACTTGAAATCATATCGTCCAGCAATAGGATGAGTAAAAGCATCTCAGCTACTGACTTCATATTGGCTATTCTGTCCTTATAGCCCACTCCCCTCCCACCCTTTCTCTCTATGATCTTCTGTCATCTGTAAGCCGGCAGATGAATGTGTGTGTGTGTGGTGGTAGACTCTCAGCTTAACCCTGTCACTGTGGGGTTAAAATTCTCTTCCTTTCTCCCACTTCTTATCCCCATGCATCATCATCATCTTCCTCCTCCTTCTCCTCCTCCTCTGGAATCGTCCTCTCTCTCCCTCTCTGATGTGGTCAAGCCGATAACCGTTTCAACGTAATGAAGCTTCTCGGTGAGCACTGACAGATAAGAAGGACAATGGGAAAAGTGTTCTAAGAGGGAAGGACAGTGTGTAACAGTCATGATGCTGAAAACAAGAAGAGTGAAGTATTTGTACATCTGTAGAGGAAAAGGACTCAAATGGACGTGCAAACTTGTGGAGACGCGCACACACATACACACGCAACCTTGGAGCTTTCTGCCAGAGAGCAGATGGCAGAGCCATCCTCTCCCTCCACTTAGTTTATTTATTTATTTTAGAAATGGACTGCCATATTTCATCACAGTTCACTGGGTCTGGGAGAAAAATGGATGGCACCAATATTACAATTACACTATGGCAAAATGTACAACATGCAAGTTAGATATCAGACAGCAGCTTGTCTAGGATCATGTGGCCTGAGAGGAATGTCTGAGTCAGGACCAGAAGACAATATTATGGCTTCAGCTTACTCATTCTTACCTGCATCCATTTCTCATTTACTGCCATAATCAGAACCATAATGATAGATGTCGACATCAGTCCATCCAAAACTGTTAAAAAAGAAACCTTTCAACAAAAAAGATCTTGTCTTTCTAGCATGTAATAATAATAATGTGTAATACGAGGTGTAGTAATAATTAGAGGTCGACCGATATTGGTTTTTAAGGGCCGGTATCGATACCGATTATTGCTAGTTAACGGGACCGGTAACCAATATTTGGAAACTGTATGCCAAAAAAAAAGACAATGAGATAACGACTCAAAGAGAGAGAGGGAACCAGAGCAACCACGTCCAAACCGAGATATTCCAAAGACGAGAGGAAAAAAAAGACCAAAACAGAGAAATGAACAGTATGCAGCTTAAAAGCAATGACAAAAACACTGGACCTCTTTCAATAACTATTTTTGAGAACAGGTGAAGAAGTTTTGTTCTAACAACCCGCCTACCCTGTTTTCACAAAAGATTCTGACATTCACCAATGTTTTCTTATTTAAGATTTATTTGCAATGGTAACGGCTACAGCAAGGAAATGGATAACGAGACGGCTCACACAACAAATACTAACGGGAGTTTTTTTAAGTGAAGTGCTATTGCCGAAAGATTTGTAAAAGTGCAAGGGGACTGAAGATCCACCAATCCAAGACCGCCTGTGGAAGAGGGGAGAAACTGATGCGGCGCATAGTGGAGACACTCAGTGAGACACAGAAGGACTCCAGTCAGGAGACACCCCACAGTACTGAAGACCTCTCAGCATCTGTCCCACCCCGGAGCCAAAGGAGGGACTCTCCCAACACCGCCCCAACTACTCAATCTACAAGAGAGAAGGTGAAATGGCACCCAGCGAAGGACATTACAGCATGGACCCAGCTAGACCAGGATCTGGACAGAGTTCTGGACGCCACACTGGCAGGCACAGTGCAAAGGAAAATCAAAAGTATGGCGTCTATTGTCATCACCATGTCTAGAGAACAGTTTGGTGAGGACAGGAAAGGTGGCGGTGGAGCACCTGAGGAAAAGCTCAATAGGCGGCGAGTGAGATCCTGCAGTTAAGAAGGGAACTTACGTCTCTCAGCAGGCAGTATAAACAAGCTACTTCTGAAGAAAAGGAGCATCAAAGATCAAAGATCTGACCTCTAAGCTCCGAGGGCAACTATGCAGGTTGAAAAGGGCTGAAAGGTCTCTGAGACTGAGAAAGGAGAAGGAGGTCAAGCGAGCTCAGTTTATCAAGGACCCATACAGGTTCACCAAGACCTTGCTGGGTGAAGCTAGATCTGGGAGACTGACCAGCCCCAAAGAAGTTGTGGAAGAGTTCCTCAAGAAAAGCCACAGTGACCCACTAAGAGCCAAAGCTACGGACAGCCATCTGAGGATTGGAAGAAGTGAACTTCCAGAGGAAGAGCTGGATATCAGGGAGCCCACATGGAGAGAAGTCCAGGACATTGTACAGAAAGCCCAGTTGGCATCAGCTCCAGGACCAAGTGCTATACCCTACAAGGTATACAAGAGATGCCCAAAGCTCCTGCACAGGCTATGGAAGCTGTTGCAGAAGATCTGGGCAAAGGGCACAATTCCAGCAGCTTGGAAGAGAGCAGAAGGGTGCTTTGTACTTAAGGAAATGGACTCCTCCGATATTGGCCACTTCTGTACCATCTCCCTCTTGAGTGTCGAGTGTAAGATATTCTTCTCTGTCTTGGCAAAGTGGCTGACGACTTTCCTGGTGAACAATAAGTACATTGACACATCAGTCCAGAAGGGTGGCATCCCTGGCTTTTCTGGGTGTCTAGAGCACACAGGCATCCTCAGTCAGCTAATCAGGGAGGTCAAAAAGAGTAAAGGCAAATTAACTGTTGTCTGGCTCGATTTGGCCAATGCCGATGGATCAGTCCCCCATGGTCTTATCAATGCAGCAATGGAACATTACTATATTCCTTACCACATCAAGGAAATGATCACCAACTAATTCGAAGGATTAAAATTGCACTTCCAGACCAACCATTTTATAACCCGTTGGCAAGAACTGGAAAAGGGCATCATAACAGGCTGTACTATCTCCCCTATCTTGTTTATCATGGGGATGAACCTGCTTATAACACCTGTAAGGAAGGAATCCAGAGGGCCAACAATGGAGTCTGGCATTCGCCAATCTCCAATAAGGGGCTTTATGGATGACCTGACCATTACAACAGCTACCTATGTATAAGCTAGGTGGATCCTGAAGGCACTAGACCAACGTTTCCCAACCCCAGTCCTTGCGGAACACCGCTCTGCACAGAATCGAGTTTCCTGACCCACAGCACAGCTAATGCTACTGATTAGCTAATTAGCACTGTAGGATCGGCGTGCGGCGGTGCAGGAAATACCGAATCTGCACAGAGCGATGTTCCGTGAGGACCGGGATTGGGAAACGCTGCACTAGATGATGTGGCAATGTGGGATCGAATGAGATTCAAGCCAAAGAAGTCTAGGAGCATGGTGATCAGGAATCGTAAAGTGACCAGCAAGTTCCGACTGCAAGTCCAGGGGGAGGCCATACCATCAATTGAGGAAAGCCCAATAAAATGCCTTGGCAAGTGGTACAATTCATCCCTTAGTGACAGAGACAGCGTGTCTATAACAGATAAGCAGACAGAAGAATGGCTGAGAAAGTTTCAAAGTTCAGGCTTGCCAGGAATGTTCAGGGCCTGGCTATTCCAGCATGGCCTTCTACCGTGACTCTTGTGGCCTCCGACAGTTTATGAAGTGTCTATGACAACGGTGGAAGGAATAGAGCAGCGAGTCAACAAGCACCTCCGTAAATGGCTCGGCATTCCACCAAGCTTCACGTCAGTAGGGCTCTATAATAGGCCCAGTCAGTTACAACTACCCCATTATTGGTTGAAGAGTTCAAGGTGGCAAAGTGCAGGGCTGTGATGATGTTCAGGGACTCCACCGATGAGAGGGTCTGAGGCACAGGTGTCACTAGATGATCTGGATGCAAATGGGCAGTGGACACATCAGTGGCTCTGGCAGAAAGCCTGCTGAAGTTGAAGGACATCATCGGGAACCCATACATCAGGCACCAGGGACCCAGAGCAACCCATTTTCAGCAGTGGGGAAAGGCAGACAAAAGGCAGAGGAAAGACATCGTCCAATCCGAGATCCAACAGCTAGAGGAGGAGGGAAGAATGTCTCAAGCTGTGGAGCTTGGATCACAGGGGGCCTGGACGAAGTGGGACATGCCAAAACGTAAGATCACTTGGCCTGAACTCTGGTGACTGGAGCTCTTCCGCATCTCGTTCCTGCTCTGTTCAGTGTATGACACTCTCGCAACACCAACAAACCTGTACAGGTGGGGACTGAGGGAGGACCCTCTGTGCAGGTAATGCGGAGAAAGAGGCACAATGGTGCACATACTGACTGGGTGTAAGACAGCTCTCAGCTGAGGAAGATATCGTTGGCACCATGACAAGGCCCTCAGGACACTGGCCAACATCTTGGAGCAGGAGAGATGGAAAAAGCGACAAGCCCACACGAGACCTGCATCATCCATCCAATTTGCCATGGTGGGGGAGAGACCACCATTCTCCAAGAGAACCAGGAAGGGCCTCCTGCATACAGTGCCATCATGGGAGATGAGGGTGGACCTGGGGAGAAAACTTCATTTTCCCCAGGTTGTCCACACCTCCCTGAGGCCCAAGACGGTTATATGGTCCGAGGAGGCCAAGAAGATCATCCTGATCGAATTAACGGTCCCATGGGAAGATGGATGCATTGAGGCCTCAGAACGAAAGAGCATCAAATACCAGGACTTGGTCTAGCAGTGCAAAGACAAAGGGTGGCAAGCCTGGCTATTCCCAGTCAAGGTCAGCTGTAGGGGATTCCCTGCACAGTCAGTCTGGAGGGCTCTTACTGTGCTGGGGATGGCAGGGAGGGAGAGGAAGACGGCCGATCACAGATTGGGCGAGGCAGCGTACAGAGCCTCTTGCTGGCTATGGAGTAGGAGGCAGGGGTTAAGCTGGAAGCCAGGAGACGATGGGCAGTGACTGGCCACCACTGCTGACCCGCCAACTGGAGGGCATTGTGGTTCAGGGACGAAACGCCCAAGGAAAGTTGGACGCCACCTGATGACATCTTCTCCTGGCCGAAAGCTTCAGTCACTTCAGATTGTAGTTAGTGTAAGTCATCACTGTTCTTAAACAGCCAAATTGTGTCTAAGTTTGTTCTTATAAGGAACTTTTAAAGAACATTCTTAAGAACAGATTTAGGAAAATACCTCAGAAGATATTGGTGAATGAGACCCAATGTTTGCCAGGTCTTGAGGTGTACTTATGGTCCAATGAACAGTTGTTCAGTTGTTCAGATCAGGAACAGCATGGAATTCCACTAGAAAACAACTAATAGCAGCAAATATAATTATTGTTTTAAAGTAAATATTTCTTTCTTTCAGAGGTATTTCATTTCATTCTTATCAGAAAATATGTCAACATAGCACATATTATTCATCATCATATGTTGCCGACATATAAATATGTCATTTCTGCCCACGCTGGGTGATGACAGAGTTAGCCAGAGACCCAAACAGCTGGTGAATGGGCAGTGCAGGTTGGTGCCATGATAAATGAGTTTGTTTACCGTCTCTAAGCATCCTGATGCGTTATGGCCTTCTGCACACAGCACTGCTAGATGTGTACATCTGTTGGAACAGTAGAGTCCAGCGGCTCAGCCACAGTCACAGCTGGGACATTTCTGCATGTTTTGACACAGCAGATCAGTGCACAGAATTTCACTGTCACATGGTTGTGGAGAGTAAAAAAAACATGTATTTGTTTTTTGTGACATAGCCAGATCCATTGGGATATGCCCCGACATGCCCAAACCCATTAGAATGTGTTCACTGAGCAGTTACATTACCCATGTTGTCCACATTGTTTTGAGGATGTTTTAAATGGAACAACTTTTTACACCCTTTACATGGTCATTGGTCGACATCAGCAAAACTGACAATAAAAATAAAATTATGGGGTGTAAGAAACAGACAGAAGTTTTAACTTTTTAGGCTTTTGATTTCCTGGATTTAAAAGGCACTGTTTCAGGCCCCGTTTATACGTAGCCGGGTATCTGGGAAAACGATGACATATCCATGTGTTTTCCGTTTACATGGAAATGGAGGTTTAATTCCTTAAAAACTAAAATTTCTGAAAACTCCGGCCAAAGTGGAAATTTTTGAAACCTCCGTTTTCGTGTCTGCGTGTAGGTTAAAATTTTCAAACGTCACAGTATGCGGCAGAAAATGCATTTGTGTCAGCTGTGCGACATTTGGTCCTATTTGAATTATGTCATGAATTTTACATGTTGTTTGTGAATTAAAAAAAAAAGTCAACAAGGTTATGATACAGCATGAGGAACATTATGTTATTATATAATTATATTAGGTTTTATGTGATACCGCTCAGAGAACTACAGCTCTCGGCGCAAGTAATATAAGTCACCCACACGCATAAACCAAGCTTATGAAACATGACTGTCTCACTCTTCAGCTTTGCTTGGATGATGACACTTGGGAATGCAGCAGACTGGCATCTTGAGATCGTGATCCGTGACAGAACCAGTACTGGCGGCATGAGAGGAAGGAACGTGTAGTGACATCATCTATGTGGCTGATGAGCTTGTAGTCACTGGAGTTTACAAACTTTAACAATGCTGTATTCCAAAGTTTTCAATAGTTTCAATAGTGCATTAGTTACGTGACAAACTGCTGCTTTCTTTACATGTAAAATTATGTTTAAAATTCACAACCATCATGTAATTCAATGTCATCTCGCCCGGAACCAGAAAAGAATAATTTTTTTGTCGATTGACCCCTTTGTCACTCTATTCTGATTTGATAACATGGCCTTGTTGGCGTATTTATGTGGATTTGTGTGAAAGAATAATTTTTGGAAAACGATCTGGTGTAAAAAAGAATATTTTTGAAAGCAGAGAGGGGCAATAGCCATTTCTGTAATTGCCTGGCTATGTGTAAATGTGATCTCAGTCTTTCCCTTACAAAAACCAAATGTTTGCAGCAAACTTGTGGTTAATTTGTGGAGAACAATGGAGTTTGCCAGAATATGTTGCCACTAGTGATAAACTTGCAGCAATATTCTATCAACAATGACAAACTGCCACTAGTGTCAAATGTATTTTACAGTGATTTGTCAAAACAATTTGTCAGTAATGGCAAACTTGTGAACTTCTGGTGAAAAATGTGTCAGGTGCATAAATATTCCACACAGATTGCTAGATGTCCACCAACAGTTTGGCACAAACCTAATTTGCATGTGAAAATACAGTATGACCATGCAAACTTGCAGCGACACTGCCAAAAGTTAGCAGCAACTGTTTGCCAGAAGCCTAACATTTCTTTGTCATAAGGTTTCTTTGTGAAGTATTGTCATGGCTTGTACTGTATACCATGTAATTTTCTGTCCTACCTACGTATGTATTAAATCTTGTTATACAGTCTCTCAATTTCCTCTATTTTCACCTTCGATTTGGGATTTTAGGACTGTTTTCTAGTTTGTGGCTTCTTTGTCAGTTTTGCCAATTCTTGCAAGTCCCTACTCATGCTCATACTACATTCTGAGTTAAATGCACTCTACAATTGGCTTTACCTGTTAATTGTCAGAATATTACTATCTTAATTATAACAGGTTAAATAATTACACTGCACTTGTTGTTGTGGCCGATCTAAAATGCTGGTCAGTTTAATTTATTTGGAGAAAATTAATCATTTAGATTAACTCACCAAACTTGATAAAATAATCATGAGTAATCAATAAAAAGTCACTAAATGCAGCTCCGATCTCGGTACAATCTTTATTACACACAGTAGACACAAACATTCCAGTGGAAAAATGTTGCAGCTCTTAGGCTTTGTTTTCTCTAAACCGCATCAACCGCTGAGAGTGAGGGAGTGAGAGAGACTCCTTCCCCTCCATCAATAACTATTTAAACAAATCGTGTTTATAAACGAGATTTTACTCCGTGATCCTTTATGCTCCCATTGTGAGGCCCTCAGACTAGCCTTGTCAGCTTTACGGTAATGGAAACATATAATGTTCATTCTGGTGAGCACGTCCTGCTGTGGACGGTCTTGGAGGAAATAAATGGGTTCTAGGGCTCTTCTGTTTTCTATAGTGATCAACCAATGTGACAGGCTGGACTTATGGGCGAGCCATTAAATGTTGGAGTCTCTCTCTTCATTACTCTTGTATGTCTCATTCTCTCTAGTCTCTTCTCTCACTCTCTTTTTCTCTCTCTCCCACACACAAAGCTAGATCACTAGTTTTCCTTTTCACTAAATGTCCATATCAACAATTTCATTCACTTTTCTATAATAAGACATAACAAATTACTAGAGGCATAACGATACATCAGTCTACATCAATCTATATCAATATATCGATTCAATGATCCATGAGCCAACAGCATTGATCCAAAAAGTAAACATCGATCAGAGAAGATTGTTGTTTATATCAATGTCTGGTACAGCCCAGAAGCAAACATACCAAATATTTGAGCCGCTGTTTGTGATTTGATATGATTGTGTAAAATCAACATATAGAGAGATGGGAGGTAACGATGTACAAATACTTTGTCACTGTACTTAGAAGAAGTAGAAATGGGTATCTGTACTTTACTCGACTATTTCTTTTTGAGCCAACTTTTAACTCTTACTTCATACATTTTTAGCATGAATATC
Organism: Distichodus sexfasciatus; assembly: GCA_032718565.1. NCBI lineage: Eukaryota > Metazoa > Chordata > Actinopteri > Characiformes > Distichodontidae > Distichodus > Distichodus sexfasciatus. The sequence goes on along the minus strand of JAVGVS010000038.1, from coordinate 2,628,952 downwards.
TGTACTGTCTCCTCATTACATTTTCAAATCAAAACGTTACTCTTGTTTAGTGTAATTTAAATGATGTTTATTATGGCATTTTGTCATGCATTTGACCTATTCCGTATCAATAATGTGCGCCATCCAGACAACTTGACTGATTGGTTGAGGCTTAAAAACGTAGTAAAAACGCACAGCAAAGACCCCATTGGTGTATTGGTCTTTGCACATGACGCACAACACGATAGACATGATAAAGAGGAAAAAAAGAAACTAAACCCAGGCGGCAACTCGGCGGGAAATGATATGGTGACTGTGGTGCCAGAAAGAAGCTTACAGTAGCTCGACCAAATTCAGTTCAGTTGAGTTTATTTATACAGCGCTCTTTACAGCACTATAATATTTGTTGTGTGATGTGTTTAGGATAGAGGTGATCATCGTGTTTAATGATGACCAATGACCAATGGAGCTTTATGTATTTATGTGGCTTTATTTTTCTCTGCTTGCACTCTACATAACGCTTGGTCATGGAGTCCAGTCAGCTTTGCCCTAAAATGGTGGTTTTGTCCTTAGCAAGGGTACTTTATACTTTTATACTTCAGCATGTTTTAGAGTCTGTACTTTAACTTGAGTAAAGAAGTTGAGTCAATACTTTTACATTTATCTGAGCCTTTACTGAACCGATATCTGATCCACGTATTGGATCAGTGCCATCTATAATATCGATCACTGGCTCCTGAATTGAATCAGAGTCATGTTGTAGCACACTTTGTGATATCAACAGAAGTTGAATCATTGTGCATCGATTTGATATATTGTATTATGTCGACACTTTATTTACAACCGTACTATTTCCAGCCAGGATATTGCCAAATCAGATGAAGCGAAGTCAATATTCTCACCTTTACATGTTCATTAAATCAATGTGTAAACGTCATCTGCATCACCACCTGCATTGCCACATCCTGCTGTGGTGCCACACCACACACGTCCAGCTTGCATCACACACACATACCCACCCATCATCCGTGGAAGTCTGCCAACTGCAGCAGATGCACAGCTCCACCTCAGCATGCTACGCAACAGCAGAAACATGTGGAGCCGTTTGTCAGCATGTAGGCTTTGATTTTTGTGAAAAACCCAGTCTCTGAAGTGATAAAAGTTGGACAAAGAGCACCACACAAAAATAGTTTAGAAATTTGGTAGGCTTCATATGAAGTTCTTCGGCTTCTGAAGCATCCTTCCTATATATTTACACTTCCCTCACTCCTCACGTCCTCCATATCGACATCAAATTTTTGTGAGTCACCACCTCCTCCTCGTAGTCCTTTTATTTATTTAGGTTGTATGATCTTTTTCTCATTCACTCCTTAGCATCTCCACAAATTAACCACGTGACTGCTATCGCACGACTCGCCAACCATTTCTTATAACCTTCCTGCAATTAAATGTGTAAAGTGGATCCGAGTGAATTACGGAGTGACCTGGTGAGTGACGCCGCTCTGCCTCAAGGTCGGGTGCGATTATCTGTATTCATATTCATTGAGTCAGTGCATGAATCACAGAAGTCCACAAGTTTGCTTGCAAAAATGAGGCCTCAGCCTGTATGCTCTCGGATCGGATTTAGAGCCTTGCATTTCGAAAATGGAATGCACTGGAGGAAACCTGTTATTTCCCAACGTTGTTGCTCTTCTCCCCGTCATTCATCTGATCTGCAAAAACCACAAGCGAAGCAGAGTCGAGACTTTACCTGAAACAGTACTGACGATCTCGGAGGTGTTCCTCAAGCCCACGAAGGAGAACTGATACAGCCTCCAGGAGCGGATGTCTCCCACCTCCACTGAGCTCCTCTTCCACTTGTAAATAATCTCCTCCTTAGGGTAGCCGTCTGCAGGAACAAGTAGACTGTTTTAGTAAATATATATTGGATAATATTTTAATTTTAAATGACTGGTCTATTAGGACTGTAATCTGAGAATCCAATGTCAGTCAAATTCTGTCTCAAACTGGAATGGCATTATTTTATGATTTTGTGATTTAAATCCTTTCATACTAGAAGTTTAATGGTGCAATCCATTTGCCTCTGGATCTGAGAATCAGCTAACAAGATTACGTCACATCCACTAAAAACAGTGAAAATCGAGTTGGAGGCGTTCCATTTGCCACAGAAGAGTTGAACTTGGATAGAAGAGGCTAGGCTTTATTAACGCTAACACATGTACACTTATTACCTGAATTTTCCCTCTCCAGTTGATGTTCACCTTTCTGTTCGGCTAACTAGACTAGTCATTTGTTTTTAGTATAATCGACCAGCCAATTTAGCATCGCCACTCTATAAACGACACACAACACATATTTCACATATAACATGAGCGTAGCAAAACCTTCATCGATTACAACAATACAGCTGACCAAGTTAGACAGAAACAACACCAAAGAGCTAAAAAAGATTGCAGCATTTGCACTGATCAGCCATCTTGGAATCTGAACTCGGGCTCCTTTATGCTGCTCCGAGATATTCGGTCGGGTGTCCGAGAAACGGGGGCACGCATATCGTCACTTCTGCCTTCAGCCCTCGGAAAACGACTCAGAAACTGAGCACCAACGGCAAACAGAACGCACTATAATTCCTGACCAATGTGCTGCACTGAAATGTTCAAACTTGAATCGTAAAATCAGATAATTTTCAAGATTTCCAATTTAGCTTCGCCACTTGATAAACGACACACAGCACAGTATTTCATGTATAACATGACTGTAGCAACACCTCTATCGATTACAACAACACTGTATTATGTACACTCCTGACCAGGTTAGACATAAACAACACTAAAGTGCTAAAAAATCACAGCAATTGCACTGAGCAGCCATCTTGGATTCTGATCTCAGGCTCCTCTGTGCTGCTCCGAGACATTTGGTCAGGTGTCCGAGAAACGGGGGTGCGCATATCGTGTTCAGCCCTCGGAAAATGACTCAGAAACTCAGCACCAACGGCAAATGGAGCGCACAATAATTCCTGACCAATTTGCTGCACTGAACTGTTCAAACTTGAATCGTAAATTTTGTTAATTTTGGAGATTTCTTGACTGCATTTGTACCAGTTTCAGGGCTGAACAAGTTGGATCAGCGCAATCCTAATTAGGGTGTCAAGTGAAATGTTCATTCCCCGTGTTACGTCAATAGAAGCTTATTAAATTGCCAAAATGGGTTTTGACGAGTTTTACTCTCCTCTTGCATCATACTCACAACTTTTTATATTATAAATGATATCACTTATTAGTCATATTTGGTCAAATTTTAAAGGATCTTGGAAGTGCACTTTTTAAATGAAGATTTCTAAATGGCTCTGTGCCAAAGAATCTGGTTCCAGACTTTCCATTGGTTTTGAGCCTTTCACTGAGCTAGAAGGTAGAATTGCCGTTCAATTTCATGGCTAAAAGTGCTTACTGAATGCCATCACCTAAAAGTAAAACTCTTTGGGTTACCAGAACTAATCAGTATAAGTTCTGACTGCAAGTTTTTACAAGTGACTTGACAAGATTTCAAGATTAATTTGATAACGTATGACCTTGACATAACTATTTTTCCCTTGTTTTTAAATCACTGTACACCCAGAGAAGAAGGTGGATAAACTCTCCAAAAGGCTAAAAGCAGCAAGCACTCATGCTGATTGACCTTTTCCAACAAGACAACTCTTTAATTAAACATTGCGTGCTAACTTCAGTAAATCAGTCTTGTGGGATATTGGGAGACGGACAGCTCAGGTCCTGCTGTGCCCCGTCCAACAGAATGGGCCCGTGTGGATTATCGACTCCGTGTCAGGAGCTTTCGACGCCGCACCATCCCTCTGACACGTGTGATGTCGGAGGCTTTCTGCAGGAAGTGGACCCTGAAACATCCGCATTTCGCTCATTCATTTTTCAGGCGCGCACCTCCTCTGTGCCGTATTTAAGGATACGGCTTTCCGTTTTTTTTCACGCTGCGGTTTCACAGAAGCTATTTAGGAAGCTCTCTCTGGAGACCGTCCCGCGGTACATCTGTTGTACCCGCGCAAACTTATTACCATAAAAAAGCCCTTCCTTCCAAGCTCTCCAGAGAGAGAGAGAGAGAGAGAGAGAGGTAGAGGGAGTAAAAAGAACAGAAGATAGAGTTGGTTAAGGCTGGGCGATATGCCCTCTAATCGATATCCTGATTAACTGAAGACTTTGTCTTAACCTGTAAACGTTAACAAATGCAATTTGTGATCCCTTTAACTTACAGAAACTACACACATACTGTCAGAATAACAAGACTTGGAACTTAACAGAGATTATACTGATTCCTCTGTATGTGAAATTATTTGTGAGTAACCCTGTGCTCACGCGACTGTCACAGGCAAGCCCAACATTCACTAAAGCATTCCAGTTCAGTCAAAAATTCCCCCCAAAACAACCAGCGTTCTACTCACAATACATTTACTTGATATTTTCAGTGTTTATTCTCGGAGTGGCGTGCAGAAGATTGTGGGAAATGTAGTAAAAGAGTAAACTCATTTTATAGGCCAAAAGAAGTCCTAACTGGTTTAGAATTCGCCAAAACTGCTGTATTTCTTCATTTTCAAATGATCAGACAATATTGTTTTCCATTCTATAATGTTAGAGAGTAATTCATAAGAAAACTGTAATATAGAAAATTATTTGTTATCAAATAACTTTATTCTGTGTCCAGATAGATTCCAAATGGATAAAGAATTGTTTCCGCCTGGCAATGACCTTTTTCTTCACAGTACTAAGCCATAGAATGTCTCTGCATAATAAAAACTCTGCAAGTCAATAAAACAGTCACTATTTCTACTAGTTACAGTAATTATATCTACAGTTTCAGCACTTTTATACTACATGAAGCTAAAAAGGAAAAAAATTCTACAGGCTCAGGTCAGTTTTCTTTAGAAATGGACTGACTTCAAGACTGTGTAAGCATTTAGACTTGACACATAAACTATGACAAATCTGAGTAGTGCAGGGAGTCCTGAACACAACAACATAAGGCATCTATGGAGAACCTCTACACACACTATAATAAGCCTAAAAACCAAGGTATAGAAAAAACGGACCAATTTCTCTCAGGGCTGTAAAGGTTAATTAGGATTAACGAAAATTAACTTTGTTTTACTTTGCCCAAAGAGCGTAAGAGAGCACAAGGCAACTTAACTCCAAAGAGGAGAAAATTTTGTCTTCCGTCACACATTATTGGCACTATTCCTCCATCACAATGTGAACTCAAAAATGCAGGAGTGAGAAAGCAGCACAGAGCACTGACGTCTTTATCGGCATGCTAAAGAAGTGCTGGGGGCGTGTGTGTGTGTGGTGTAGTTTGGAGTGCCGGAGACAGGATGGCGTGTGATGGGAGGACGGATAGAGAGCATAGGGCCAGACTTACAGCTTGAGAACTCCAGGGGACAGGAATGCTCATCCATGGGAAAGTTATTTAGCTTGAGCTGGCACTCGGCATCGATGGTCAACCTACAGACAGAAATAACTCGCCCAATTACATCTCCAGTGCAAGCCAAGATTTGTTTCGCTAGATTGCACGCATACACACACACACACACACACATACACACAGTGCATTTGCAATCTGCAGAGTTGGATCGCTCCCATTTAAGTGGCTATAATAATGGAATTAACGTCAGGAGGCGAAGCCTGCATTCAGCACTCGCATCCAAATCTCTTAACAGCGATGGCCGTTGTGGTTCGATCTAATTGGACAAGTGCTTTCCCTCCTTCTCATGCAATTATGCCACCTTTCTATAGATGTTACACCCAAGTCGCGTAACGAATCCATTAAGGTTCATCCTGATGAATGTCGACCGAGTGATGGGCATGAGCTAATGTCTTTGCCAAAGTTAATTGTCGCCCTCCCCATTTTAACTGACAACATAACGACATAAAGATGTATTCGCGTCTCTTGTCTACCTGAGCGTGTACAGTATCCGGCCGTCGTTCCAGATGCGGAGCATGCGATTGGGCGTGGTGATCCAGTGGGCGTCGGCCTTCTTGGAATTACGGAAGAAGGTGTCAGGTATCCAGATTTTGCCCACCATGTTGCTGTTGAGGCGGAGCACCTTCATGGTGCTGTTGAATTTCAGACGCCGGTCGTACCAGGTCTGGGCAAAGAAGATATCGATGGTGTACTCCTGCCAAATAAGAAGCAAGGGAGGCGGTTAAAGGTGCAGAGTGTGATTTTTAAGAACTTTAAAAGTGTAGACTTGGCAACAGTTTGCTGCATTGATGCAGGATAGAGGTGAAAGTAATGATGTCCCTTATTACCTTAAACCTGTGGTTCCCAAATAAGGGGGAAGGCTAATATAATTGGATGCGGCAAGGCAAATGAATGAGTAGCAGTCTCACAGCTGCAACTAGGGCTGGGCGATTTGGTTAAAAAAATAATACTGCTATATTTTTAAGCTATATCACGATAAACAATATATACACTGCTCTCCAAAAGTTTGGAAACGCCCCTGGCAAAGTGGGGTTTTGGACAGTATTGCCATGAATCCTTTTTAATTAGTGATAACGTTGCACTGATAAGGGACAACACAAACTACAAAACATATTTTATTACATAAACAGTTTATTAAACAGTTTATACATAGAAAATACTTAAATTTTGGATTGATCAAAATATCCACCATTAGCAGCTATTACAGCTCTGCATTATCTGGGCATCCGAGCTGTCAATGAACCGATCAGTTGTTGAAGCTATTAAGGTGTGCTGACCCAAAAATCTTTTAAAAACCTGGGCCAGGTTTAAACCAGTAATCAGACATCACAGCTGGCAAAGGGCATTTCTGACTTTGACATGTATATATTGCCATTATTATGTAATCAAAATAAAAATTATTATTGCTGGTATCCAAAGATAATGTCAAGTTACTTTAATGTATTTGCACCAAAAAATAATGAGGATTTATGCTGATATTGTCCAAAACCCCACTTTGCCAGGGGCGTTTCCAAACTTTTGGAGGGCAGTCTATCTCGATATATTCTCTCTTTCTAGGAGAGAACTATATTTCCCACAATCCCCTGCACATGACTCAATTCACAATGCACATTCACAATCATGCGATAGACGTGCATGTGGTACATGTATTCCGTTACTCCCCAACACTGTTTACTACACCACACATGGAACAAGCCACAATACATTGAGTATATTCGTTATATTGCCACCCCTAGCTGCAACACCTGATTATGGTCAGACTGTTTTCTCAAAGACCTGGTTAAGTTTTAAAGCTATTTTTGTGCAGAGAGGCAAGTTTGACAAAATGTGTTGAAAGAAGGACATATGAATGCACATAATTAATCTGGAAACTACATTTTGTTTTTAGCCCAAATTAATCATATGACCAACCGGTACCTCAAGCGCAAATGTTTTTTTAATTTAAATGAGGGATTATTTGTCATCGTGAACACACCACAGTGCAGCAAACATAAACCACAATGAAATATGACCTCTGCATTTGACCCATCCGTGAAGGAGCAGTGGAGACGGTACCTTGCTCATGAGTACCTCAGTGGTACCTTTACCGATTCAGAAGGTTCCAACTTCCTAACCATTATGCTACCAACTGCATTGTCTCATTTATTAGAGAGAAAAAGGAGTTTTTTCAATGTAGTTTTGCTATATATACATGGAGGTGTGAAGCATCATAAGGGTTCCAAAATATCTACAAAAGGAGGGCGATTCAGAAAAAGTCTGGGAACCATTTAACCCTTAACTCTTTCATGTGTCATGTTCACTCGAGAGCACAGTTGATTTAAATTGCATCCCTGAAATATAAATTTAGACCTGAAAGAATTAAGCCCAAAACATTCAGACTCAGTGATTTCTAATGATGACATTTAGCAGAGGATCTTATCCAGAATGGCTTTAATTACCGGGACAGTCTCCCTGGAGCAAATTAAGGTTCACGACTTTAATTCAGGGGCTCAACGGGCTTCATTCACAAACCGTTTTTAAGAAGAAATTTGTTCTCACTTAGTTTTCTGAGATTCACCGGTGTTTTCTTATTTGAGATTTGCTCTTAGGTAAGAACAGAATCTACAAAGATTTTATTGCATGCATGTTTGTGCAAAACATTAGCTTATTGGGTTTTCGTCAAATGCAGAATATTATACAATTCAAATGTCTTAACTTTTTTGAGAACAGATTTAAGGAATGTTTGTGAATGAGGCCCAATGTTGGTAGGATGGAGGAAGAATCCGTCCAGACTAGTGCTCGATTTTTTTATCATGATGATAAACGTAGGCTATAAAATTCGATCACACATGCGACAACATGTTGAGATAGACAATGTCTTTAGCCTATCACGTAGCGGGTGGGCCTGGCCTAATGTCAGCACAACAACCATTCATGCAAATGATGCAAATTTGCCCATTGCACACAAAGAAGCCGCGTGGTAAACATTAGCAAAGTGGTCACGCACAAGAAAAGAGGTCGGGCAACCAGAACGTCTCAGTGAGTGAAGGAGGGGATGAAAATGCAGGGTTTCCCGCAATGCTTTAATGAAGGCGGCTGCTTTGACAACAAATGCCACCCGCCTTGACTACATCCCCCTGGAAAAAATTAATAAAACTACAACAATAACATTTCGTATAAATTAACTGGTATACGGTCAAAATTTTAGGAAGCGTAACTCATTTCTAATCCCGGGATAACTAGCAAACGTGATGTCACCATGTATTGTGTGCATTCGTGCCGCACTGACTCGGTCAGCATACGTTTCTGTAGCATTCCTTAGAGACGCTTAGAGGTCAAAACACTTTTTCCTTTTCCCAATTATCAACCATTATCAGCCTTCTACGACTTACGGTTCAACCTGCATAATGTGTTTTACCAGGGAAAATAATAATAATAATGAGAAGAAGAAGAAGAAGAAAAAGAAGAAAAAGAAAAAAACAGAGTGATTACAAGAGAGGTCCATAAGCACTTCATGCTTGGACCCCTAATAAAAAAATACAAATCCTGCCGCACCCATTGTCTAATCTTATTTCCTCCTTATTTCTAAGTTATTTTAAGGTTCTGTTGTTCTCCATGTTATTTTATTAGTTTTATTTTTTTACTTTTTGCCTTAACTGCATGGTCAAAGAGCGGATCAGGATACATTTCACTGCATGTTGTACCTGTATAATTTGCATGTGACAAATAAAGAATCTTGAATCTTGAATCTAAACGGTATCTAAACTCTCAAAAGAATACATTACAATGTTTCCATGAAATGGTAACAAACATGGAAGTGCCTGATGACGTTTTTTGTAACTTAGCAACAACAAGCACAGAGAAAGTGTTCTGAAAGTGAAGTTTTGAAAACTCTCATTGCAAAAAACTGTCCACCAAATGTGTTTTTGCACTGACAACGCCTATTTTTAATACAAATCATATGAGCTACACATTCAGAACGCTAAGAGCCTTCAGAAAAAAAAGGACATTGGTTGGAGGCAGTTTCTCAGTGCACGTCAAGTTGAAATCCATTCAACTTTTAAAACAGCCCTGGCAAAGCCTCGACAATGTCACTTGTCTCTTGCTGGCCAATCAAAATCAAATAAGCAGTTTGTTTAATATTGTTTGATTATTTTAACTTGTTCATTCAGTTTGTATAACAAACTTAATATGACAATATATCATGATAATTACCAAAATCGATTAATATGACAAAAAATATTGTGAATACTGTGATATATAATATTTTAGTTCATATTGCCCAGCTCTAATCAAGACTCATACCTAGTACAATCTTCTATTCTATAGTTAACTACACCTCTGTAATCACAATGTAAGTCAGAACGCCTTCGGAAGCCAAACGTCATCAGGACTGTCTTATAGAGGGAGCAGTGAGTGACAATCCCTGTGAACAATCCCCAATTTTGCTTTTACCCGTTAAGCTGGGAAATGTAGGTTTTTGTGAAATTACCTCATTACGGATTTTATAACACTCCATGTGCTCTGTTTACACAGCCAATGTTTGCCTTCCATAGATCTGAAACTCACTCATATTGGCTCTCGACGGGTGGGGAAAGGTTCAATACAAACAAAGCGCTTCAAGAAATCCGATTGGAGGATCGGGGTTTATTTATATATGTGAAATCGCTGGTGACGGCTCTGCCGAAGCACCAAAGCAAATGTTTGCAATTTTATATGGGGTTTCCTCAGACAACAAGCATCCAACATGAGGAAAGTGTATACCATAGCATATGCGAACCCCAAGCCCAATAACCCAAAGGAATCTCGGGCGCTTAATCCCTCACATGCTAAAATCCTCAGCCAGTGCCGGGATATGACAGAGGAATCGCAAGAACTCCAGACCCCTTTTCTAACAGACCATTTTTCCCAGCTCGGCGGGGCACAATGCAGAACGGAGTAGTACATTTTCTTTCTCAAGGCAAACCCCCCCCCATCTCCTTTTCATGTCGCACAGACTTTTGGCCACATGAATAGTGCTTTTGAACGCAAGCGTCTTGAGGCTCTAAACCTGTAAATTGCATACTTATCTGGGCAGTTAATGGATCATCCTTTTTAGCATAAGCGTCCCTAACCTTTCTTCACTGAGAAGTACATCATAGCTTTTTGGCAGTTAATGGATCATCCTTTTTAGCATCACCATCTCTAACCTTTCTTTGCTGAAAAGTACAGCATAGCTTTTTACCATTGTCCTCACTTCAGGTCTAGAAGAACACAACATGATTTTTATTGCTACTTGTTTATTTCTTTAGTTTATTTTCATTTCATTTTCTGAACCGGTTAATTCCTTCCTTGGGATCGAGCCCAGGACCTTCTCGAGGCTCTGTCAGGCGGCAGCACTAACCACTGCACCACTGTGCCGCCCTTTATTTGATTTCTTTTATCTTATTTAGGATTTTATGTAACAAGAAATTCTGGCCTGGAGGTTTGAAGTGAAGGCCTGATGTGTCACTTTTTCTGATCGTTGTGTGAATCTGGGATTTGGGAGCAGTTAGGAAGACAGTGATACTAACAATTGAATTTTGTCCAGGCTTAGCCTCACAATGAAGTCCAAATCCTTGCCAAGTGTAGCAGTCATGACTTGCTCTTCGCACACAGTTGTATTTATGCATCAGGCTGCTTTTCTGCTGTTGACAGACACCATGTGAAGGCCGTTCATTTCATCACCCAGCCGACCCTTTTTTCCTCAGTACCCCACCCCTCACCACCACCCTCTATTCTCGGCCATGACAAAAAAAAGAAGAAAATATTGCACATCAAATTCACACCATGTCGAAGCACTTGCGCAGAAGCAAAGACAGTCATTTGCAGGTCCCAAATGTACTCTCAGACCATCAAACGCAGCAGCTCTAGCTTCAAGGAGGCTGAAGAAATCTCTTGGGGTGATGCAGACAACAAACAGCTCACATCAAACGACTGCTAGCAGCAAGGAAATGCATGGCATGCCCCCGTGCTCTTTAGAAATGCATAAATCCTTAAGGAAGCATATGGGAACATATCACAGCTCCAAATCGAAAGGAAAGTGTAATATGCAAAAAGGACAATTCCCAAACTTACATTTGCTTTCTTCATAAGCAAATTTGACCATAAATAAATGTTCATATTTAATGATTTACCTTTTGCCACTTATCAACTTGCATTGTTTTTGCATTTGAAATGTCCAATATTTCTATGCAATAATAAAAATTCATATCTGTTAACTATATATATTGTCACTCATTAATAATACAGTGAGTCAAAAAATAGATGTAGACAAATACCTAAAAAAATCCAAATATAAATTTACATTTAACCTTTAACTCTGATTCACTTGTAAGACGCACTACATAAATGTATTTTTTCCATTTTGCATTTTACACTTTGACATGAAACGTCCCTCTGTCATGCTTCCTTTAAAGGAGCAACAAAAGGGGTAGTTGGTAGCATAATGGTTAGTAAGTTGACCCTGTGATCGGAAGGTCACAGTCCCAGACCAGTCAAGGTACCACTGAGGTCCGTCCACAAGCACTGCTCTCTGGACTCTGCCAAAAAGCTGGCCACTGCTACTTCACTGGCTGGATGGGTGAAATTCAGAGGTCACATTTTGTTGTGGTGCACTGTGTGCTGTGCTGTTTACAATGATAAATAATCCCTCACCTAAATTCACTTCAATTCAAATGGATCATGGTGTTAATCTGATGCCCCTGAAACATTTTACCATCTTGGTTCCTTACTAGTTTTTCAAGTAGAATTTAATCCAAATCAAACCATCCCAACACAGATGTATACCCATATGCCATTATGATTGGGTAACAGAATGATATAGGCTAATTACGTTTGATGGCTACCGCCTCTTACGATACCATTTTCTTCTTTTGACCAGTCAGATTTGGGCATACCGATTCTGAATCCCCCAAACAACATAAAATATAACGGCCAAACAAATGTATATTAGTATAGTATAGTTCAAATGTTAGGACATATTATGTTCTACACCTAACTAGCAGCTAACCTAACCTTTCAAGGTGACATTGAGCCTCAATCGGCAACATGAACAAGTTCATTCTTAAATTTGCTTTTAAGAATGGTCAATGTGCAATTTTAAATTGTTTACAAGTTCATTCTTAAAATGATGAATCCTTTGAATATTATACAATTATAGAATTTAAGAAAATGCCAATGTTTTGAAAAAAAGCATGAATTGCAATAAGTGTTTTCAGCTGATTTGTAGATTATGTTCTTAAGAACAAACCACAAGTAAGGAAACACTGGTGAACGTGATCTTCATAAAACCTGTGTAAAGGTAAAAAGAACACTCTTTTCTTAAGAACAATTGGTGAAAATGACCTAATGTAAGAGGAAAACAGTACAATTACCAGTAAAACATCTTTTACACTTTGTCAGCTTAATGCAATGTACTAATTAGGATCAATGTTCGGATCCATGCCACAATTACGGCCCAGAACTACAGAGCCCTGATAAGTCTGTCAATTTACTCGTCAACAGCAAAGCCCAGTAAACACTTTAAACAATTCAGTCCACTAATCGTACTATTCCGACGGCGCGCTATTTTTAAGCGCCACCTTAATTCCTTCACCGTGTCCAAAATAGAACCAAGCATCATCTGAATGGATTATGCAAGGCAAGCCTCAATCGCTCTGATGTGAGTCATGGATGACGTCCATTCAACAGACAAAACTAAACTAAAAAGGACTCTGGGTGACGTGAAAATTTCATGTTAGGTTTCAGTGCATTAAGCGTTTCCTTATTATCACACCATCAGTCGTTAATTTATGAAAAACACAATTAATGATAGACACAAAGCACTCAGCATTAAAAAGTCAGCAAGGACATTATTAGCATGTTTGCTAAATGAAGCTGATTTAAACATTGTTTAACCTAGTGGCTGAAGTATCATAGTTTTTAACCACACTTTAATTGGCATTAAGAGCATAGTATCAGGTTTCAACCTCAAGAAAATGTACTTACCATGTTGATCGCATTTACCGGGCCAATGCTGTTAACAAACATGTCCGTGTGGATTACAGTTGGTTTGACTGGAAAGAGAGAATAGGAACAAAAAGCGAAATGAATAAAAGCTGTGAGATTGTTGTTTTTATGTTTTATGTTGCACGGCATGACCGTAAGTTGTTTAAAACTGTTGTATATCTGCACAACATTTTAACATTGCTTGTACATGTCACTAATTGTAGTTTCTCACTTGACTGCTGTTTGAAATATTAGTTAAGTACTCATATAATTAGCTCAAACTTTACAAAAGATCAGACTTAATATGTTAGCTTTATATGTCAGACTGTGTAAAAGATCAGACTTTATAAAAGATATGTTAGCTCAGACTTTTCATATTTTACTTATATACTGGTTATTCTATGTGCCTTATTTGTTCTTTGTATACTGTACAGTAGCAGAGATGACAAAGTTTACTTTGACTTTCAAAATATTTTGACAGGTAAATCATTTAAGAGATCCTACAACTGTTAAAAGGAATATTCTTTATTTGTCACACATTCATTCATTCATTATCCGAACAGCTTGATCCCTATCGGGGTCGTGGGGACCAGAGCCTATCCCGGGAACTTACGGGTGCAAGGCGGGGAATAACCCTGGACGGGCGCCAACACATCTCAGGGCACACACACATTCACACAATCACACTTACATTCACACCTTACAGGGCCAATTTAGAGTCGTCAATTAACCTATATTGCATGCCTTTGGACTGTGGGAGGAAACCGGAGCACCCGGAGATTTTTTAGTTGTTCTTCATTGGTAATTACCTCATTGTGTTTAATTATTTGTTTTTTTATTTCTTTATGCTAATTTATCATATATATATTTTTTTTGTCACCATATATTAATACTCCAATCGCTCCTTCTCTAATGGCTTAGTTGCTTGCCTTTCTGCAGATCTCATTCTTAATGTAATCTAGTTCTTAATAAATAACTTGTGTATTTGTTCTATGTTTACTTTCATGACTTAGGAAAGATGTTGTAACATCGCTTTACCTATGCTCTAGGATTACTATATTTCAGCATTCTTGACATGATTATGATTTAGAAAAAATAAAACACAGACACAAATTAACTATTAACTAAAGAAATTTACTAACTTATTAACTTATTAATATATATATATATATAATTTTATTCACATCTGACCTATTGCCCATTGGCCCATTGCTCATTAGACAAGCACAGGCAATTACTAAACTCTGGACTGGATTTAGATTCAGTGATACACTACACTGAAATACAAGGCTGTGTGTGCCCCATATACCGATGTTCAGTTTATTTCAGTAAGTCCACTGTAGTGCGTGGCAGGCCAGCAGGTCAGACAGCATCCTCTATAAGCACGGTGACACCTCTGGACATGAATTTTTTCACCACCCTGAGGGAGGGCTGTGAAAGCGGGAAGGATGTCAGCGGTAATATGGCAGCTCGTCTCGACAGCTCGGTGTCAGAGCGCGAGCAGACCTCTGCCATGCCCCTGCAGTCCACTCCTGTCAGCATCAAGCCACAGAGATTCCATGCCACGCAGCCAAGCGCAGCAAACACATATAGGCTATGCATTAGAAAAGAGGCTGGCGTGCCCTTCTCCCACCAGCCAGACACTAATGGGGGCATTGCACTAGATCTTGACAAATTTTCTGTTGTTATACTTGTCACATATCCCCTACACTTAACGTCAGTTCGTTGATGTGGCACCTCTTTTGTTTCTTGATAAATCTGGAAATGTGTCACAGATTTTGTAGGTGCAGGTTAGAATGTGTCCAAGCTGTTTTCACCTATATGGAGCAGTGAGTTTGACAAAAAAAGTTATTACATGAGCACCAGATCATCTGATACTGCTTTATCATTTTCATATAGTGACATGTTAATTATACCATATATAAGGCTTTGCTATAAAGGAGCAGTTGGTAGTGTAACGTTTTGGAGGGCCGTGGTTTGAATCCTGGACTGGTAAAGGTACTACCAAGGTACTCATAAGCAAGATACCATTCCAAGCACTGCTACCCAGGCACTGTACATGTCCACTGCCCACTGCTCCTTTACGGATGGGTCCAATGCAGGGGTCACATTTCGTTATGGTGCACTGTGATGTGCTGAGCTGTGTTGTGTTCACAATCACAAATAATCACTCACTTTTAAGACATCGGCACATCTTTTTGAACGTAATTTTAAATGACTTCTTAGATCACAAAACTATCTCATACGCATATGACATTTTGTTCTTATGCAAAAATTAAATTAAATTTTATTTATATAGTGCCCTTCACAACAGTCATTATTATAAAGCACTTTATATATAACCGGTCCAAACCCCCATCAAGCAAGCCTGAGGCGATAGTGGCAACTAAAAACTTCCTCTAGTAGGAAGAAACCTTGAGAGGAACCAAGACTCGGAAGCAGACCCCATCCTCCTCATGAACACTTAATACACAGTAAACATTAGTTCAAGATTAATTGTTAATTAATTCACTTAAGAAGTGAAGATTTAAAAAAAGTCCAAGAGTCGTTGTGGGCCGTTTGCTAGGATCCACTCTGCAACATTAAGCCAAAATTAGTTTAATATTAAAAAATAATCTGTTCATGTGAAAACGTGCTCACGACATACCACATTTTAGCAATAAAAATTTAGTTGTTCGATTAAAATTTTCCTACTCTATATTCTGCACGTCCCTTGATGTGACTATTAGGATGACGATGCTGAAATGACAAACTGTGCAGCTCTAGTTTCAATAACTGCTCCACGCAAGGGATAGTCCAAAGTTCAACTTTCTTACTATCGCAGGCTGTTATGCATTAAGACTCTTGCAGCACTCCCAGTGATGAAAGCAGCTGCAAGAATTGTATACATGAAGGGAGAAAAAGTATGTCATACAAAACTTTTCTTCTCTCCCTTTTGGAGGGTCGAGACCGTTCTCTGAGGACGCTGGCTCTCGCTAGCAGAGAGCGATCCACCTCCTGTTCTAAATGAAGCTCGACTTGCACACAGAAGACTGCAGAGGCATAAATATTAAATAAGGCGCACAATCGGCCCGTGCCGCATTACGCTGAGATTTGCCGCTCTGCATTTTCCCTCTTTGATGCGCTCGAGTCCGGCAAATCCTTCAGCCGCTCACCCCACCACACCCCCAGAGTGACTACTCGCCCCCCATTTTCGTTCCTTCTGGAGCTTTACGCAGGACGACGGCGGTGCCGAGTGCCAAAAGGAATGGACATCTGGAAAATATTTATGCCAATATCTCGAGCTGTGGCCTACATGCGACGCTCTGATGCTGAGTTACCATCCAGTCGCTACGTGCCGAAATCTATCCAAGATGTATAGCAGAGTCAATGAAATTCACAGAAAGTCGCAGGACTGCTGCTAAATGTGTCTACGAGGCAGGAATACGCTTCCTCTTAACATCAAGCCGTATTCCCTCTCAACTAGATTCTCTGATTTTTCATAACAGAGAATATGTGAGCAAGACCTTGGCCTGTCCTTAGAAAAAAGGACATCTGAAGAACTGTCAATATAAGGGTGCAAGAGCAGGGTTATACCAGTTCAAATCTAAACTAAAAAGGGGAAAAAAATGAAACGACGGGATGAATCAAAGTCTCATTTAATATAACTGACCTTTTTGAAGGAAAGTGTTCTCCGTATGTTTTACATAACCGACGGGTCAGAATCTAAAAGGACCTTTGCTCTAAAATTCTGAAGTCTTGTGTTGTCCTTGAAAGTTTTGTCTTTGAAAAAATTTGCAATTTTTGCAAACTCTCTTCAGCCTACACTTACCTCTTTATAGAACATTATAAAACCAATTATGTACAACTTATTGTGTAACATTAAATTGAGCACCTTTTTGTTCCATTGCCCTCATATTTACAATATCTTTTGTAGTAGGGGTAGATGATATATGGAATATACTCAATATATCTCAGCTCGTCCCACATGCGATGTAGTAAATGACTATATCGGGAACATCAAGTACAAATCCTCATTTTAATATTAAACACACAGCATGTACGTCACTTGTGCGTTTCGCTTGAATGTCCACGCAATTTCAGAGACATTAATTAGAGATGGAAGTGGACAACTTGGTTCCAAAGAAAAACAGCATTCTTTACGATGTAAACGCGGTGTGTGTGTGGGCGCTCACGATTCTCATGTGGAACGTCTTCACTCGCAAAAACGCTCCAGTTCAGTCAAATCTTCCCCTTTATTACAGACAAAACTCATATTTTAGCTGATACATAACAACAACCAGCGTTTTACTCACAATACAGATATTTACTTGATATTTTCAGTGTTTATTCCGGAAGCGCATTCATCCCATTATTGTGAGGCAGCATAGGATTGTGGGAAATGTAGTTCTCGCTAGATTATTGTAAAACACTACCAACAATGTGAAATATCTGTTTTGGGATGCCAAAATATTTCACCAAAAATTGCATTAAACACTTTACAGTAACAGTCCAATGAGATAAACTGATGGGTTAATATCATTGGCTGATATAAGCTGACTGCCAAAAAATCTTATCAGTGTTGATAATGACTGAAAAATGGCAAAGAAACATCAAAACAGAGTTTGAAGGTGTTTGGCAACTCCACTCTTTTGTGGAAGGTACTAATGATTTGAAAATAAATAAATATTTTTAATTACTGATTGTCATTTTGATTTGGAAATGCTGTGAAAAACTGTGTTTGTGAAATAAATGGCTGATGTCAAATGATCATTTTTAAAATATCAAAATCATTATAGGTCTTAAAATTCCTATATCTGTTGGAATCTGCTGTCACAATAATTGCCCATTTTATTGAACATTATTTGCACATATTATTGATTGTAGTTTTCTCCACTGACTGCTGTTACAATAATTGCAGATATGACATAATGAAACTGCACACCCTTTTCTATTTCTAGCTTATGCTGTCTACAGATACTGTTTTGTTAAATTAATTGTCTGTATTAAATTTTCATATTGAGCTGCCAAGTCTTATGCACATTCAATGCAAAAGACAATTCCTGTACTGAAATTGTAGTAGTTTTCTCCACTTGACTGCCACTGCAGTACTTGCATATGTGTATATTGAACACTGCATGTAATTAATTGCACATTTTCGTCCAAACGTATAAATAAATAAATATGCGTTTATAAAAATATCTGCATACATGTAGGCTGGCAGGCCTTTCTTTTAAACCAAATGTAGTGTAAATGCAATAAAAAAATATTTAAAAATGTATTTATAAAAATATCTACATACGTGTAAACAGACCTTTAGAGTTATATTTTATAGTACATTTATATATGGATGTCCTATGCACCTTCTTTGTTCTTTCTAAACTGGAGCCACATAGTCTCTATACTTGTATATAGCTGTGATGACAAAGTTTCTCATAACCAGATGCAGGATTCAAAGTAGAGTGTTTTCATTTTAACACCACAAATAACTGAGAGACTAAAAATCTGTCTCTGAAAGTAAATTACACAAGAGAGAAAGGGTGATTGCCTACCTCCTATATCTGGTCGCAGTTTGTTGTCATAGCCATCTAGAAGACTGTTCAAAATGTGTGTGACGTCACTCTCGTACACCTTAGGAGTCAACACCCAGGTTTTGTTTGTCACCTCATCGTCGTCATTTTCTGTTTGGACAGAACTAGAAACGGAAAACAAAACACAATCAGACACTAAACCATTACACCCAAATAGATCAGAGACCCTCCATATTGTAAGATTGTTGTTACACCACCTTGGATTTTAGATGACAAAAACAGCTATTTACATAAGCAATATTCATGGTTATGTAATCACAGAAGTGCAAAATAAAATGGTGCAGTTTAACAGAAGTGATTAATTATCTGTTTATACTGAATGCATTAAACCTCATGGTGACTGCAATGCGAATAGTGTACAATGTTCACAACAAAACACATTTATACTCAGTAATAATGTTTTTAAGCAGCGTTGCTCCTGAGCAGTTGGTAGAAGTGTTTTTCTAAGCTGGTTTGTCACATGTACTGATCTTCTCACACTGCTTTTCCAAATCAATTAACAATTTCACAGGTTTTCCTCATAACACCTTAAGTAACTAAGTCTCAAAAATGTCTGTATGTTGCACCAAGTAAAGCCAGCCTTAACGCAAGCTTACGCTCAAGCCATCAACACAGTCAACGTGGTAAAGAACCGATCCAGCTTTTGTGCGATGGCGGAGAATGGACATGAACAGCAGGAGATAATGTCGCAGAGGAGGGTGAAGCTTCTCGAAGCGCTCGGCGGAGAAGTGCAGTGGGACTGATCTGATTCCCAATGCCCTTTCATGAAACACTGATCAAATAAAACCCTCCAATCTCACTGTTCAACCTCCATTCTTTCTCTCTCTCTCAGGCTGTATTGTTCTTGTGTGGGTGTAGATGTGTGTTTGTGTGTGGGCAAGGACAAACCTCAGCTGAAATGTCTCCCAGACAGCCCCTTAATGAATATTTTCTCTATTTTTCCATGCCACTTAGGCCAAGACCATTAGTGTAAATGACAGGGTGTTTAGAGTTTGTTTTTTTTGTTTTTCTTTTTTGGAGGAGAGTGTGTGTGTGTGTGTGTGGTGGGGTGAGAATACTGGCTAGAGACAGACAGGCAAACAGTAATAATGCTGCATTAGTGGTGGAGCAGATACTGCTCTTTCTGTCTCCCCTGCTATCCACCGCCCCTACAATCTCTCTCTCTCGCTCTATGATTGTTGAAAGTAGGAGTGATTAAACCGCCTCTTTGGTCCTTACTGAGTAATGTCAAGTGTTGCTGCATGCGAAAACAAATGCTTTTCCTAACTGCACCTATTTGTACATTGTTAAATTCATATATATATATATGTATATATATAATATATATATATACATATATACATATATATATATATATATATATATATATATATATATATATATATATATATATATATATATATATATATATGTGTATATATATATATATATATATATATATATATATATATATATATATATATATATATATTCATGTTATGTGTTAGGGATGCACATGATAATATCGAATCATATCAGAATGGCACGATAATTGCTTTTAAATCATCGGCATCGGACCGATGCTTAGATTTGCCTGATCATTTCAGCTGATATTTTATGACATATTGATTGTACGTGAGAAAGGTGGCACTTGTGCCAGGCATGTCCAAAGTCCAGTGTAGGATTTTAAACTGCCCATGTCTTCTGTCTTAAAATGTATGGCGTTTATTTTGTAGCAAAATTCTGGGCATACAGTGCAGCGTTCATGAGCAAAATTTCATTTTTCACTAACTGAATTTTGTGTTTTCCTCATAAATGTGAGCTTGCACATAGGCTGTGTTCCGAGCTGCGTACTATCGTGTTTAATAGAATGGCGGGTAAGGCGCTCTTATTATACTTTTCTCACAGCGGTAGTATGCATCTCGGAATAGCGAGGTTATGGAGTGCTGTCTCTATTAACCAGGTGATACACAAACCCGCCCTATTTGACATTTCCCCATAAATAGGAAAGCGACTTTTTTCTTATTACTACTTGAAATCATGGCTCAATGGCGATAGTGCTGTGTTAGAAATTTCAGAACTGTGGTGTTATTTTTGTGCCAAAATTCTAGGCTTGCAGTGAAACTTTGGCGAGGAAAATATCTTGTCTTCTACACTTGACTCTGCCTTCCTCATTATCTGCAGCTGAATGTCGGCGAAATATAAGCATGAAAAAATATAAGCCATCTGCCAAAATTCCATATTGTATTACCTTATATATATATATATATATATATATATATATATATATATATATATATATATATATATATGTACATATACATATATATATACAGTATATATGGTATCTTAGCAATGTGACAAACAATTACAGAGGGATTCAAATTCCTTACAACTCAGTCAAATCCTGTGAAAAGATGAATAGAGATCTAAGAAAAACTAAGACATCCGTCTTCAACCAAACACTCAGTCAGCCGGCAAACCAAGGCAATCAGAACAACCAAAGGCAGCAGGAGTCAGCTGGCAGGAGACAGAAGAGCCTCGTCTTGAGAACAAGCTGACCCGACAGAGACAGAGGCTCCACAGGCGGGAGGAACCTCTGAACTCACAGGGCGGCAAGACAGGGCCTGACACTCAAAGCTTTCAGTGCCGCGATAGCAGTGGGGGGAACAACACTGTCCCTTGACTCGGCCTCTTCCTAGAGATACTTTTAAGAAATTGAATGTCTGAGGTCTTTTAAATCATTGCTTCTTTTTTAGTCTTGGGTACTGTACTTGAATTTAAGAAAGTATAGCAAGATGTAGTGAGTGTGTCATTAGTGCTTGAACATTATTAGAAGAATCATCTGGAACAAAAGACAAATAACTGGTGTTAGGTCACTTCAAAATTCTAAGATCTGCAAAAACATGCTGCTTTCCACTAGCATCAAATATAAAAAATATGGAAAACAGACTCCAATTTATAGTTTGATATTTTCTGAAAGTGCAAGTCGCCATACAAGATACCATACCATAACAGAGGAATTCTAATGAGTTAGAAATATTTTGGCCTTGGTTAGGGATCCTAGTGTTTAAATGAAATTAAAAAATCCACTGCATGCTTGGAATTTTGGCATAAATATAACACCATAGTTCTGACATTTCTAATACAGAGCGGCAGTACACGGTTCAGGCAACAGCCCATGTGCGAGCTCACATTAGCTAAATGAGACAAACACAGACTATTGACACGCCTGGCACAAGTGCTACCTGTCCAACATACAATAAATGCGTCCAAATATCAGCTGAAAATATCGAGCAAATCTAAGTATTGGATGTCGATGGCTTAAAAAAAGCAGTTATCGGCCGATTCCGATATGATTGCAGTGTTATTGTGCATCCCTAATAAAAGGTGCTTTTCTCCCTAGTACGTCTGTCGTCAAGAACAGGCCTGAAGCTGTAATGATGGGGCTTGAAGAAAGAGTCCATGGTCTCAGTGGAGTGCAGTGAAGAGCTGAACTCGGGTAGCACTTGTGAAGAGATAGAACACTACAGCATCAGTCATAAACAGCAGCGAGCTATCCCTTTCGCTTCACACTTTTCAGCCAGCCTTTTCATGTGATTGGATTTTTAAGGGGCACTTCACCCAACCATGTTAGTATTACTAAAGCTGAATGACAACTAATGGGAAACTTCAATCACAATTCAATGTTTTACTCAGCACTACTGGAGCCGACAGGTTCCTCTGCACCTGATATGTGGTAGCAGCCATTTCTGAACCTCACTTCAACTCACTCAAAGAAATATTTCATTCAACACAGTCCAACTTAGTTAAATATGAATGGCAGCTGGTGTGGTTAATATTTTACATAAGAAAAATCTTAAGAAATCTGTCCCCGTGGCTTTTATTCACTGCTAGGAAGATTAGCAGCCCACGCTGCATGTGATGAATCTTTACAGACATGTTTGTTGCCATCATTCATCACTTTGCGTTCAAGCAGGAGTTGTACACACTCACGATCATCTTCGAGCTCCAACAGGAATAAAATGCTGCTGTGGTCAGTAAATACCTTTCTACAGATGCCGTTGTGCTGTGGGATTACATAAAGCCCCAGCATCTGCCTTGTCTCATAATCGTATAGTTGAAACGTCTAATTGCACCGTGGGGCCGTATGTGCAGTGTGCCTTGGAGCCAAAACCATTCCAAAGGTGGCTAAGCACAGTCATTTTTGATTGCAGATTATGATTATGTTACGAGCTCTCATGAACCATATTTCCATTAGCACATCTCGTGCCTCGTGTCAAGCCTTGCCCATTATGACCTTTTTTCCCCATCAAATTCTCCAGCCAACATGAGTTCTACTCCCAAGACCCACAATGCTTCGCTAGTCTGGTCGCTGCTTAATGAAGAGAGTAATATTTTCTCAGTGAAGGAGAGGCTGGTGTCATTTAGTTTATTGGGCTATAGGTGTTTGAAGGGGCCGGTCTGCCTCCAATAGCCATTCCAGCGTGATTGCTCTCTGCTAAACACTGCCTCACACAGTGGCCGAGCCGATTAGGCTAGCAGTCATGTCCTCGCAGCTCGATGGCCTGAGAGTAGGGGCTAATAACAACACATCCCCTGACCTGTGACGGCCTGCAATTCCCTAATTAGATGACCTTTAAGCTGCACAACTATTAACAGAACACATTAAGCTCTGCTGAACAAGATTCGCCCAATCAGACACAGCGGTCTAAACATTTCACACACTCTTAAATGACAAAATAAGAGGTGGTAATGTTTGGGAAACACTTTCAATGATTTTTCGTTCAGTGATTTTTCTTCCTCCAACATGTAAGCAAATTTAAAAGCAAACCAAGCAGGAAATGGTCTGAAAGTTTCTTGCAGTTAACTAGAATCAAACTTCTTAATCTTGGAAAGGAATGAAAGTTACAAGCATAGAAATCAATGGGACAATAATGGTTACCCCTCAATGACTGTAAGAACATGAAAAATTGATGTGGGTATTGCTGTTGCAGGCCTGGAATGACAGCAGCACAACATTAATCCATGATCAACAGCTTATCTCCCAGTCCTGAACTCACCCCCTCCTGACCTGAGGCTGCATGCAGCATGTGGTGGGTGTGTAGGAGCAGAGGCTTGCGCCAGCTTTCATGATAATGTTAAGGTGTATCCAGGGGGTCCTGCTCTTTTACCGGCCTGCTGCGCAATATCAAAGTCATCTTGCAGTCTTTCCAGTGGGTGATGAGACAAGAGCACTTGCCCATGTCGAGCTCTTATAGATGAAACGTGGCTCACCTATGACACATGTCAGCGGGGTGGTGCTGTTACTACCTCTAAGCATCTCACATTGGCCTTTCTATTCCCTATTGGTCACGAGCCCAGTTTGTAACACCTAAAGCTTGTGGCTGTAGGACTTCATGTGGCCAAACAGATTTAGCTTTTAATACCTGCCACTTTAAGTAAGGCACTGTAACCTCCTACTGGTTTTTAAGTGTGTATCAAAATAACCAATAAAACAGACTGACTTGCCTTTTATTGGTGTCAAAATAAATGTTTTCACAGTAATGACTTTCTTCAAAAATGCTTATTTGAAAAGTTGTGTTCTATGTTTTGTATTGTCTTGAGGGTGAAGTTTTATGAAAGTGGGGAAAAGATTGATCTGCTCACGCAACACAATGACAACAACTTTCAACGATACAACGGGACAATTTCCCAGTGAATGGTTAAGCCTAGTCCTAGACTAGCTTTGAGTTTGAATGGCAAATCTCCATTGGTACCGTGGCAGTGGGCTGGAAAAACCCAATCCGGCATGTGCAAGAAGCCAGCCTTGAGTGTTTAATGATTGTGTACCTAACAGCACGACTTCCAATCTTAATCTTAAGCAGCCCTGTCTTATTCAGCACCTTTTCTGCTAGCAGAGTTGATTGCATTATCATCAGTGCCTATCATGAGGAACTGCTGCCCCAGGACAGGTTTGAGGCCCAGATCCAACCACCTGTTTTAGTAATTGGATGGAAGAATGACTTCTTCTCATTCCAGAGAGGTACTCAAGCCAAAAAGTAAGATGCCTGGCTATATCTCATATATAATGTAGAAAGAGTAATGAAAGATGGAGCATCAATAAAAACATAAATCACTGAATGACATTACAGTCAGGTAGCAGAAAAAGTCTAAATATCCCATTAAATTGAGTCAGATTTGTATTGAGATTTTTCATTTGCAATTATATATTCCTGCGGTTTGACATACAAAAAGCAGCAAGTATTGGACTTCCAGAAATACATTTCACACAGGAGGCCAGGCATCCAAATATCCATTTATAGAGAGTCATAAACCTCTGAAGAACATACACATACATACATATCAAACATACACAACACAAATTGGTTACACAAACTATACACTGATTACAATGTACAGTTGTAGTATTCTGCTATATCTGGCTACCCACATTTCCTCCTTTACACATCCAATACCTTTTTTTATATATTGTAAATCTCTTCATGTGAAAAATGTGGTGTCTTAAAATGTACTAATACACCTAGTAAACATAAAAAGCAATATCAAGTTTTTAAAAATGACAGATGCTTAGCTAACGCACACCCACAGCTGCTAGAGCCCATATCCTTCATCACTTTTACCCTCTCATCTCTGCTTAGCATGCAAGCTAGAGTAATAAGCAACAGCATTTATAAGCAGGTTAGGCTGCAGTTCCACTTTTTCCCCCCTGATGACGATGATGAAAAAAAGAGGAAGAGGGGAAATACTCATCAGACTCACTTATGGCATTAGAATAAAAGCAGCAGATGCACGCAGGGCGAGCCCTTTTTCTAAGCGTTTCTTTATCAAATGTTCGCTATGCTGGACCGAAATGGCGTCCTTTTCGCGATAAACACACACACACACACACACACACGTTCTCTCCATTGTTTGATACAGGAGACGTGTGCTGCTTATGTGCCCTGTTGTATTGCTAGATATAAAACACAAGCACGTCCTTCTCTTCTGGCGATGGACACAAACCAGAAAGACCACGTCTGGACCCGACATGGACAGAGGGCCGCTTTTTCACAGGAGTTGCACAGGAAGTGAAAACCTAACGCAAAATCCTAACGCAATGGGATCGTGCTTTTGATTGTCGTTTCATCAAGTAGCGTTCGCGGGTGTCGCCATATAGTAACAGCACAAAACCCCAGCCAGTATCGCGTCTTGTCGGCAAGCTCGTAGCCATGTTGAAGAAAATAGCAGAGCAGCGTACGTGCGGATTTCTACGCAACAGCGTAAGGTGGTCGAGGAAAAGGACGGAAAAGCCCGGATGGCAGCAACGCTGCTTTTCAAAACCTGCAATATTATCGCTCTCAAAAAACAACAACATGCAGCTACAAAAATAACAACATGCAGCTTTTACTGATACTCCTCCGGACTCCATCGTAAAGAAGCAAAATGTTAAACGTCCCTGTCGCGTAGGTTAGGAATGTAACACGAAATACTTTCTACACACCGAGCCATCTTAACGCTCCTGCATAGCAAATATGAACGCAATGTGGCCTGAACGTAGTGGATATAAAGTCTGGATTAGGACAAAAAGCGTCGGTTTAGGTTTTAAATGTAAAAAAAAAAAAATCCTTACCTCGACGGAAGAGGGGCGATTAAAAATACCCAGAGAAAAAGCTTGACAGTCAGGGTCGGTATAGCCATCGCAGTCAGGCATTTACAGGGTAAATTTGGAGAAGCCATGATCACCATCTTCTCTACCTCTTTATCGCAGATGGACGTCCCCTTGTTGCATGAGCTTCTTCGCTATGACACATTACGTACAGAGCAGATCGCGCCAGGACTCGGTTCGGAGAAGCTCGAGCCGCTGCGGCGACGCGGAAGCCGCTGCACACACACTCCACACACACACACAAAGCCTAGAAAATGGGCTAAGCTCGCTGGTGTCCGGAAATACTGGCAAGTTTATGCAAAGATGTAAATTTCGCCCGCGCCAGAGGCGCAGTTCGTAGATCCCTCGCGGCGAAAAATATATTGAAGCCTCGGTCTGAATGCGGTTAATATGCGGGGTCAAAGAGGAACGGATGCGCGCTGCCGCAGCACAGAACAACACATGCGTGGTTTCATCGCTCGGCAGCTGAGCCGTGGAGAGATCAAATAAACCTTAGGTTGGGGCTATTAAAGCTAACCACTATCCTGAAGCTTTATGCATAGGCTACAGCATATTCGATTGCTAAAAACGAACTCTTAATACAGCAAGACATTTTATGTGAGAAGATGATATATATATGCTGCACGTAGGAGGGGACGATTCCTCACAACCTTGCGCAACGTTCCTAAAAAAGTTCTCGACGAATGTCGAACCTTCACAGAACATTAGGGACGTTCCTAAAAACGTCCTCTTTTAGTTATAAAGTGCTGGTGCTCAATGTTCATTATACGACTTTAGGGGACGTTCCATTTTGGTTGCTTTTTGGTCACATAGAACGATTATAAAAGGACATTCGGGGACGTTAACAGAACGTTCTCCACATGGTGTTCTTTTAGTCATATAATAACGTTAACGTACGACTTTAGGAGGACGTTCATCTGGTGATTTATTTTATGGTCACATAAGAACGTTTATAAAGAGGACGACCGGAGACGTTAACGAACGTTCTCACATGGTCCTCTTTTGGTCATATAATAACGTTATATCGACTGAGGAGGACGTTCTATATAGTATTTATAAGTCACATAAAGACGTTATAAAAAGGACATTGGGCGTTAACAGAGCGTTCTCACATGGTGTTCTTTTAGTCCATATAATAGCGTTAACGTAAAGCTTTAGGAAGACGTTCTATATTAGTTTATTTTATGATGCGCAGAACGTTATAAAGAGACGTGGGGCGTTAACAGAACGTTCTCCATGAATATCTTTTAGTCATATAATAGCGTTCATGTCTTTGACTTTAGAGACGTTCTATATTGGTTTATTTTTGCTGATTACATAAGAACGTTATAAAGAGGACATTAAGACGTTAACAGAACGTTCTCACATGGTCCTTTTGGTCATATAACCTAACGTTCATAATATATTTAGGAATAGTTCTATATTGGTTATTCTATGATCACATAAGGCGTTATAAAGAGGACATTCAGGACGATTAACAGAACGTTCTCCACATGGTCTCTTTTAGTCATATAATAATAATAATAATAATAATAATAATAATAATAATAATAATAATAATAATAATAATGTGTACTTTATATGTATATATATATATATATATATATATATATATATATATATATATATATATATATATATATATATATATATATATATAAAGAGCAGACATTATTTTTTTTATTTGGAAATGCAATTTAATGAAAAAAATTATAGTGGGCATGATTTCAACCACCCAACCAGTAAACGCCACTCTGATTGGCTGAGGCAGTCATCATAACCCAACTAAACTCCGCTCTGATTGGCGAGAGCAGCAGCGCGGCATTTGGCATGAATCTGATTTTTCTGTCTTCGGCTCTGCTCCAGCGTACTCGTCTTACACTAAGTAAAATCACGTTAAATGATCAGTTAATTTTATATTCATTTATAATATTTTGCATCTCTAACACACTTCCAGTCAGCTTGTTAAAGTAGGTTAATGCTAAGTTATGTTCATGAATTTCCTTCATGTTAGATTTTTTTGGTATTTTTTATAACCAACTTCCAACCTGCACAATGGCTAGTTGGCTTGTAAGCAATAGGCTCATTGGCTCTCCTCTGCTTCATCATGTCTTCAAAATGTGGCCTATGTGTTTGTCCTTGTAAGTGTTTTCTTCATAGCTAAAGTGTCAACAGTGACACTGAGTTAGACAAAAAGACACTGAATTTTTTCTTACTTTTTATGCGTTTTTCCAATAATGCTAGCTTTTTACAGTTGTCTTTCTATTTGGGCCTGTTTGGTCCCCCTTTTTACAGTTAAAGCATGACCATAATTCTGTACTGCAATGAATGCAATGTTTCATACATTGTTCTGTGCTCAGACCCTTTCTTGAACCCTGCCCTCCTTGTACAAGCTATGATGTCATCTCCAGAGGTAGGGTTATCTTGCAGAGTTTTTCAAAATTACAGCAGCATATTGCTGATGACAGGTAAGAAAAAATGGGATCAGATTCACATTGAAATTAGATTATTTTAAGATGATTTTCACCTTAACAATATTTTTAATGTTATAACAAAATTTTTTTACATTATTAGGATATACAAAAACAAATGTGACAAATGTTTCCCTCAAAAATCTGTTTCTTTTTGACTGATGAAAAGAAAGACATGAACATCATTGATGACTAGGTATGAATAAATTATCAGGAAATTTTGATGGTGGTGAACTAAACCTTTACAATTTTATTTAACATCTGGTCAATTTTGTCCAGAATATTAATACCAATGAAAACAAACAGTGAAAAGTAGGCTATACTAAATCACATCATCTTGTGTTTTTATTTCAAATTTAAAAACAAATGTAATACTTTATAATGCAGAAGTTTAAATTCACTAAACTAAAAATGGCATTGAATTAACACAGCACACTGATTAATTGCATAATATTTTGATTACCCCATTACTGCTATCATAAAAAAAAAAAACTTGTGTAAATTTATACACAATTGTACTCCTATCCTCTTGCGCTTTGTCTGTTTGGCACACATACATGCAGCATTGCTAATTCTCTGAAGTCTGAATCACATTCATAAGCCTCGGCAGTAAATAAATATTTCTATGGCATTTACAGATGGAAAAATATACCTGTGTGCAATTTAAGTTATGCACTGAGAAAGCAGCTTAATCTCAAGCACATTGACAGTGCAAGTAGTGTCTCAGTCAGCGTTGCTTTAAAATCGCTTTAGACAAAAAGCTTTAAAGCAGATGTTAACTATATCTTACTATTTATTTTAAAACTCTTAATATTATACATGTTTCATGTTTTGGAATGAAATTGGATTATACGGTTCCCAGAATAAATAAATGAGAAAGTATATATCATCTTATTTTGCATTTTGATTGGATTAAGCTTTGTCAACTTTCAGTATATTTTGTTTTACTTATCCAGAAATATTGAAAATTCTAAAGGGGTTACAGGGCTTCAAAAGCATCACTGTATACACCTGAAAAGTAATTAAAAGCAAATAAAAAAGTGAGTGATTTGTAATGTTGTTATTTATGCTTTGTTTCAGGCAGCAGGGGAACAGCTTGGAGATAGAGACAGTGCCTGATACATGTATGCCTTTACACACAAACACCATACACACACACTGTATACAGTATATAATTAACATAAATGTCTTTGGCTGTATCCCAATGTTTTGTCAAATGCTTTATAAGTTTTCATGGCAATAAGCCAATTTGGGTCATGATTTGATTGACCTCTCTCTGCCCCCTCTCTCCCCTTATGCCTGATTAGGTTCTGCAGACAAAAGTGAAAAGAAGTGCTGCAGTAACATTGTAGATTGAGCCCCTAAAGTTTCCTGTAATGTTACTAAAGGTTCTGAAAACATTCAGTAAATGTGGTGAGAGGACCTAAATAGGGCCGAAAATAACATTCTAGGTTGGTATCCTGAAGGTTTTGAAAATGTTGTGGGAATGTAGCATAGAGACCTATAGGGAATATCCTATAGTAGTGGTCCCCTAAAAGTCCCAGAATATCCTGAATGTTCTGTGAAGGTTCTAAATAACGTTTTACAACCCTTTAAAGAACCACATCATGACCTTCTTAGAACGTTCTGGGAACGTTACTAGGCAACGTCCTTAACACCAGTGTGCACGTTCTGAGAACGTTGTTAGAACCGCTCCTTTTAAAGTAAATATGGTCCTCGAAACGTTTCCAGAACGTCCTGAATGTTGTGAAGGTCCCTAAATAACGTCCCCAAACGCACAAGAACTCCACATCACTGACCGTCTTAGAACGTTCTGAGAACGTTACTAGAGCAACGATCCTTAACTTTTACCAAGCGAGGACGTTCTGAGAACGTTATTAGGAACGTCAAAATTCCTAATAAGTATGGTCCCCTAAACGTTCCAGAACGTCCTGAATGTTAATGAACGTCCTAAATAACGTCCCCCAACCCTTTAAAGAACTCCACACCGTGACCGTCTTAGAACGTTCTGGGAACGTTACTGGGCAACGTCCTTAACACCAGGGACGTTCTGAGAACGTTCTCAGGAACGTAAAATTCTGGCAGAGACATATATATATTAGAAAGAAGTGGAGACACGAAAAAAAGGGGAGACACGAAAGGCAACGTAGAACGTAACAGGATCTTGTTCACAGGAGTGCATTAGTGAGTATTATGAAATGCTCAGCCATTCTGCGCAGCCTCTGTATGATTTATAATCATTAGAAGCCTGGTTGGTTGTTTTTTGATTTAGCTCATACTTTTTTTATTTTTTGCCGTATTTTTTTCTGCATATATTATAGTAACAACAAGTTGTATAGTCACTCACTTGTGACTTCAGGTAAAAGAAGAGAAAGAAAAGAAGGTGAGTGCTTGAGAATTAATCTCATTACTGACTGAAGTGTGGGGAGCCTGGAGCCTAGACACAATAATTGGAAGTGGTCGTGGTCTGTTGAAAAAGCTCAAAATCACATACGTCATGATTGTGTAGAAGAACTTTTTTAGGGCGCGTGCTGATTCCACGTGACTTGGCGCAACAGACTGATGTCTGTTTTTCGTCCCCTTCCCCAATTTTCATTTGTTTATTTTTGCAGTGTCTGGTTTGGGTCTTCACAGGTATTTCAGCACCAGAACAGCTCCAACCGCGTTATTATAGCGTTGTCCACTTCAGAACCATGGACAGCGAAGATCTTCATCCTCTTCCCCATTCGAATAATAATATTAATACTACTACTACTACTACTACTACTACTAATAATAATAATAATAATAATAATAATAATAATAATAATAATAAAAACGTAATTTATTTGCCTTTAAAATGTAAAACATTATGCAAGTGGAATTTGTAATGAATAGACAGATTTTATCATTTTATTTTAGATTAGTTACATAACCTATGATGTTATTATTTATATAAAAATGCACTTATTGCTCAGACTCTGGTTTTACACTTGCCAGCTCCGGTGCTTGCAGGCGTCAGATTCCTACTCAAAGAACACAAGCTTTGTAGTGGTACTACAATCCTTAGGTATCACATATTTTTTTTTACATCACTACAGCAATTTCAAAATGGCACTGATTAATGACATCTACCAAAAAGACAAAGAAAAAACACTCACATTATATCATTTGTCTAATCAATTCTCTTATGCAGACTTAGTCACAGCACCCAAGTGTGACACAGTGTCTGAATGATGATCCATCCATCTGGGTTAGCCTCTGGGAACAGGGTGAATAGAAAACAGATTATAATTCATGCTCCAGGACTGTCTTCCTGCCTGTGACGTCACATTGTGTCATATGTGCTTAATATTGCTGCTCGGCTGTAAAGTTCGCTGCAGGACAATAGCAGCCTATAGTCTAGCTGATTTACTGTACAACTGCTGCAGCTACACACACACACACACACACACACACACACACACACACACACACACACACACACACACACACACACATTCACACACAGCCACACATGTGCAATGATTATCATTTGATTTGTTGTTGAGTTGGCTGAGAACAAGTTCCGTCACCCAAAAAGCCCCTCTCTTCTGCCCATGCTTTCAGCTGATAGACCAACAGCTGATATGTCCCCACTTTGTCACTTTAACTCATGCTTTTCACTTCACTTTAGATATATTTAGAGGATATATCACTGCATAGAGTGAAGCTTTTCCCTTAATATGCTAATTGGATGTGTAATATGATGGTAAAAGCAACGTTTCAAAATCTGACCAGATTAAGCTTACTTTTGGATACTACACCAGAGGTGTGGAAATTTGCACTACGATGCGTGCCAAAATACTAAAAATATCTAGATATTTCAACACATCCAACATATTTCTGTTCTAACATTGCTTTTAGAATGAAGTCAAATAAAATCCTAAATTTGTAGAATTTCCTCAAGCACATTAGTTTGTTTATAGTTACTAGCACCCCTGTTTTCACATTCTGTTTTAGTACTGATTAGGTAGCCCACTCTGTGATCAGAATGTTGCCTGTTTGAATCCCAGACTGGTAAAAGGTACCTCTGAAGTACTCATGAGCAAGGTACTGTCCCCAAGCACTACTCCCTGGGTGCTCCACTATGTGCTGTGCTCAGAATGACAAATAATCAGTCACTTTCACTGGCATTATGCTGCTTCTTACTTTGTGAAGCCTTAAAATGCAGGGGAAGGCATTATTTCACATGGTGAGAGAACATACACTATTTTATACATTTTAGATCATGTTTCACCAGCCTCAGTACTCACAAAGGGCAGCAGATTTAGTGCCATCACATGGAGGCAGCGCAGCCATGTTTATGTAAGTGAGTAACTCATGCCTTCTCATTGACCTGGAAAATCCCAGAATAATTACATGAAATCACAGAAGACTCAGGCAAGCCTGTTTCCCTTTTAATGACTATGAACATCAGCTAGTTAGACTGTGAAAGAGAGCAATGCCTCATATTCCAGCTGGGAGGAGAAGAATGGAAAAAAAACACTCTCAGAGTCTCTGAGGCAGTAACAATGTAGAGGATTATTAATGTCGAGAATCCAATTAAAAGGAGGCTGGATTACATACATATGCTTGGAATATACACAATAATGCACTTCACAAGGAGTTTTGTTGACAACCAGTTGGCATACCCCGCTCATCACTTTACAAGTTCAGTGCTTACTGTTGGATTCTTGAAGACCACACTAAACTAATTCAGTTGTTCCACTTCTCAGAATCATAATTTAGACAATTTGACAGGGAAAGAGACATTTCAGATAGATTGGTGGGTGGGTGGGTGGATGGATGAAAAGATGGATGAGTAAAGTGAAAGTGAGTATTTGCCATTATGAACCCAACTGAAATATTTTCACCATTTTATTGATTCAGACGCTGACATGTGCAGCACCCAGGGAGCAGTGCTTGAGGATGGTACTTTGCTTATGAGCATCTCAGTGGTAACTTAGCCAGTCTAAGATTTGAACCAGCGACCTTGTGATTGCAGGGCGAAAGCCCAAGCATTATGCCACCAACCGCATCAGCGTAGATAGATCAATCTTACAATAGGAAGCCAGATTTTAGATTATTGAAAGAAAACAATTAATGCAAGCCTCACTTATTTGTACCATATTTAGCTAATCTTACCTTAGTTTAATGAAAATCTAACTTGATCATGTGAAATATTCTTTTTACATTATAAAACACAACTTTGTCAAATGTTCTGCACTAAAAATTGTTATTTGACCACAGAAATGTCCCATCTATGACTTGCGCTCCCTGTACAATGCTAACTTGCAAAGTACATACTCTCTGAAACTTAGCACTTAGATCACTCACCAGACTGCCCTGCAGGGGAAACATTTTAAAAATATATGAAGGATGGCCCAAAAAGGAGAGGCAAAAAAAGGTCTCCTTTAGACTTTGATGTGTCCGTCATTATGATAAGGTCGGGAAGGAGATGCTGTGCTCAGTGGTGCTCTCAGCTTTAGTCCTCCAGCAGTTCACCTGTGTAAAGAGAAGAGGCCTGGATTCTGCCGGTATAGATGGCAGTGGGTTGCAGATGCATCTCTCCACCTGTGTGTGTGCCTGAGCTTTGGGAATTAGAGCAACACCTGCATGTGCTTACATGGAATGCTGCATGATCTGAGCTGCCTGCAGCACCTCATTTAGAATTTGCTATGTAACACAGCTGGGTATAAAAATCACTTTATGTCCAGGACTCTTATGGACAAGGTCTATGTGTCATTTTAGCTCATATATGCTATAAAATATAGGTCTTGTTGAGAAAGCTCTGATCATTGTGAGTGGTTTTATTTTTTTTCCTGCAACCGCTGGCAAAAATGATGGAATCACTACTCTTGGAGAATGTTCAGTCAGTTATTTTACTATTTTGTCCATAAGCCAAACAAAATAAAATAAATCACAGAAGAGATGACTAATTTATCTAACAGCTGAACATTCTGGCTTTGTAAAACATATATTTTTTTTTAATTAAATGACTTGTAATTAATGTCATATATTTTTTCAGAGCATGTAGAGGAAAAAATAAGGAATCAAGAACCTGAAAAGCTTTTATGACAGCTTGAATTCTTTAAGAAATGGACTTCACTAATGACAGACAATATCCTTCATCAATCAGGTTTCAAAATTCTCATATAGCTGTTGACATTCAGCTTTGCAGAATGAAGACTTGTCATGCACCATTTCTACCATAAATTTTCAACTGGATTGAGATCTAGACTGTTTGCAGGCCATGCCATTCAGTTGATATGCCTTTCCTGAAGAAACGTTTTAACACTCTTTTCTTGGTGGCAAGATGCATTATCATCCCAAAAAATGACTTCATCATCAAACAAACCTACTTTCAATTGATCTGCCCTGGTCCTTTACCTGACATGCAACCCCATATCATCAATGATGGTGGAAATTTGTTTGTTTTCTTCAGGCAGTTGCCTCTATATGTTTCATTGGGATGGCCCAAACAAACTCCAGGATCATCTCCTTGGCCAATGCAGATTAGGGATTCATCACTGAATGCCACTTTCATCCAATCATCCACTGTTAACGATTGCTTCTTCTTTTTTTTAGCCCACTGTAACCTTGTTTTCCCAGCTACCGGTTAGCTGTTAGTATAGTTATGTTTCTCTATAAGCGCCATTTTGTTCAGTCAATGTCCTACTGTCCTGATGCTTTGATGTCTTCCTTGGTCTACCTGTATGTTTCCCTTTTAAAACTTTTCCATTTTATTTGTACTTGCTTTCAATTTTAGACATAGCTGACAGAGATCAACCAATATCTTTTGCCATACTCTGTGTTGCTTGTTATACTTGAAGGACTTTTATAATCCTTTCCATTGTTTCAATTGACAACTCCTTTGTTGGAACCACATTTCCTGTCAGTCAGCCAGGTCCAGCAGCCTTGTTAAGGTCAGCAAGCACTCTCTTTTAACTGCTGACTAGTTTGCGTTACATTTAATCATTTTATGTTTTACTAAGTCAAATTTCCAGCTGTTAGATAAATTTATGTCATATCTGTGATTTGTTTTTTGACAACAAAGTAAAACAATTGACTCAACATCCTCCAAGAGTGGTGATTCCATCATTTTTGCCAGGGGTTGTATTTATAATAGAATTAGGCCCTTAACATCTGTGTGAGAAAAGCATTGTCTTTTAAAGGAGTACTAAAGTTGAACCTAAGGCTCTAGGATATTAAAGACCCTCTGTACACTTGTTGAAACTACATTTTATTTGAGCTTCTTTTGATGAAACTGAAACCACAATTTAAAGAATTCAATGTTTTGCTTTAGGTATATTTAGCATCATCTATAATTCACACAGGATTCATTGAAAATTCCATCAACACAATTACAAGGTATATGCACACACATCAGTGCAAACTAGAAGAGGCATCAGATATGATAAACATGTACTTGTCTGTATGGATTTGCTTGTACTGTGTACCACAACACCATGTACAAAATACTTCCATTTTCCTCTACTGTCAGCTGTTAACTTTTGAGGATAAAAATGATTGTAATTAAGATTAAGCATAATTCATGGTACATAGTGAAGATATTAGGAAGAATTACTTGTGGGGAGTGAAATCTCAAAACCTAAAAAAATTGACAGATAGGGCTTTATTTTTATTTACTTCGAGAATCTTCTAAAAGGACACCATAAGTTCCAAAACAACAACCTGGGACATGTTAGGTCACAGATTCTGTGATATATGAAGGCAGAAAGCCATTAGGAGTTTTAAAAATAAGTATTGTAGGAACACTTAATCCTTAGAACACCATGTTGGAACAGGGTGATGTGTTCTTCGTCCAAGGAGTTTCTTATGTGTGTATATATATATATATATATATATATATATATATATATATATATATATATATATATATATATATATATATATATATATACTATTAAAATTTTTAGGCAGGTGTGAAAAAATGATGTAAACAAGGATGCTTTCAGATATATAAATAATGATTGTTTATTTTTATCAATTTACAAAATGCAAAGTGAGCGAACAAAAGAAAAATCTAAATCATATCAATATTTGGTGTTGGTGTTTGGTATAAAGAAGTCCTGGAAGTGATGATATGGTCCCCACAGAGCCCTGATCTCAACATCATCGAGTGTAATGGGATTACATGAAGAGACAGAAGGATGTGAGGAAGCTACATCCATAGAAAGACCTGTGGTTAGTTCTCCAAGATGTTTTGAAACAACCTACCAGCAGTTCCATCAAAAACTGTGTGCAAGTGAACCTAGAAGAAGAACTGATGCTGTTTGAAGAGCAAAGGTGGTCACATAAATATGTTGATTTGATTTAGATTTATCTTTTGTTCATTCACTGCATTTTGTTGATTGATGAAAATAAATGATTAACACTTCCATTTTTGAAAGCATTCTTTGTCTACAACATTTTTTCACACCTGCAGACATTCGGGGAAATTCAGATATCCAACAGCCCGTTCACTATAAACAGAATAATTAAATGCTAATATAAAAATAAATAACAAGCTGAAATACAGAAAAATAGGTTCAAGTTCAAGATTCAAGGTACTTTAGTGTTATCAGTCACTTTATACATGTACAAAGTGTGATGAGACAGCATTTCCCCATGGCCCCAGTGCAACATATAGTAACACTGAACATTACATTCAACAGGACAAAAGGTGCAACAAGCAACACAACAAATACAGAAAGAACGCAAAAAATACAGTAAGAAAGTGATGCTAAGTGAAGAGACGGAATGTAAACAAGTATTGCTTAGTGTATGTTTTTAAGGCACATTGGCAGCATCAGCATCTAAGCAGCTTATAACAGATGAAGTGCGAGAGCATCACAATACAAAACATTCACAATAAATAGACAGCACAATAAATATACAACACTCCAGTACTATTGAAGGTGGGGATGTAAACCTTAATGACTGATATTGCACATGATTATTATACTG
Organism: Distichodus sexfasciatus; assembly: GCA_032718565.1. Lineage (NCBI taxonomy): Eukaryota > Metazoa > Chordata > Actinopteri > Characiformes > Distichodontidae > Distichodus > Distichodus sexfasciatus. Next base: position 2,590,868 of record JAVGVS010000038.1, on the reverse strand, counting down.
CACAGGTTAAATGTAGAATTGAAGGCATCATTGGAAGAAAGATGAATTTACAGTTATTGTATTAACACTAGTGCATCTGAGCGTGCCTGATGTAAACAGTAGACAGTAGGTATGTAAAGTGCAGGTGTGAGGTAGTTTGACATATTTTAAGAGAGCTCTGATATTAATGTGCATTCAGAGTCCTGATGGCTTGTGGTATGAAGCTGTTACACAGTCTCTTGGTGGCAGATCAGAGGCTATGATACCGTTTGCAAGACGGTAAAAGTCCATGTAGTGGATAGGAGTGGTCCTTCACTATTTTCCTGGTTCTGTTGTAGCAGCGGGTCTGGAAAATGTCTTTCAGGGGGGTAGGGGCACACCAATGACCTTCTCAGCTGCTCTCACTATTCGCTGAAATGTGTTGCAGTCTGAAACTTTACAGTTACCATACCAGACAGCTGGAGAGAAGATTTTCAATGGTGCCGGCGTAGAATGTCTTAAGGATCGGTGGGGGAGACTTGCTCTCTTCAGTCTCCGCAGGAAGTGCAGATGCTGACGAGCCCTCTTGGCTATGGAGGTGGAGTTGAGGGACCAAGAGAGGTTCTCTGTGATGTGGACACCCAGGAACTTGGTGTTTTTCACTCTCTTGACAACAGCACCGTCAATGGTGAGAGGATGGTGTGCAGTGCTGGATCTTCTGAAGTCGATGATTATTTCTTTTGTTTTGTCCATATTTAAAGAAAGGTCTTACACCAGTCAGCCACTCTCGTCACCTCCTCTGTATATGCTGAGATGTCGATGTTCTTGATGAGGCCCACCACAGTCATGTCATCTGCAAACTTTATTATTTGTTTTGAGCTGAGTGCTGCTGTGCAATCATGGGTCAGTAACGTGAAGAGCAGTGGGCGGAGCACGCAGCCCTATGGCACGCCTGTGCTCAGTGTGATGGTATTGGAGGTGTTGGTTCCAATGCGGACAGACTGTGGCCTGTTAGTCAGGAAATCTAGGATCCAGTTCACCAACGGGGTGTTTAGGCCCACTCAATTTAGGAGACAGTCTCTGAGAAAGGATACTGAAGCAAAGGTTTGGTCCTTTTCAGTTGAATTAAATAGAAGACAAAGCTGGGAAAAGCTGAGATTGTCTTTGCTAAACGAATGCCTTGGGATGTGTGGATCCCAATGCTTGAAATGGGTAGCGGTGAAATGTTACTTGAGGTAGATAACTTGAATCGAATCACTGATTGTCTGAAGTTGTAAAAACCCCTGGTCATTTAGTTTTTATCTGTGATCTACAACTTCCTCACATGCAGACCAGAGGTGGCTGTGTCTCCAACACCATCACACTCAACACGACCTCCACAAGGATGCGTGCCCAGCCCTCTGCTCTACACACTCTACACTAGAGCCTATGCAGCCACACAGAGCTCCAACTTCATCACCAAATTTGCTGACAACATGGTGATGCTGGGCCTGATCTCTAACGACAATAAGGCAGCATGAGGAGATTGAGAACCTGACATTATGGTGCCAGGAAACCAGGGGTGGAAAGTAACAAATTACATTTACTCACGTTACTGTAATTGAGTAGTTTTTGTGAGTAATTTGTAATTTTTTAAGTAGCTTTTAAAATAGCTAATTTTACTTTTACTCAAGTACATTTTGAACCAAGTATTTTACTTCGCTACATTGGAAAAACCCCCCGTTATTGAGTAAAAAATGAAATGCGAAAGAAAAAAAAACAATCCGCCTGAACTGTAGGTAAATTAAGCGGGCGTTCGCGCGTGACATTCCCACTATTTTAATGTAGCCTATCGCTGGATGATGGCTGATGCCAAGCAAATAATTATATTTTCTATAAAAGTGTTACACAGTGTTACTATGGAATCGCTCAGTTGTCTTTAAAATGTGAGTGTCCCGGACACTTTGAGTTTAGTTAGCAACTTATGCCACTTGTAGTTGAAAGTGTTTTATGGGGTGGTCTGAACAAAGTTTGCACATTATACCGCCTAAAAGTTGATTAAAAACAACTAGTGCTGGATTGGATTTAATGACTAGTCCTTTTTTTACATCAAGTAATTGAAAGTAACTAAGTAACTTTTACTCAAAGTAAATTTTTAATTAAGTACTTTTTTCCTTTTACTCGAGTAGAATTTTAGATGGGTAGTTTTACTTGTACTTGAGTAGAATTTAAGCAAAGTAAAGATACCTTTACTTAATTACAATTTTTCAGTACTTTTTCCACCTCCAACTTAACATCAACAAGACCAAGGAACTAGTGGTGCACCTCAGCTTACAAAGATTCTACTGTTTTCTGCTGTATTGAGCACATGTACAGTCACTGTCTATAATACAACCTTATAAGAAGATTTTCTCTATTTTCTATATTTATGTATATATTTTACTCATATTTATTAGTTTATTGTAAGATTCTTAACCTGTAAATTTGAAATTCAATTTTTTTATTTGCACAGTCTGTGGATCATTCAGGGTATATTTTACTACATGTTGTACTTGTGTTATGTATGTGACAAATAAGGAAGCTTGAATCTTGTTACTGTCTTCCTTTCTTTCCATGTCTCCTTTGATTCGACCCCTGATCTCTTCCTTATTTGGATTTTTTCCTTCATACCTTTAGCCGTTAACTGGCTGTCATTGCAATGTCCACGTCAGCGTCGAGAGTGGTTGGGTCAGTTCCATATTGAGCGTGTCAACACTCTGTGGGTGCTTAGGACGGTATAAGTAACTAACATTGAGGGTGCAACTTCTCTCAGACTTCTTGCTCCTGCATCATTGAGAACTAAGCTTGTCAAAAAACTACAGGGCTAATGGTGCTTTTTGAGCATGGCTGTGAAAGCACACCAACAGATCCTGGGCCACAATTTCAAATCTAAAATTCAAATGAGCATCACTAGTACTTGAGGGCAGGAATTTTTTGAGAAGAAGGCTTTTGGGACAACCACAGTGGCTTTAAGATGCATAGGGACACAAACCCTCTCTCCCAAAGTGAGTGCTTTCTCATGTTCTCTGCCTCTCGGCCCTATTACAGACACGGGAGCTGGTGTTTTGCACCATCTGGGCATTGTACTAAAAGTGGTCAGCTCTTTGGAGTGGAAATGTCCTGCCATATTTAGACTTGAGACCACAGCATGAGTAGTCCATTGCGGCATTTGGTTTACAGACTATGGACTCGTTATTTCCTTTGGCACATCCCCAGTTTGTTCCAACTTTTTCACATTATGACTTGAACTTAATGTATAAGCACTGAAAAGTGAAATGTTACTCTAATTATAGCTCCATTTCAGAAACCTGATCAGGAATCAATTAATCCCTAAATGACTTCCATTCCTTTTGTGGCATTGATCACTTTAAAGTTCAAGTAAAATGCATATTTTAGCCATTTGAAAATGCAGGTGTGGAGGCAAATAAATCAGTGTAACCTTCAAAAAATGTCATTGTAAACAATGCAATTTAAATCTGAAACTAATTTTTTCATGTAATGGATTTTAAATCGAATTTGGGCTGTTGTTAGGTTGGCTCTCCATTTGAAAGCACACAAGTTGGTCTTATGTGCATTTTATTTCATTTAGAACTTCAACACTGAATCATTTGCATCAGTTTACATTCACTGCATGAATCCTTATAGTACTGTTCCTCAGTATTTTACATTCAGGTGTAACGTTACTTTCCTCTTGCTTCTCTGACGAACACACATCTCATTATACTCTTTTAATTAAAAACATAAAATGACAAGGTGACAGAGGGCATATTTCATTACCACTCACAACCTAAATCAACCTAAATGCAACCTAAATTGTTCAATAAAACGTGAATACTGGACGTGTAGATACACCACAATAGTATATTATGGATGTTTACAATCTTGTCAGCAAATAATTACATGGCAAAGACTAGCTGTGGTGCAAAGTATGAGTGATGAGCTGTCTGTATTTGCTGAGGCTATGCAATAATAAGCCTGTCCCTTATTATCATACATTCAAATACGTTTGCTGTGGTCTGTATATGCCTTTGGCAGGCGAAGGTGTAATGTGTCTACGAACCTCTCGCCTCCCATTATTCGAGATGTCAGTGGAGTTGATTTAATTGCCATGTGCTTGCGTGTTGGAGCTGTATGTGTTAAGCAGGTATAATCTCTCCTCCCCGTGGCGGAACATGGTGAGTTAGACCTGTCGGCTGCAGTAGTTTGCCATGCAGACGCGCTGCATATCTTACTGATGGAAATGAGCTATACATGTGTACAGATGTGATTTGTCAGCCACATTACGCTCTGTGTTAGACGTGCCAATATTTTTTTGTTGTGAACAGAACCTTAAATTACACTTGATTTACATATGTGTTTTTCAGCTGCATGGACTCTAAAACTATCTGCTCTGTGCAACCTGTACTTACAAATGTAAATTAATTAAATCAAAACACTATACAAACACAATTTTGGCTTCAGGTCATCAGTTATACCTCAATCAAACTAACTCAGTTTATTTCCAGTGGCAATGAATACAATGAAAAGAGACAAGCATTTAAAGGAGCTATATGTAAGAAATTTATGGCAAGTAATCATAAATGAACCTAATATGTCGCCAGAGATTAAGGAATCATGTTAATTTGAAATATTGATCTCACTGACAAATTTAGTACAGTCAGAATATTCACCTTTTAAAATTTAATTTATCACCCAATCTCCCAATAATAAAGTCAGTAGCATTTCTGGATTACATACTGTATGTCTGACATTACTAAAACGAAAAGACCTTGCTATAACTCTCAAAAACATTTTGACCAAAGTAGTAACAAAATGAGGATCAGCAGAGGAGATGCGGCTGAAAGCAGAGAAGAAACTGAAGAGAGATGCCGAAGTGGCTAATTTACTACTGGACAGGTAAGATTTAGCCAAGATTGGGTAAATTGTATCACCACTAGACGTAGGGATGAATATTTCAAATATTTTCAACAGCTGAATAACGTTATTCATGTTTGATCATAGATTGTCGCCCATGTGCAGGTGGATCATTGAACTGAGCAAATTGTTTGAGAAACAAAAACGGTGACTTGTGATGGCTAACATCAGCATCATGTTACGCAGAGACAGTGTGGTAACAGTACAAACATTAGCACACTAATTATGGCAATATGAAACATAACATTAGACTCTCGATTGGCCAAATATGAGGATCTGCCAACCTATCTGGCAACCTTGAGTCTGGGGAGGAGAGGAAGGAGAAACAATGTGCTACAGTATTTAGAATTTCACTGCAGTAACAGTTTTGGACACAATCTTACATATAGCTCCTTTTAGACTCTTCAAATAAGTCCACATTGCTGCTCAGCAATAATATACATTCCTACATACTATTGTGCAGTACCTCCAAATTAAACTCTTTCATTCATTAATTTTCCGAATCGCTGTAATCCCAACTGGAGTCACGGGGGGACCGGAGCCTATCCCGGCAACTTTCAGGTGCAAGGCGCGGACCAACCCTGGGCAGGCGCCAAAACACACCGCAGTCCAAATTAAACTGTGTAGTGTTATTGTTTGTTTTTACATACTGTTGCACCAAGTTGAATCAATGCTCCTAAATTCATTGTAATTCTTTATAATGACACTAAAGGCTTTCTGTTCTATTCTTGACGATCCCCTGCTGTGCTCAGATTTGGACAATCAGTCCAGAAGATCAGAAGAACATGTCTGAAGACTGATAAGACTGATTGTTCTATATGTAAAGGCTTTGAAGCATGTGATTGTAGAACTCTGCCTCCATCGACCAGACTAGTGAACTGCAGAGATGAAAATTGTCATGTCTGCGCCTTCTCCCCGATGCCCGGACTCACCAGAGTATTAACCTGAGGTCGGATGTGTCGCGTCGGGGTTGTCATGGTAACGGTGTGTCTGTCCCTTTAAGGATTCCCCGCTAGACACGTCCAGGCTGTTTACATCATGGTGATGGTTTCCCGTTCCCAATGTGTTTCACCTGTTAGTAATTATCATGTTCACGTTCATTGGTTCATGTTATGTTAATTAGTTATGGCTTTTAGTATTTAACCAGACCAATCCAGTCAGTGTTTGCTCGTTCTCTCTCACTCATACCCTGAGACGCCAACAGCCGAACCCAGTAGCCGCTGCTAAGCTAACTAGCCGCTGCTACGCTAGTTAGCCACCACTCGCTAATGGTTAACGGCTAACCGCTAGCTCACTGCACCTACCTGGACTGCAGTGGTAAAGACTGGACTCTTTCTCATTTTTGCCAAGACTGGCTGGAGCATGTCTGAGTATTCGTTGCATTATTTCTCACTGTGTAAAGAAACACCTGTGCATCCTGACATCCCACGTCTACATCTTCATCCACAGCACGAGCCATTACAAAAGAACGAGCCAGACTCATTGACACAGCGGGAATCCCCCTGCCTGAAGACGAGCTCCCCACGCTTGCTCACCAGCAGACACAGCAACAGGGGCAGATAGACCAGCTCACCAGGGCTCTGCAGGAGGTCCTCTCCTTTCTTCACGCCCAAGCAGTGCCACCAGCCGCCATTGCGCCTCTCGTGACTCCACTGCTCCCCCGCTGAGCCCACGCCTCTCTCCCCGAACGCTACACCGGCAATACTGAAGGCTGCAAACGGTTCATCATGGCCAGCAAGCTTAATTTCGCTGAGTTCCCAGACCTGACGGGGAGAGAGAAGGTGGCTTTAATGCTACAGTGCCTCATGGGCCGAGCCCAAGAGTGGGCGACGGCTTTATGGGATGCAGGGGCTCTGCTGCTGCAGGACTACCCACAATTTTTGGAGCACTTCAAGAGGGTCTTCCATCACCCAGACCACAGGAAGGTGAGCGAGGAACAGCTGCTGGACCTTCGCCAGCGGACCTCCTCAGCCACAGACTACACAGTCCAGTTCCGGATGCTGGCCACAGGCAGTGGGTGGGATGAGACTGTGCTCCGGGCCATCTACCAATGTGGATTTAACCCGGAGCTAAAAATGGAGCTTGCCTGCCATGATGAGGGCTTGTCCCTAGAAGACCTTTCCTTCCTCACCATTTGACTGGACCAGCACCTCTGGGGCAAGAGGGGGAAGTCCCAACCGCCAAGGCAGCTTCAACCCAGCCACCACTGGCAGCTGATGAACCCAGCCCAGAGCCCATGGAGCTGAGCTCCTCCCATCTGACACCGGAGGAGGAGGATTGCCGCCGCTGGAGTGGCCTGTGCATGTACTGTGGGGCCGCTGGACATTATAAGGCGACCTGCCCCTTGTGATGGCCCCAACCAAGAGCGGTACCAGACCACACCCTCAGCACCAATCAGTTTATTGTTTTTGGTTTCGTGTATGTCTGTCACTCACCTGTTTCTGTTTCTGTTTTGTTAGATTCTGGATCGCTGGTAATTTTGTGTCCAGAACCCTGGTGTCCTCCCTTTCTCTTCCTGTGGTCGACATTGCTAGCCCCATCACTGTTTAAGCCATAGATGGCCACACTGTCAATTCTGCCCCGTCACACAGATCACAGCCCCGCTGTAGTTGCAAATTTCCCCCAACACACTGAACAAATACAACTCCTGGTTCTTGACAACATGCACACTGACATCGTCCTCAGCTTGCCCTGGCTTCGCACTCACAACTCCCACATAGATTGGTCCATTGCACGCATCTGCTCTTGGTCACCTACCTGTACATGTACCTGCTCCAGTGGCCATCCAGACCACTTCCATAGAGAACCCTGATGCTCATACACCCATACACGTCCCACACAAATACACTGATTTGGCAGATGTATTTAGCATCTCTAAGGCCACACGTCTCCCACCTCACCGATCGTGGGACTGTGCTATTGACCTGTTGCCTGGCACTGCACCTCCCCGGTCCTGGGTCTATCCTGTTGTCTGAGGCTGAGACCAAAGCAATGGAGGATTATGTGGCCAAGGCGCTCAGGAACGGGACCATTAGCAGGTTCACATCCCCGGCCTCTGTTTATAGAGAAGAAGGACGGCGGCATCAGACCCTGCATTGACTACCAAGGGCTCAATGCGGTCATGGTGATGTACCCGCATGCCCTACCGTTCATCCCCTCAGCCATTGAGCAGCTCTGTGGGGCCAGGCTTTTCACTAAGCTTGACCTCCAGAGAGGTACTGGGAGGGGCATCAGTTTTCCGGCAGGAAGCTGGTTGGAGCTCTTAGTGGCCGCGCACACTGAGCAGGAGGCAACTGCCCTCTGAATGTCCTGGCTCATGGCGGGCCACCAGTACTTTCACTGCACAAGCCGCAAGGCCCTGGAGTCCATTCTCCGGCCTGAGGTAGTGGTGGCCCTGATCACATGGGACCTGGACGAGGAGAGCCCCCGCTGAGCCCCCGCCTGACAGTTGTCCCCCCAGAAAAGTCTTTGTGCCAGAGCCTCTGTGAAATAGGGTCATTGAATGGGTCCACACTATACCTGTTAATGGCCTTCTGGGAATTTCAGGGACCTTGCGGCTCGTGCAGCGAAAGTACTGGTGGCCCGCCGAGGTTCCTCACGTGGATGAGTGGTGAATGGCTAACGGCTAACCGCTAGCTCACCGCACCTACCCGGACTGCAGTGGTAAAGACTGGACTCTTTCTCATTTTTGCCAAGACTGGCTGGAGCGTGTCAGAGTATTCGTTGCATTATTTCTCACTGTGTAAATAAACACCTGTGCATCCTGACTTCCCGCATCTGCATCTTCATCCACAGCACGAGCCATGACAAAAATGAAAAAAAAAGGTGAAAGTCTTTTGTTGTGTAGTTAAGAGAGGACCACAAAGACACTCACTAAAAAACAGAACATAATTTAAACAGCCATGATGATCACTTAAGATACAATGTGATAAAAACATTATACATTTAACATTATATAATTAATTTAATAAACTAAAGGTCACTGGATTTGGATTCTGGGATTAAGGCAAGGGTTAAGCATTAGTGAACATCTGGTAATGTTAAGATTGTTACGATCGAAGTCAGTTGTGCATGTCCTTGTAGAAAGATTCTAATTGTCTTGTCACATTAGTGCTTGCTTTTCTTGAACAATTACTAAGCAGGTCCTGTATTTCATATTGACAGAAGACAAATTACCCAACATGACCATGTAAACCTATTCACTGCCAAGATCAACACACAATTATGGAGTGGGAAAATAACAAGGGGTGTTTAGTGTTCACCTTTGTGTTGTGTTCAAATACTGAGACATGAGCAATTATACTGAACAAAGACAATAAGAGTAAAACAGAGATTTGAGGGACAAATGGCTAGAGCTCACGCAGAGTGATTTGGAATCTCAGCAGGACCTGTTGCCTTAAAGAGCAGTCTCACGTTGAATTGTGTGTTCATCTAAATTTAAGGTTCAGAGCCCCTAGCTTTCATATCCTCGCCTTGCAATCAAACACCTCCTGAGTTTAACGAGAACAAAATATGGACATTTAAAAACCACAGTTTCCAGACATTTTTCTGTGAAAGTGTAGCTTACAGTCAGATTATTGGGTTTTAGGATATTATATAAGCCAGATAGCAACACCCAAAGACCAACTGGCCTTTTCAGATTTTTGGAAATGTTGGCATCTGGGGAGTTTACACTAGCAATCTGTGTCCTGACTCGAGCACATCTAAGATTCTACAAAAGCCCAAAAGTCATGAGGCCAGAGGCTAGATTGCATGTTTGGTTCAGTTGGTACCATAGTGTTTAGGGCATTGGCCCCATGATCGAAAGGTTGCCAGTTCATGTCTTGGACCTGTAAAGGTACCACTGACATACTCATTAGCATGGTACCATCCAAAGCGCTGTCAAAAAGCTGCCCTCTGCTACTTCACAGGTGGGTTAAATGCAGAGATAACATTTTATTGTGGATAGACTGTGTGCTGTGGTGTATTCACAATGACAAATCATTCACTTAAATGTTTCTTTAACACAAGATCAACTATTAATTTTTCTGGTTTTTTTGTTGTTGTTATTTTGTTTTTTTCACTTTGCTTATCTGACATAGCCAAACCAGATCACAGAAATTCTTCCACATAAGACAACAGAAGCAAGAGAAAGATAAAGGCAGAGGCAGACTTAAATACACACCAAACCACAGGTGTAGCACATTAAGGTAAATGAACCCAAAAAAGGACAGGGAATACCATGACATCAGCCTCTGGTGGCAAAACAAGGGATTACAGATGAAACTGAGTGAATTATTGTCATTGTAAACATAGCACAGCAAAGCTCACAGTGTACCACAACCAAATGTGACCTCTACATTTGACCCATCCATGAAGAAGCAGTGGGTAGCTGATGGGCAGAGTCCAGGGAGCAGTGCTTGGAGACAGTACCTTGCTCAGTACCAGTACCTCAGTGGTACCAGAGACCTTTTGATCACAGGGCAAACTCACTAACTGTTACAACCAACTACCAACTGCCCCAATTGATCGTGACAACCACTGTTATCATTTTGTTTAACCATTTTGGGCGATTAGTGATATACAGGATCCATGAGTTGATGAATTTATGGAAAATATTCACTATTGTGCAGTTCATGGTTCACATTTGAATTAGTAATGGGGTTACAAACCTGCAAAACTTGGAAATCTGGCAAGATAAACTTGATAAAGTTAATTTATTTTTCACTAAAAGTAATTCTTTTTCTCTCAAACATGAGATTTGTCAAACTCACAGATAAATTCACAGGAACTGGTTTCAACACTATTTTGACATACTCTTCACTAATGAAGGCATTACTTTTAGTTTAAAATGTATATTTTCTAATGTATATTTTGTGCCACTGCCTTATTTGTTCTCTGTTCTTTTGTTCTCTGTTCTCTGCACTGAAAAAAATCTGGAGCCACGTCGTCTCGTCTCTCTATGTATGTGTACAGTATATAGCAGAGATGACAAAGTTTACTTTGACTTTGACTTTTGACTTTGACTTTCCAACTGTTCATGACTGTTATATTGGCAGTACAAACTTACTTACATTTCTTAATCATAGGGACAGTCTCAACATGAGGTTAAGCCACTTGTAGTGTTGGAGTACTCGAGAGCAGTTTTCAAAGTCTCCGTCTTGTCTCGGAATCGGTCGTATTTGTACTTGGTCTTGTCATGAATTTGGGCGAAGAGGACTCAAGATTTTATTTCAAGACTAGCTGAGACCACAACTCTCAGAATATTACTATTAAAACTCTTTGACTCCAGTGCAGGCATTTTACATTGTTTATTAATTAGTGTTTAATAATTCAGAATCCCTGTAACTTACAGAAACCACATACACATGCCATCAGATTCACAATACTTTGAACTTACTGGACATTATATTCATTCCTCTGTAAGTAAAATTATTTCTGAGTAATTTCATGCACAAAAACTGAAGTAGTTGCATAAAAGGGCATTAATGACATTATTCGCTATGTAAACACTTACATTAGCGCTCGTGACTCTAATAGGAATGCCATCATGCGCAAAAATGTAGTTCTCTTCCAGAAAGGTCAAAAGCAGCTAATTTTAAGGTCAAAAGAGTTCAAATCGGCTCAAAATTACCCAAAATTTTAGCATTTCTTCATTTTCAATTGATCAGGAAAGATATTTTTTTTTCCATTTTATAATGTTAGCAAGTAATCAATAGGGAAAAAATGAATATAGAAAAATAAATTATTTGTCATCAAATAATTTTATTCTGTATCCAGATAGATACCAAATGGATAAAGAAGTGTTTCTGCCTGGCACTAACTTGCACAATTCAAATCTATAGAATGTCTCTGCAAAATAAAACCTCTGCAAGCCAATTAAACAGTGAGTTTGGTCTTGAGGAGTGTTCTGCCACGGTGGTTTGTTGAGTTTAACATATGATGTGATCAGTTTGGATAACTGCTTCCAGTGAAGCTATTTCCTCATTATAGATCTATGTAAGAGAGAATTATTGAATGAAGATGTTTAATGTTGCTTAGGCTTTGCATGTTACACTCATTTGTCATCCACATAAGATACGATTTAATTGCCAGGCAGTGGTAGTCTAGTGGTTAGGACACTTACCTGTGGAGGTCATGGGTTTGAATCCCATCTCCAGCTCTACCACTACTGGGTTCCGGAGCAAAACCCTAGTTGCTCCAGGGAGACTGTCCCTGAAATTAGGAAAATGGGAGTCACTCTGGATAAAAGACTCTGCTAAATGCTGTAAATGTAAATATTATATTTCTGTTCTTTACATGTATGAGCAACATATATGTCTTACAATACACAATGATATATGTATTACACTTGTTTTTGCTGTCCTATATTCATGCTTTATGTTTTCGACTTACCATATGGGTTATGTCACATACAACAACTACTTTAGCTACTACTAATGTTAACAATAAAAATAATTAACTCTGTGCTGGTGCGGAAGTCATTCTTGGGCCAGAAAAGACTCTGTGATATTTATGAAGTAGAACCTGATGAGATAAAAACAGTTCTAATGAGCCGTGGAATCTGCAAGACCTCCAAAGGTGTGCTGACGAATCAGGTACCAGGACACCAGCAGAGATCTTTTCCCCCATCATTAAATGCACTTAGTCCATAACATTCCACAGATGCTTGACTGGATTGAGATTTGAAGGAATTTGGCATAGGCCTGAGAAGGAAATTACACAAAATGCCAACAAGGTGTTGAACAGGCAAGAGTGATTGATGCAAAACTTTAATGAAGGTCATCGCATTCTGACTTTTGCAGAGTTCTGGAATTCATTATAGAAGTGAACTTTCAGGAGAACATTGTTGGAGAAATGTAGATCTACATGCATATAGACCAGCTTTGCTACCGATATCCAATGATAACGTGTGGCAGCATAGACTGGAGCAAAAAATGTCTGTATTGAATAACTGATTCAGGGTTGCTGAAGAAATGGAATTGCTTCCTATGGCAGAGGTGTAAGATAATTTACACTTCCTATTCTCTGCCTGATTCTGGGCCTGCAGTAACCTCTTGCCCCCACAGACAGCGAGATGGAATTGAGTGTGACAGTTCACAGGCCGTGAATTTCAACTCTGTCAAATATTGCAGTCCTTGCCTCTCAAAAATAGGATCTCAGTCGCTTTTTGCTCTCAACTAAAGGGCGGCTGATCGATATGGGCCAGCACCGAAGTTTTTCAGTGAGACCATCGATAGCAGCCTTCTCTACTGCTCAATGTGTCTTAAAGAAATAAGGAGCGAACTGGCAAGGAAAACTCTGCAAGACTTTTTTTGACAGGGGAGTCAAAGATGAACCATCCCACTGCTGCTAATGATAAGGCACAATGTGAGCCAAGGAGACGTTCTGCTTCCAAACCTCCTACTGCAGCTCTGCTATAAAGGGCTAGATTCATGTCACTGCAGTCAATGTCACTGCTGTCACCCATTCTGTGGATTCCATTAAAAAACAGTGCCAAAACAATATATAATGAATATGTTAAAGACTGCAATTCATATTAAATGAATGAATACATGTTACATAATGGGCATATTATTAATGGAGTATATTACAATTCCAATTATGTAGGAGTGCAATACTATGCTTTAGAAAACCTCTCATTGATAATCCTAATATTTCATTGACCCAACATAACATGTTTGGGCTATTATTCAGTATTAGTTTCTTATTAATACAGATATTATTATAGATTTTAACAATCCCCTTTTGTAGACTAAGTACAGCCTGGCAAAGTCCTCTCAGTTCTCTCAAAACCTCCACAAAACTGCTACTGTGTGTAGCAGCCTATGCCACACTGTTTTTAGAATCCTAAAATTAAATTTCAACCAGTGACATTTTTTTTTAATTATGCAGCAACACTTGGTCTAGAATTACAAAATAATGAGTCAGAGATTCAAGCTTACATAAACTCTACTTTACAACTAGATCACGTCACATTCCTTTTTTGCCTGCTTCTATTTTAAACAATTTGTCTTAGGAACCTAGACGTTTCTGTCTCCCAAGTTCCCCTAAGCAGTCCGTGCCCTTTGTCAGCAGCATGGGGGAATTTGGCATATTTGCCTGTCAACGTGAGCAAACATATCAGTCGAGGCAGGCTCGGTGTGAGCAGGCCTTTTCCTCACAATGGGTAGGGGAAGGGGCATTAGGAGGTGGGGAAAGGTTGAGCCCGTCATGCTGGGCTATTCAAAGCCCCCTGGTTAAAGAAGGGGAGAGGAGAGCTTGTTGTTCAGGAGGGGGTGCTTGCTGGGCCAGAACCCCCTCGGGTGGAGAGTCACCCGCTGTCTGAATTAACCAATAGAAATATATATGCATGTTTATGTACATTACACACACACACAGTTTTGGCAAATTAATGTTATCTTAGCGCTAACATCCAGTAGGTTCTGCCTTTTCTATTTCTAGGACTGAATCAATTATTTGCCTAACTCAAATAATTCGAATACAAAAAATGGTTGAGGCAATTTTTCTAGAATCGAAGCTTCGTTTAATTCTTTTCACTGGCTAAAGCATGCACCGCTTTTGTTTCATATGGACGTTTATTAGTGACGCACAGCATTTTCAGTGGCATGATCAAGGCAAGACCTGATCCCTCTGTATGTGAAAGTATTTGTGAGATATTCCGTGCACAAAAAAATAAGTAAATGCATAAAAATGCATAAATGACATTTTCGCGATGTAAACACATGTAAACTGTTTGAGAGCATACACGTGTGAGCGCCATTACTTGCTAAAATGCTTCCCCTTTATTCCAACTCAACTCAATCTATATTCTATTTTTTTAAGCTATTGCTTTCGTAGTTTCAGATTTTACTCATAGGAGGTACTTTTGAAGCCAACATAGTCTATTCTATTTATTGTACCAAGATTTTATCTGAGTATCTTTTTTTAAGCTTTAGCTATATTTTTGGGTACTATTCTTTATTGTTCTGTCCTTGTGTCTTGTGAATTATGCAGTCATGATGTGAGCAATTTCCTTCGGGATGAATAAAGTTTTCTGATTCTGATTTGAGCTGATGACTAACCACAACAACCAGCGTTCTACTCACAATACAGCCATTTATTGAGATTTTAAGTGTTTTTCTGGAACGTCTGAATTTGGCTCCGAGTAGGGGGGATTGTGGTAAATATAGGTCTCTCCCAAAAATGGCAAAAGCAGCTCATTTTATAGACCAAAATGAGACCAAATTGGTTCAAAATTTATATATATACATATATGCAGTGTTGGGAAGGTTACTTTTAAAATGTATTCCACTACAGATTACAGAATACATGCCCCAAAATGTAGTTTGTAACGTATTCCGTTAAGTTACTCAATGTGAGTAACGTATTCTGAATACTTTGGATTACTTCATATATCGTCATGCTTTTTACAACTACATGAATGTAGCAATCACATCCTGCAAATTCTTGTTTGTTTTTCTCTACCAATTGGCTGTTAAGCCCAAATCTCCCTGAATAGACAATATACTGTTGAGGAGCAAGGACGAAATTTCCCAGTAAGAAATGCATTCCTGCCCGGGCACTGCTGGCTCTGTTGTGCTGGCTCCGGGTCCATTGTGTAACTGACGCCACTAACCTTAACAGGACGCTTCCATTAGAGCCTCTTATTGCGTGTTTTGTTTGGGTTTCCGGCAATGCGTGGAATTACCAAAATTAGAGAGGGGATAGAGAGGGGATAGCCTAACATATGAAACAGGAAAAGACCGCCATGTAATCCATTTATTTCAACAAAGTAACTGTTTTCTAATTATCACCTATTTAAACAGTAACTGTAACGTAATACAGTTACTCATATTTTGTATTTCTAAATCGTAATGCGGTACATGTATTCCCATATTACTCCCAACACTGCATATATGTGTGTGTATATATATATATATATATATATATATATATATATGTAATGAGAAATAATAATATATATATATATATATATATATATATATATATATATATATATATATATATATATATATATATATATATATAACATATATATATTCTCATTTATTCTACATATTTCATTTCTGTATACAGTACAATATATTTCATTTTTCCATTTCTACCTGCTCTAAGTATCTTGCAAACTTGCTGGTGTGGGGTGCACAGAGACGTGGCTTGGCATCACCTCTGAGCCCAATTAAAACATCCTGATGTAAATCCTTTCGGGGCAATGAGTCCCTGGGTGGGGAGGGCTAAAGCGGTCCCTGGTTACTGTGAATCACCTAAACGCATACAGTAGCTGTTCAACCATTCACTTTCAGCTGTTAAAACATGCCTCCGGGTGCTGGGATTTTTTATGCCGAGGGTATACCAATAAGACAACAAACTCAAGATTTTGTTTGCCCATGAGGCTATGCAAAACAGGAAAAACCTGCCTTAGCTCATGCACCACGAAAGCTAAAGTGTTTAATTTATTATGTCTTGTCTTTTATATTCCAGTAATTTTCATTTGCCAATTGATGTTGATCAGAATCTTCAGGAAATGGTCTGGTATTTTAGTGAAGCAATGGAAGGAGTAGCTTTTAATATGAGGTCAAAAGATTTCTAAATACAACTAAAATACTCACTGGAAGGCTTGATTGTGAGACAAAAGCTCAAAACACTCATATCTTGAGACAAGACTCCTGATAAGATTCTGATGTTGGAGAAAGTTAAAAGCAAAAGGAAAAGACAATATTTATGGTTCATGAGGCCCATAAAGTCATAAAAAAATCAAACCTGACTAAATCACATATAAACAATGGTTTTCCTGTAGAAAGCCATTTTATGTTTTATACATTATCTCTCAGAACAGGAACTGACACAATATATCATGTACTACAAAGCAAAATCAAAGAGAAACATTAATTTGTTACTCAAGTATTTTCCTTGAGTACACAATAACAAACTAGTTACATTAATATCATTAATATAATTTTAATTTACAGTGTAGAGCTCAATCCAAAATTAACTGCTGTAATATGGGAATAAGGGAAGTTGTAAATGTTTGGGGAAGTACCTAAAAATGTGTCTGTGGCTTAGGATGTAGGACAGAAATTCGATAGGCCCAAAGATGGGAGAAGAAATGAATGTAGGCAGAGGTTTCTGGGTTTTTTTTCTTGAACTTTATCAAAGGCCTCATACGTTGTTATAACTGAGGAAGCCAAGTTTTCACAAACTACGAGCTGAATAAAAGCTATATAATATTCATATGACCTAAGGAAAAATCATCATGGCTTATATAAAAAGAATTGTGGACATGATGCCTTTAAAATAACAAATAAAATGGCTGTCCGTTTACTAATATATAAAAGGACTGTCCTGTCCTATTACTCCTGTGTATCCTCCAGCATCATTAATTTTCATATTTGTCTGGCTTATTGCAAGTGACGGAGCTGTGAAACGGGAACCTGGAGTTCATTTGTCACAGCCAAGAACAATTAGCTTCACACCTCTTATTTTCTGGAATTTCACCCACTTTACTTTTAAAGATTTTTGATTCAGTCTCGCCCCCAGCACCCCCACCCCACATCCTCGCAAAAGCTTTGGTAAGGTCGCTTTTTTCTCATGAAAGCCGAGCACTCTGCATAATCGCGGAGGGGAGGACCTAATAGATTCCCATCCAGCCAGTACTTTTTTATCTTTATCCAGTAAATGTGAAAAATAATGCCGCCCGTCTGTGCCATGCATTAACATTTAGGTTCCCGCGTTATTGGGTTATTTGTGATCAAATATGTATTAAACCTAATTTGCCATGCTCTCGCTCTCACTAGCCTGGACAGGAGTGTGAGGTATGTGCAGTTGCATCAGGTCGTCCCTTCCTGCATTAGATGCACTCTTCTTAATTGATCCCAAGCTCATGTTGCCGGCTTCAGCCCTTGTGCCTTGGTGAAAGAGGGTGCACTACGTTCCCCTTAATGCTCTAGAGCAATTATGCAGCCCTGTTGATTCAATTTAGGCTGAAGTAACCATCTCTGTGAGGCATAATGGATTTAGTTAAGAACTTTTTTTAATGCCTCTTCTGGACGGCGTTCAAGCCGAAATGTGGAAGTTTGTCCTAGTTGAAAGTTAATGAGGGGCAGTATGACCTAACAGCAACATCATGATTAACTGAACTGAAGTGATCGGGATTGCAATTAATGTGCAATTAGATTATTCTCATAGTCTATGTCCTCATTGTTTGTACGGCAAATATGATTAACTGTCACAGCCGGGTCATTTTTACCTAACGCAAGAGTGCATGTCTTTTTGATATGGTTTAAAAATAATGTACATCAACACACATTGAGAAAAGCATTAACAGAAATTTTTTGTTAAACAATCAAAGTAATCGTGATGAATAAACATGGCACGATACTACTTTTTTTTAAATGTCCGATACAATACCGATATTGTAAATTTGGATATCTGCCGATCCGATACAAATCCGATAGAGTCTCTGAGTCTTTTTTAAACAGATAACAGAAAAGAATGCTTTGAAAAATGTCTGAATACATGACTGAGATTATTATGCTATTCTTAAGGAAATACTTGACTTAAATACTGTTTTCCTAACTAAAACAATGTAATAATTACACACACATATGTATATGCTAAATTATTTATTATTCAAATAACATCTCAAAAATTATTAGTTTAACCTAGTTTTTTGACGGTCCCTAATCCTGTGGCACTAAAACCATCAGGAACACAGAGATTGCGCTGGAGAGCAGGAAATTGAACAGTATAATCGCATGATTTGCTTTTGGGATTATAGTGTGTTGTGTGGCTTGTTCTGGTCATCGTCATATGAAATGTACAAATTAGTTCAAAGTCAAACAATAAATCAGCTTCTGCAGTGCCACTTCCCATGCATAACAAGTTGAGCATGCACACGTTTATAGATCAGCTATTTGAGTCATTATCGGACCGATATCCGTTCCATCCGATTGGTGCCATCTTTAGTCATGAACATGGTTACTTTGATTAGAGGTTCTGAATATCGGTTTCTATTTATTTTCGATTAATTGACCAAGTCTACTTTCAGACGCTTGTTCGGCCTCAATAAGGGGCTAGGAGCTTTAACCCTGACTGCCAAGGGCAGAGGCAGTCTGGACTCTGTTTAGAGATAGCTGTGCCCTTGTCTTCAATGCAAGTTGGATATCTGATGTCTGGTCAATCAAACAGACCACACAGAAAAGCCAGGCCTGTGAGGTGACTGCTGGGTCAGTGCCTGTGAGGTTTCGACTGCCCCTCTGCCCAGCTATCACTGAGAGATCTTACAAACATCTTGCCACACTACTGAAATGTTTTGTTATGTTCCTCGGTCATTTATGATTACAATTCTATTTTTAAGAGCCATAATCAACTGTAACGTTAATTGAAGTATGAATTATTTTTTTTCATTGGTGCAATTTTTTTGATAACAGTGTTTTAATTAAACATTTGTCATGGATTATGTCATGACCAAATTGTCCACATTTGTGTACTGTGACAGCAGTTCCAGTGTAATAAGTAGAAAGTGTAAGAAAATCCTGCAAATTTTGGCAAGCTATTAAATATACCTGATTCTTGAAATATACCAGTGTGTTTTAGTGGCTTATATTATCAGCAAGTATGAATCAACTTTATTGCAATACTCTCAAACTGGAACAAAATCAAACAAATGTTGATCTGTGTGGCTTAATCAGAGAAGGGAAGTAACAAAGTACAAATACTTCGTTACTGTACTTAACTAGAATTTTCAGGTATCTATACTTTACTTGACTTTTTTGTGCTAACTTTTAACTTTTACTACGTACATTTTTAGCATGAATAAATCAGGCTTATTACTCTTGTTTTTGTTTAATTTAAATGATGCTTATTAGGGTAATTTTGCCATGCATTTTACCTATCAATAATGCGCGCCATCCAGACAACTTGACTGACTGGTTGAGGCTTAAAAACATAGTAAAATGCACAGAAAAGACAATCCCATTGGTGTATTGGTCTTTGCACATGACGCACAACCCGGTAGACACGACATATATATATATATAGAGAGAGAGAGAGAGAGAGAGAGAAAGAGAGAGAGAGAGAGAAAGAAACTAAACCCAGGCAGCAACTTGATGGGAAATGATATGGTGACTGCGGTGGCAGAAAGAAGCTTAGCTCGACCAAATTCAGTTCAGTTGAGTTTATTTATACAGCGCTCTTTACAGCACTATAATATTTGTTGTGTGATGTGTTTAGGATAGAGGCAGTCATCATGTTTAATGATGGAAATGACCAATGGAGCTTTATGTATTCATGAGGCTTTATTTTTCTCTGCTTGCACTCTATATAACACTTGGACGGTCAGCTTTGCCCTAAAATGGTGGTTTTGTCCTTCACAAGGGTACTTTATACTTTTATACTTTAGTATGTTTTAGAGCCTTGTACTTTTCACTTTAACTTGAGTAAAGAAGTCGAGTCAATACTTCAACTTTTACTAGAGTCTTTTTAAACATGTGTATCTATACTTCTACTTGAGTGAAGAATGCATGTACTTTTCACACTTATGGGATTAATAACACATAAACATGGCTCAATTCCATATATTTACTCTAAACTGGTCCACCCCACGCCTTATGGATTACTATGAACCTGAAAATAGTGTGTATACTACACAAGATATATAGTATGTCAGGCAGTTGTTAGCGTAACTGTTAGATGTCAATCAGTTGGTTGCGTAACAGTTAGGGAGATGGCCCAATGATCTGAAGGTCGCCAGTTTGAATCCTGGACCAATAAAGGTACCACTGATGTACTCATAAGCAAGGTACAGTCCCCAAACTGCCCACTGCTTCTTAACGGATGGGTCAAATGCAAAGGTCACATTTCATTGTGGTGCACTGTGTGTTGTGCTGTTGTGTGTTTACAATGACAAATAACTCTGACACTTAAACTTATATAATAGCGCGTCAAAGATGTGATGGTAGTGATGGTTAGGATGCTTGCCTCTGTATTACAATCACTGGGTCCCTGAGCAAGACCCTCAACCCCAGGTTGCTCTAGGAAGGTGCAATGAATAAAAGTGTCTGCTAAATGTCACGTAAAATATAAAATGTAAATCTGCTGAAATACTGTATCAATTAAGCCAATATGGATGAAATAAGTCTCATCAAGACTATTCAAGTACAGGGCCGATAGACTTTTCTGAAAGCATGTTAGTGTAAGTTACGTTTCCTTAAGTTCTCATAGATAAGACGGTCTAATAAATGCCATAAATTAGTAAGGAAAAGTTACTCAGCTTTCTAACTTGCGTAGAGCCTGACTGAGAGGACTTTCTATACAGTCACACTAGTCATAGTTAAAGCTGTAATAAGTAGGATGTTTACATCAGTGAAACTCAGAGTAGTAACTCTAATCTGTAATTCGGATTTCTGTTGGCAGTGGTGTCTCAGGCTTCTGGCGGCAGCACGTTGTCAGCATTCCCCCTCCCCTGAGATCTCACACCTGTGGCTAATTTTAATACTCATTATGCTGTGGATAAACACTTCTGCTTTCACTCACTGTTTTTTTGAGGGCTTTTTTTCCTGAGGCAAGTGCTTGATATGATTCATGCATGTTCATGTTGATTAATCGCTATATGTGGCACCAAAAATTCTTCAGGAGAAATTTGATATGAAAAATAATTTATGCAGTTTTCTTGACCAACATGTTTTTCTTATTTGAGATTTGATCTTGCATCAGACTGGTGAAGAGTTCTCCTACACAAATTTTTGCATGCCTGTTTGTGCAAAACACCAGCTTATTGGGTTTTCTTCATTTCTGTAGTGGTGTAATATTATTTAAATGTCTTAACTTTCTAAAGGCACGGCGGCGCAACAGTCAGGGAGCCTCACAGCGAGAAAGTCCTCGGTTTGATCCCCGTGTCAGCCGTAGGTCCATTCTGTGTGGAGTTTGCATGCTCTCCCCGTGTTTGCATGGGTGTTCTCTCTCCGGTTTCCTCCCACAGTCCAAAAGCATGCACTGTAGATTGATTGGCCCCTGTAAAATTTGCCCCGTAAATTGGGAATGTGAGTGTGATTGTGTGAATGTGTGTGCTCTGCAGTGTTGGTGCCTGCCCAGGATTGGTCCACACCTTGCGCCTGTGGGTTCCTGGGACAGACTCCAGTCCCCCCAGCGAACCCAGCTGGGATTCAGTGAATGAATTCAGTGAATAATGAATGAATAAATGAATGAACTTTCTTAAGAACAACTTTATGAAAAAATGATCAGAATCAGTAGCAGAATGAAGTTTATTTCCATATATTTTGCCAGATAAAAGAAATTTACTTTGGTGGTTGATACTAAGCATAGTAAAATTTTTTAAAAGATATATACAAAGTACTTATAATATACAAAGTACTAAAATAAATAGAACAATACTGAATATGGATAAAAGTGCAAAGATATTGTAGTATAAAAATAGAAACATTTAACAGAATCAACTACTGTGAAATGTGACCTCTGCATTTGACCCATCCGTGATGGAGAAATGGACAGCTTTGGCAGTGACTGGGGAACAGTGCTTGGAGATGGTCCTTAGTCATGATCAACTCAGTGGCACCTTTAACGGTCATGAGCCAGCAACCCTAAGATAACTCCCTTGCTATCCGTTATGCTACTAACTGCCTAGTGTTAGTGTATTAGCTTTTAGTTTTAATTTTGGTTGCCCCATGAGGACTCCTGAGGACAGAACAGCATGGTACATATGTATTTTAACCTCTACCGTAGTCTTTTTGCAGGGCCTGCACAAGAACGGACATGGCGTTTCATTGGACCATCCAGTTTCACTCTCCCAGGTCAGCAGTCCTCAGGAACGAGGCATGAATTATGCACCGTGCACAAATCAAGACTTCCTCCTCTCAATTTCAGTGAATAATGCCTTCCTGCACTGAATGCATAAAAGATTTGGCTGGATGATAATCAGCCATCTTAGTGAAGTATCTGCGAGGTATTTGGGGAGACACAAACAAAGTTCTGCCAAGTTTGAAAACAAAGCTTCTGGGGTTGTCTTTGTTTCTGGTCTTGTACTTTATTCTAACATCATACCAATTCAAACTGGTTTAATGCAGAAAAAAATTGCTAAAAGCTTTAAAAGCTTTGTTGTAGCAGCTTGTTGTGTAGCTAATTACCACATTAAAATAGTTGAAACAGCAGTTAAAATAGCTTGGGTGTAGCTTCACTGCTTTCAATCTTAAGTAGTTTTTAAAAGTAGCTTCCTTTTTCTGCAACCATTTAAAAGTAGCTTCTACAACACTACATATTAGCAGCAACTTTCTCAAGACGAAGCATGAGGCCACCTGAGGCAAAATGAAAATTACTTGCTCTCTCTCTCTCTCTCTCTCTCTCTCTCTCTCGCGCTTCCTCACCTCCTTTGCTCTCTGCAGCCAGTGTGTGTGTCTGCTCTGGGCTTTCTATTCCCGTCTGCTCAACCTGCTTCTTTCTGCGAGCCACGTCGCTGTTAGCACATGGAGGTCCGTGGAGAGCAGGGCCAGATGAGGTGGTGTGATACTCCGGATTGTCCTTCCTCGCGCTCAGTCTCCATTCTTCCCGTCTCTGTGGCATTACCGCATGCCAATCAGCCGCATGCAACACCTCCCCCTGCTGGAACTACCGCACTGAGATGAGCTGATGAATAATGGAAAGAACTGCTGCCATCTCTCTCTTTTTTCCCCCCTCACACTTCCTCACTCACTCTCTCTCTCTCTCTCTCTCACTCATAGTTTCATACACAAACACCGATGCCACCAGTGATATGATCACAGGGACCAAGACAGAGTCTAATGCCATCAGAACAAAGCAATGTTAATACTCTTTCTGTCTCATAAAAACAGACAAAACAGCCACATGGGTGACTGTGGGACTTTCACAAAAGAACGGCCCCATAAAGGCACACAGGGCATCTGAAAGCTTAGGATTAAACCTCTCTCTCTCTCTCTCGCTCTCTCTCCCTGTTCCTCCTCCTCCTTCTTCTTTCTCCTCTGTGTCTTTCAAAGTCAGGCATCTGTATGCTGGCGGCGCGCTCCTGCGATGGGACCCACGCACACGCAAAAGCAAAGTCAAAAAGGTATGATCGGAGCAAAATTCAATTTTGGCCACGCGATAAAGACGTACAGAAGGCAATTCGTTGCTCTTCGTTCGCCAGCTGTCGACACGCCACTTCAATAACCGGCCATGGACGCTGGCCTTTAGATAAAATAACGTCAACTGACGAAATTATGAAGGCCACGGGGGAAAAACAACACCACTAATATTGGGTTGGACCACCCAAGGCTATTGGAAAGGAGAGGCTGGGAATTGAATAAGACCAAGGGAAGGAGAGGAGGGAAGGGGGCATTTACTGTAATGCATCATCTCCAAGGTGACCTTGAGATGTTTGTTGTTGGGGAGGGTGGGTAGTTTAGCTTAGCCATCTAAATTCCACTAAAGATGTTCTGGAGAGGGTGAAAACACAAGAAAAAGGGATTATACAAAGCGGTGGAGAAGAAAACAGCCTGTGCTGGTATGCATAAAATGTCTCAGAGTAAACGTCTCAAATGCGCCACAATTCTAAGAGTGACGTGATTTTGCTCTTACTCTTAGACTTAAGAATAAGTGACATTGTGAAGGCATTCTTTTTATTAACAACAATAGCCCCTAATGTTCATGAAAATCTATGTAAATAGAAAAAGATATCAGAGTATCAGTATTCAAGCTGTGTTTGATAGTGATTATAATACAATCTTATTTTCTAACTGTCTGAACAAATTGAAAGTATTGCACAGACTGTTTTATTTCATTGACTGTATATAATTTTTCATATTTAAACTGTTACTAACCTCATGCACATTTAGCACATTCACATGCACTTTTTAGTGTCAAAGATAACTCCAATACCATAATTATAGGCTGAGTACCGCATCCTAACTGTCTCTCTTTCTACTTCTAGTTTAAAGTAAAAAAGTTTAGATTTATATTCGACTCTAGTTTAAAAGTGTATATTTTATATTCCATTTATATATTTTATTCTATGTGCCTTATTTGTTCATTGCTCCTTGTTCTTTGTTCTGTGCACTGTTAAAACTGGAGCCACGGCGTCTCGTCTCTCTGTTTGCTTGTACAGTATATAGCAGAGATGACAATAAAGTTTACTTTGACTTTGACTTGGTCAATTTTGGACCTTGTGCCAAGGTCCGTAAGCGGTTCGTAATATCCCCATTCCCTTACTACTGGCGGCTCCAGTTGAACCGCTAAGGGTAAGTTTACCTATTTTGTGTTGTCATAAATTGTAAAATGAAACAGCTACCGTTTAAAAATTATATACACTATATATAAATGAGATCTAATTCCATGCTGTGGTTGCAGATCAATGTCAGTGGAGATTGTAACCTGTGCAAACGACATGAAGATTGAGGGTTTGAGTCCCAAGACAGGCAGAAGACAAAGGAAGTGGCCTTAGAGCTGCTCTGTTCTACCAACGTTGGGAACTTGATTAAGGTCCCTAACCTCAACTGCTTCAGGAATGCTGGACAAGATAGCCGTGACCTTGTGTTGTGACCCCAATTTCCTCCAAGGCCTGCCTATAGGAGAGGGTTGAAATATGCAAAGAAATGAAATTCGATCCCACGCCTTGAAGTGACACTGACAAGCAAGTGCTTCCATACCGCCATTCCTTGTGCCGACAACAGAGCAACATTTTTCCGTTCCTCAATCCAACCTGAACTTCCTGGGGCAATTTGTGTGTCTGTTCGCTTGCCCGACTGATGTCGCATCACGACAATGCAACAACGTGTACCAGAGGTGTGTTTGATTGAGCCCGACTGCTCGGAGGAGACGGTGCTTTTAGCATTGCAGCCAGCAATCAGTCACAATGGCATCAACAGCAATGCCCGTGCTGCCCACTGCTCAGGAATAAAGGGGTGATTAAATCAAAATGCAGATGACCGAATTTGAGACAGCCCCATACTGAGTGAAAGATTGATTGCAGCCAGGCTAGCTGGCTCCTCTCTTCTATTTCGTGTTCCCCCCTTCTTTCTCTTTCTCTCTGGCTCTATTCACGCCATCCTTCTTCCCTTTTTATAATTCAGTCTCCGTCCTGTATCTCTGAACTGAGCTTTTTGCTTTGCTTACGTCGCTGCTTCTACATCAGCCAGGCTGCCGCAAGACAGATGTTGGCACAGGAGAGTCGGTATAATGACCACGCAAGTCTGCTCCTGTCTGAGCCTTGACCCTCTACCCATGTCTCACTTCGCCCAGCCCCATCTGTACCACGACCATGTTATTAACGCTTCTGGCACGATCACAAAGATCTTGTAGGATGTGTGAGATTATATTTATAAAGTCTGTACCTGTCTGTGAGCCTCCGATTTGTTGGAGATTGAAAAAATAATCAAAACCAATATTCAGAACATCTAATCAACGTAATTTAAAATACTGTTAGTACTTTTTAAAAATCATGTTATTAATTTTCCACAGGATGCGTTCATGTTATTCGACTCCACCCCATCCCATCTGTCAATGATTTGAAATTCACAAGGGTAAAAATATTAGTAGTTTAGCACATTTACAGTGCAAACCTTGTCAGAGAACTATGAGGACAAATGATCCTCATACAAATTATTCATTAATTAATCTTAACAAGGTAAAGTGTTGTGATGTTGATTTGAGATTATATCGCCCAGCCCTACGATCCAATTTAGTCTTACGCTAGTAGGCTAGTAATGGACAAAAAGATGGCAGTTTTACTAATGAAGCCCACTGTGTGACTGAGAGAAAATACAGAAGAATGTTTGTAGTGACGTACTTTGGAAATGTATTTGTTCCAGTCAAATCAGAGGAGCTTTCAGATCTAAAGCAGACCCCAGGTAGATTGAAGCCCAGAGAGTTATCCTATTTCTTGCTGAGGGTGAAAAGTATAAAGGTCAGACCAAACTAGACTTTAAGCTTGGTCATGATTGGCTGGTTTCACTACGGTCAAGGGTTCAAGGCACATCTTAAGCTCTTTTGCCATGCTGGTTTGGCATCAAAATCTCCTCTGAGGTTCAGTTAGAAATTCAGTTCAAGATGTGCAGGACTGAAAAAGGGTCTTTGGGGACCACCTTAAGATGTTGACCAGCCTTTTTGAAATCTCAGTAGGTTGAAAAAAATGTGGATTATCCTTGGGTCGACTGAAGGGCCTTTCTGTGTGGAGTTTGTATGCTGTCCCCATGTTTGTGTGGGTTTTCTCTGGGTGCTCGGGTTTTCAAAAAGCACGCAGTTTAGGTTGATTGGTCACTCGAAATTGGTTCCATATGGTATGAATATGAGTGTGTTTGTGTGAGTGTGTGTACCGTGCTGTGTGGTGGCGCCTGCCTTTTGGTTCCCGCCTTGCACTCAAAGTCCCAGGATAGTCTCCGGTCCCTGTGACCCCAGTAGCAATTAAGCAGATCAGATGATGAATGAATAAATTAATGAATATCAGTGAGCTGTGTAGAAGGATGGCTGTGGGAGAACCTTCCAGAAAGGGAGAGAAGCTTGTAGAAATGAATGCATTTTCCACTGACTGTAATTTTAGTATATACACTGATTTATTGGATTGAAAGATCTACAAACACAAACAAACAAACACACATGCCTTAGATAAACAACTGACTCAAGACGACTGAATGAAGCAATCAGGAACCTGTGGAAATGTTTTAATTTTGGTTACATAAGTGCAGTTGCATAAGCCTGCCTCGCAAAACACGTAGGTGTTATTAAAAAGAAAAAAGGGGGGGAAAAAAAAAGTATCGTTTAAGACAGAAAGAGGAATGAGTCTGAGGTTTTATGGAATGGACAGTATTTTTGGGAGTAGCTAAAATTGTATTGACTTTGTAGCTATTATATATTTTCATTTTTTAACAGATCTGAGTCAGGGCTGTATTACACCTCCCGTAGGATGCGTCATGTCCTCCTCTGAGCGAGGCTATGACATGAATCGTCATAGCAATGCCAAGCTTCCCCGCCAACTCCTTGCTCAGCCGCTGGCTGGTAATCACCTGTTCTGAGAGAAAGGGAAAAATATAAATTTATGTATCTGTCTTCGCCATCGGTGGGTTTTCAACAGTCAGAAAGTGAGTGACCCAGAGAGAGCATATTAGTGCATATTTTAGTCTTATTCCTGCTGTTAAGATAAAGAGCAATGACAGACCGGCCATCTGGAGTACAGGGAATAATGGAGGGGTGTGTATCTGTGTGTATGTGTGAGAGAGAGAGAGGCAAAGAGGGGGAGAGAGAGAAAATGGTGTCTACTGATATTTTTTTTCAGATCAGACCCAGTCCTACAGCAATCAAGTAAACACTGGTGAAGTCAATTTCCAGAAACTCAGATTTTTATTTTATATGGACCTTACAATAATACCTTACAAATAATGTAATCTTAAAATGTAACAGATGTTCTAAACAAGAAATAGTTTGAACATCTCATTGCTTGTTTCTCACTAGATGTGTATTTAGTGGTAGTAGGTAGCATAATGGTTAGGGAGTTCATCCCATGATTGGAAGGTCGCCGCTTCAAGTACCACTAAGGTACTCATAAGCAAAGTACCATTCCCCAGCACTGCCCCTTGGGTGCTGCCAAAAAGCTGCTCACTGCTCCTTACGGATGGGTCTTATGCAGAGCTGCTGTGCTGTGGTGTGTTCACAATGACACTTACCTTTCTTCACTTTTAATTATTTTCACCATTTGATATTTCATTTGTTATTTCGTTAAAGAGGAGCAACAGACTATGGCAGTGTTTGGGTGAGACCGAAACCCAACAAAAATAACCAGAAAACCAAGTCAAAGACAGAAACATGAAATGACAGAAGCAAACAGAAGACTCAGGGGAGAGGGAGGTTTAAATACACACAAACAAAACACACACACAAAAAGTAGAACAGTAGGGAAGATGAACCTAAAGAAGGACAGGGAGCAGGAGATAAAGTCGATTTATGTTAATTATGTAATTAATTTCTGAATTACGGCAAGTATGTAGTTTGGCACAGTCAGCCATTAACTACACATTAACTAATCTTGCATGCAGACAGTTTTTGTTTTCATCGTAAAAGTATGTTTGAGCTGATATAAGTGTTACGATATAGTAAGTTAGTCCGCTAACGCTAACTAATTGTAACACCGGCTGGCAGAGCCTGGTGTTATTGAGCATTTGCTTCATTGGGATTGTTCTGACTTTTGATTAATGTATTGTCACTCATTTTTCACCCGTATCAAACAAAGACAGGATTACTGTATTTCAGACCTCAAACTGCTCGGGGAAACCACTGTCAGTCACCAGACGCGTACCAAAGTGAAAAGCTTTGGCATCTAACTCTGTTTCTCGCTTTGAACGTTGGACATTCCACATATGGCCAATTGTATAGCGAGCTCTGTGAACAGAATAAACAGACGAAATGGTAAAATAAGATTCTCTTTCAAAAAAGTCTTCTAGGACAACAGATTTGTGTTAGACTAGTTTTCTTAAACTTTATCACAACAACAAAAAAATCTTCAGGATTAACATTTTTGACGAACAAGGTAGTTGGTATTTTGGCTACTTCCAACAAACAGCACAACTGTGAGCACTGAACATTGTCCAAAAGGCATAAAAAGAAGTTTATGTTAGAGGTAATTGAGTGTAGGCTGGAATAAGTCCAGTACAGATTGACGTTTTGATGTGCATTTTCGCTGCTGCATGGGGAGACAAAGCAGCAGCAAATAAAGGAGTTGCATTCATTTTGTCAGCAAATTCTGGACAGGTTTATGCAAAACAAAAAAGTACTTTAGAAATGACAGAAATAAAGCATACTTTTGTTAATACAGTATTCATTGTCAAATATTAGATTTGCACATAATGTTCTTTTGGTAAATTGCTTAAAAATTACTTGAAGATTTGTTAATGTCCTTTGACAATGGTTCTATGTACTGCAAACGTAAACAAAACTTGGAAGTTACAGACAAGAATGGTGATAAATAAACCTTTAAATGACGCTGCCAGGCATTTTCTTTTTTTAAAGAAAAACAAAGTACAATTTTGCAACAGAAATGTTGGTTACTTTGAAAAAGGATGTTGCAGTTTGTTCTAAATTGCTGTTATTTTTTAGCGCTACACATAGTAATTCTTCTGAATTTTCACTACAGAGGACCTAAGCGTCAAGGGAGAACAGAGAGGTAGGGGAGGTTTGACCTTGGGTTGGGGTCAAAATATTGGCTATACCAATGTCTTCAAATTCGAAGTGAGTGATTATTTGATATTGTGAGCACAGCAAAGCACACAGTGCACCACAATGAAATGTGAGCTCTGCATTTAACGCATTCTTTAAGCAGTTCACAGATGACATGCAGCTCGGGAGCAGTGCTTGGGGACAGTGCCTTGCTCATGATACCTCAATGTCACCTTTAATGGTTCAGGACTTGAACCGGCGACCCTCAGGTCACAGGGCCAATTCCCTAACCGTTATGCTATCAACTGCCCCAACAACAGAAAAATAAGCAAAATCTCAACAATCTTAAACATTGTTGTGGTCTTAATTGGAACTCTCACTCTACCAAACAACAAAGATGTCATCACCTCCCCATTTAATATACAGTATAATTCCTCCTCCCCTTATTCTGTCCTCTGGGCCAGCTGGAAGTGTGACAGTTAAGTGCGATCGGAAAGTCGCCGCTTCGAATGCCGGACAGATAAAGGAACCTCTGGGGTACCCATGAGCGAGGCCCACTGCTCCTTCACGGATGGGTCAAATGTAGAGGTCTCATTCCGTTTGTGACATGCTGGGGTGTTCACAGTGACAAATAATCACTCACTTTCACTTTCAGTATATGCCTCAGGCCTTTTAGCCCGAATTCAATCCTGACCTGTACTCTCAAATTGTTTTCCTTGTTGATTGGTAAACTATCCTGTAACTGTAAAATGTGCTGGTGAGTATATTAAAATGTATTCTAAATTCTCAGAGCTGAAAAAACCATTTAATAAAGATTTGTAAGTATTAAAGATTTGAGATTAAGCTAAAAAAAAATAAAAATAAATAAAACCAAAAGCCCCCCGCCACCCTTCTTCTTCCAAGTGGCATTAGTCTTCTATCTATCTTTTAAAAGATGTGAATCATCCAGATCCATTTAATAACTTATGAGTCATGAATCTGAGGTCTCCATTAACCCGAATCCATCTAGTCCTAACTACACCATGACTAAAATATAAACCTAATCACATACATACAGTATATCTTATAATCATTTCAAACTCATTACAAGAGCAATACAGCCATAATAGCAGGTACAACTCCTAAGAATGGCATAATTTACAGTTCGTTTTCACCTCCACACACAAATGAGGGGTCCTAAGAACTTCCTACAGAGTTGAATCCTCTTTGTAGTTTACGGGACTCGTATCAGTTGAATCAGTTGCACAGCGAGAAGCACACACATTCATGAGTGAATCTGTCGGTTAACTTCCTCTAGAGCGGGAAACATGTACGAATCTGAATCACTCATATAAGCGGGCAAGTGCTCCCCAATCGATTTGGCAATACTGTCTCAAGTAACTCGCACACCCATATCAGTTTAGTGAGTGACTCAGAGGGAGCCGAATCCTAAAAAGGAACCGAATATTACACTAGTAAAGGAAAACTAGTAAATATTGCAGACGGAAAAGATAAACGTGAACACTTTGGTATTTTCTTTATAATTTTAATAACATTTTTGTGAAGCTTCATTCCTTCTAATCAAAATATATCCCATTGTCTTAATGCATCGGTGCTCAACAAATAATCACCTCATCACATGATTTTAAAAACAGGTAGTAAGTGCAAATATCTTTAATGTTGAAAATACATCCAGTGCTTCCACATTTGCAATTCACATAATTTAAAGAGATGTTGTGTTTACTAATTATAGGTTTAATTACTTGAAACCTGCTTACTGCATTGGCAGTAATTCAAGATTAATCAAACACTACAGCACTTGATGCCGATAGCACATTTTCGCAGAAGGGATTAGTAGGCCTTTGGTTAGTTACTGTGCCTAGTAAGTTTTGTGTATGTCAATTGGCACCCCGGCTGGACCACCACGATTGTGTCCTTCGTCTCCTGAGAACCAGAAAGTCATTTAGACCAGTGGTAGAGGAATGGTCTGTTTGCGAAAGGAAGATCAATAAAACTGCCACCACACTGACCCCTGTGGTCTTCCTTGAACAAAAAAGGACTAGAAATAAACCCAGGTGACTATCATGGCCAGGGGTCATTGCTGGCGTCCTAATGACAACCAGTTGAGAAAGGATGATTGGCTGACAAGGTCATTAAAGACCTCGCCAGTCTTACCCACTTAGCTTCTCCACATCACTGGAGTGAAGTCTGGCAGCCTAATGGCCAACTTTGTTCTTCCTTATTTCCCCCTCCTTATTAAACTGTTGTTATGGCTCCCCAAAGTCCAAGTTGGAAATGGAACATCCACATAGAAAAGGCGTCCCTCCACCAATTACCGAAACTCAGTGCCACTCACATCACTGCCAGCTCTCCCAGTTGGGAACTCTTTCTTTTTTTTATTTATATCTAGCCTTGACATGGAGAGTGCTTTGACTAGAAAATAAATCTGCATCACTTCCTCAGTTTTCTAAGCTTAGCTGTCATGTCCCAAGGGCTTTTCCTCATCTTTCACGCCACTCGTGAAGGATGTGTTGTGCATGGTCCAAGGGCTTCTCTTACTCGCTTATTTTGTTTTGGTAATAACACATTGTTTTTTTCCACGCTGACCATTTCGGACCTCAAGAGGAGCATGTTCATATTTATCACGTGGGTCTCTCTAACCCAAGGCAACGGCACATCCAAATCCATTTTCATTCTGTTACTCCTCAGTGGCAAAAAAAATTCCCTGAGGTACACACTTGAAGTCTATTTTATGGATCCATTTTGGACTACTGTAAGCACATTAACGCCTGCCTTCAACACATCACCAGTGCGGTAATTCCATTTCAACTCTGTTTCCATGTGGGTACTGGGGCTGTTCTGTGATCTAAACACCCTCAGAGACAAAGGCTGAAGCGCACAGCAATAGTGTCTGGACTACAGAAGAGATTTATCTCACATTCTTCTGGCTTTCGCTAGCTTTTTGCTAATGCAGAAGTATTGGAAGGCAGATGCTCTCTTGAGTCGTACTGAGTTTTTAATCGTGGAACTGACTGCAGTATTGAGTATAGAACAGCAAAATGGTCAAAAATAAATAAATAAATAAATAAATAGGATATTATGATTAAAATTAAATTATAGTCAAGTTAGGGTTTTAATATAGTAGTTAGCTGGACTATAAGCTACAGAGAAAAGGCAGCTAATTACATCAAAGTTACAGTATTTCACAGCCACAGATTATTCATTCTATCTTGACCAAAGTGTACATCCTTCGACTCTATCTTGCAACTGTCAACAGCGCACTGTGACACAATGAGTGTGTGCTGTTCATGCAGGATAGCCTATCAGATTCCACTTCGGAGAATCCAAAACCAATTTAAAACAACTGGTAGTGTTGGGGTTCTCGAGACCAAGACCAGTTTTTAAAAGTCTCTGTCTTGTCTCAGACTCGGTCATATTTGTACTCAGTCTTATCATGGACTCTCACACAGACGACAGGATCTTATTCCGAGACCAGCCAGGACCACAACTCAGAGAATATTACTATTAAAGCTCTATGAGACCAACGCAGGCATTTTGTATTGTTTATTAATAGTGTTTAATCATTCAAAATCCCTTTAACTTACAGAGACCACACAGACACAAATACCGTCAGTACCGACTTTGAACTTACCAGACATTATATTCATTCCTCTATACGTGGAATCATTTGTGAGTAACGTCAGAAATTCTGTGCACAAAAACTGAAGTAATTGCGTGAAAAAGGCATTAATTACATTATTCGCTATGTAAACACTCGCATTATCGCTCTGGACTCTAATATGGAACACCATCATGCGCAAAAATGTAGTTCTCTTCTGGAGGGGCCAAAATGAGCCTAAACCTGCTCAAAATTACCCAAAACTTTATTTCAATTAATTAGAAAATATATTTTTTCCATTTTATAATGTTAGCGAGTAATCGATTGGGGAAAAAAATATATAGAAAAATGTTCGTTTATCAAATAATTTTATTGTGTATCCGGATAGATACTAAATGGATAAAGAAGTGTTTCTGCCTGGCACTAACCTTATTATTCTTCACAATACTGAGCCACAGAACATCTCTGCAAAATAACAACTCTGCAAGCTAATTAAACAGTGAGTTTGGTCTTGAGTGTTCTGCCACTGTGGTTTGTCAAATTTAACATATGATGTGATCAGTGTGGATAACTGCTTCCAGTGAAGCTACTTCCTCATTATAGATATGTAAGAGAGAAATATTGAATAAACATGTTTAGTATTGCTTAGACTTTGCAGGTTCCACTCATTTGTCATGTAATGTAAAAAGTGGACTGGGCCAGTCTTGATCTTGACTCAATCTCGCCCCACCCTGGTCTCGGTCTCGGCCCTTGAAGGTCTTGGTTTTGTCTCAGTCTCGGCACACTCTGGTCTTGGTCTAGTCTCGGCCTCAATTTAGGTGGTCTTGATCCCAACTCTAACACCTGGTAGTTGAAAATGCTCATCTTTGTAGTAGTAACATCACTAATTATCTGGACACTCCCCAACACTGTATACAGAGCACATTACATTAGAAGACTGTGCTTTATAGGCAAATGTAAGAGACTAAATGGATGGTCCCAAGGGTCTGAATGAGGCAGTGTCGTTAGTAGAGAGGTGGAGAAGTGGTACTGAGAGAATCTGTCTTCATCACAGGCCTCCAGCCACTGTCAGGGGTCATTCACATGGTACTAGGTGTTAGGCTCTATCAGGTGTTAGCCTTAATAACACCATGCAGACCACAGTTGTGTCTATTTTCTATATTGCAATCAACAGATGGTAACAGATCACATCATACAATGGCATCTTATTAGAAAAACGTAGACTAGAATCAGACACACATATATACATACATATACATACATAGTATATACATATATACTAAATTTGTTGCATAGCTAATAAATCAAAATCACTGAGGCTGAATTTATCTTTTTGTGGGGTGTGGGCTTCAAGTGTCTTCTTTGTGCTATGGCTATTTTATTACAGTGAAAACTAGTGGATTTTTAAGCCCAGTGTATGGAGTCATGAATCAACTTTTGTAGTTGCAAACTCTGAGATGCTCATAACTGCCTTTGTAAGTCTCTGCTTTTGGTCAATTTGGTATGTGTTATCTCTGTTGTGATAGACCTTAGACCTGTGGTAACGGCCTGTTAGCACATTAAGTCTACTGTTAATAAGTGAGAATGGCAGAAGTCAATGGGGAAAAGCTGAATAGTGCTTGTAATATTCCTAAAAAGACTTTTTAATCTGGAATACAAGGTGAGCAATTGGTAGCAAAAATGTACATAAAAATCTTGGTGGTTTGTCATAGCTTACCAATGTACAAAAAAAGAGATGGTGTTCAATTTTTTTTCATCAGATAGATTTTTCGCAGATAAAGATGGACCTTATTCGCCAATATTTTTGCTTTTTTTTAGTTTAAGAGACTTACAGTAACATAATTTATTACACAATGGTAGGATTAATTTCTTAATTACATTTATTTGCTTATTAGCATCAATACAGACTAGAGGTGTAACAACTCTCCATACCCATGGTTTGGTTGCATAAAAATAAGGGAAACACACACACCATATTATAAACATATTTTAAACCCTTAATGATCCCAGTCTCCTTGCACAGTGAGACACCAAGTTTTGTAATGAAACAATGT
Source organism: Distichodus sexfasciatus (assembly GCA_032718565.1). Lineage (NCBI taxonomy): Eukaryota > Metazoa > Chordata > Actinopteri > Characiformes > Distichodontidae > Distichodus > Distichodus sexfasciatus. The sequence goes on along the minus strand of JAVGVS010000038.1, from coordinate 2,555,198 downwards.
TAAGCTGGAGCTCTTTTGCACCCGCTCAGATCATACTAAATCTTAACGTAGCAGCTACTTGGTTTAAAAAACTTAACATTTATTGTATTTATAGTGTTCTTGTAGTGAGGACATCCTTGAGGGAGTGATGGAGGAGGTTATAATATTCCTTGTTAAAGCATTATGAACACAACTTGTTGAGATCATTCATGTGGATATAACTTGTATTTACATGGATTTACCCAACCACGGGTTCATTTGTATTAGTCTTGCACTGCCAACTGCTAACTCTGCTTTCACACCGTGCCTCTCAGCTGTCTGTAAATCTATTATTTCATGCTTTCATCTCATATTCTGTCATATTGTTTGCCTCGTATACCACAGTATTACTACAACTAAACAAAGTGGATTTCATGCTAGTGAAGTCATATAATATTGCAATATGCATACAGTGATTGTCTTGAACTGGTAATAAGCTACAAAGGCAGAAAATAAAATTTATGTATGATTACTATGCACCAAAATACTGTATACTTTTGGAGGATGTTACTAAAAATTAGAAATTGTTCTTTCTCATATACTGACCAGCATATGTAAAATTATTTAATGATTTTTGCAATACATCAGCACATATTCATCTTGTGTAGTGGGGTATAAGGATACATCAATTCAATTATCAAAGAGCCACCAGGATTGATCCAAAATTTAAAAAACATAAATCAGACATCATACATATTGTAATGTAACTTGATATTGTGGAAAATTGATTTCTATTTCAATGTCTAGTTGAGGTTGGGAATATATATGTCAAAAATGATATTTTAGTTGCTTTTTAATATTTGATATGAATGGAAGTGATTGTGTTAAATCATCAAATGATATTGTACCTCCAAATCTGTACTGAATAAAAATTGTACTGTAGCAGACTTTGTGATATCAGCATTGTATCATTGTCTGTATTGTGATGAAACCTGAGATGAAACCTGTGATTTACACCCCAAGTTGTGTAAGGCTTGAGTCATTCCGGTTTCTAGGATTTGCTTATGAAACAGTGTTGCCAGATAAAAGTCTTCCTAAAGACACCCTAATGAGTTTAAGATTGTCCCACTAGTAACTCGTATGATATTTGACAGCTTTATTATTCCTTTGACTGTACTCGGCTGTGTTTGACATGAAACTAAACACTGTTTATGAGCTTAAAGTACAGAATGTCAACTGTTAATTGATTTAATTCAATCTAAGAATCACATCTGTTTTACACATACTCCCCTCATGTTGGGCAATGATAGCTCAGCTGTTTTGTGGCCAGCTGTATGCTGTTGTCTTATTAGCACATGCGCCAGAGAACTAACAAATGGCACAGAGTTGATGTTGCATCTGTTGCTGCTGTTTCTCAACACAAGGTCCAAAAATCAGATCAATCAGAATAAACACCATCTATAATATATCGTACATTATAGAAAATACAGAGAAGTATGAAACTCTTAGCTATATTTAGCACTGACCTGCTCTCATGGTCATTGTTTGATTAATGTGTAGATAATTAAATAAAATAAAACCACTATGTAGTTACAGATGGACAGTACCGAATTCCCTTATCTCAAAGACATTTCTCCACAATTTACTACCCTTTATATCAGGACTGTCTTTTGAGCTTATTTGGACGGGCGGATATTCATTTCCCTCTAACAAAGGAAACAGAGGACGAAAAGTGAGGGAGTGAGCCGATTAACTCGTGTCCTTTCGGGGCAAAGCTTTGAGAAGGTACACGAGCTATCAAATCAAAACTTCTTTTCCCTTCTTCCAAGGATCAAAGCCCATGCAGAAGAGAGAATCAAGGACCCAAAAAATGGAACGTGGCAGTGTGCGGCTCCAAGCTGACAAAGTGAAGTCTCCTTCCCTCCGGCTTGTCTCCCAGCACACTGCATCAGGACGAGTGATCGAGTGAGTGAGTGAGGGAGGGAGGAGGAGGAGATAGAGAGAGGGAGAGTGAGAAAGAGAGCCCTGGATGAACAGAGGCTCAGAATTATGTAACGGTCTCTAGGCGTGCTATGTCTGCTTTTGAGGGGAAACACGTTGCACTGCACCTGAGACGAGGGGCGAGAAAAGGAGAGAGCAAAAGCGAGAGCACAGAAAGACAAAAAGAAAGACAAATAGCATTAACTCTCCACATGCACCAGCCCTGGTCTGGGGTGCTCAAGCAATTAACTTTTCATCAGCATAACAAGATTTGTGGTAATGAAATGTGAGCCACAGAGGGCTCGGCAATACTACACACCCTTAAGAAGATGTGAGAGGAGGGGAAAAAGAGAAATTTCATACAGAATTGAAATGAACTTTAAAGACCTTTCTCTCTTCACTGTATAATAAACTTCCATTTCCACCTAATTTCTCCATCTGCCTCTGTGTGTGGTCACTGAGCTGAGAGAATGTCTGTTTAAAGAAAGAAGTCCTCTGTGGCTCTACAAAAACCCTGCAGCTCTGAACATCATGACCATCAAAATAAAATAAAAATCATGGAAAGATAACTGGAAAAAATAGCTTTTTGTATAATTCAAGGTATAAATCAAATACATTTATTTACTGTATACAATAAATATTGTCACATACATAAAATAAACCACAAAAGATTTCTACCTTAAAAAGGACGTACCAAGTTGGTGTGAATATCAGTGGTTACATTTTTTAATTAAAGCACAATTAGAAGGATTCATTATGTGGGACAGTGTTCAAAACTAGAAGTAATAAGTCTTAAATTAGTAATAAATGTTTAACTTTAAAACACTTAGTCATACATTTTATGAACAGTTTATTTAAGTTTTAATGCATTACATATAGGATGGATTGTATATACTGTGTTTGATTATACATAGAGGAAGAGTCAGAGCAGTAAAATTAACAGAGAAAGAGATTCACCTCAAATTTAAAATGTAAAGATTACTATTAAATCTGTAGCTATCATGGTCTTGGCCACAGTTATTTTCTGCTTCCACTTCAGTCACATCATCTAATTACTTCAATAAACCAACCACACCAAAGTTACTTCCTTTGCTACATCAGGAAAGTGTCTGCTTTTGCAAACTGGATTTGACTTAAGGTAATATGGAAATTTCCAAACTGTATGACCAAAACGTGGCAACTAGTTCATTATTAAGTGAAAGCTGAAACTAAAGACTATTGAAGGCAACACTAAGCAACACTGACACACACAACAGATACTACAAATCCAAATGCTATGGAAGGCACGTCCATGCATGTGTAACACAAGCAATTTAAATCCAGACATGTTTGTTATGGAATCCATAGTGCAGAAAGTAATGTTCTGTTTTAGATGAGAAACAGAAAGTTTGAATTAAATGGGACTGAGACTACTGAGTACACTGATCATTTCCCAATTTAGGAGGTTAATGCTAGAATTTCACATGGACTATTTTGTGAGATTACTGTTCATTTTAAGTCAGGATACAGGCAAGACATACTCAAATCACGTTTCCTGGTATTTCTGACAGAAACAGTCACTTCGAGCTCCTTCAAGACTATACACATTATTAATTCTGTCAATCATTTTAACTTCAACCCAACATTCCTTTCCCTTTTTGCCATCAGTTTCCCACTTTTCCAAGGAGCTGTCTTATTAAATGGCTGACATTCATTCATCACTAAATTAAATGCCATAGCAAGCACACAGTGCACCATTATAAAAATGTAACTTCAGCATTTGACCCATGCGTAAAGGAGCAGTGGGCAGCTTTTGGCAGCATCTGAGATGCAGTGCTTGGGGACAGTACCTTGCTCATGAGTACCTCAGTGGTACTTTTTATCTGCGATCCTCTAATTACAGGGCCAACATCCAAACTGATATACTACCAACTGCCCCAAAGAAAATCAGGGGAGAATGTGAACACAGTCCCCCATTATCACAAATTATGCAGTTGAGATTCCCATATTTGCCAAGTACCATTTACCCAAATGGGTAGGGGCAGTTGGGAGCACAAAGGTTAGGGTGTTTGCCGGTCACCGGTTCGAATCCCAGACCAGTAAATGTATCACTGAGGTACTCATGAGAAAGGTCCTCCAGCACTACTCCCAGGCACTGCCCATGTTAGCTGGCACTGATCTTTCACGCATGGGTCACATTTCGTTGTGGTGCACTGTGTGACCAAATCAGTACGTGAAATCACTCACTTTCAGTAACTGAAGTGAAAGTGGGTGATTATTTGTCATTCTGAGCACACCACAGCACAGGAAACAGTGCACCACAACAAAACACAACCTTTGCATTTGCTCCATCCATCCGTGAAGGAACAGTGGGCAGCTGATGTGCAGCGCCTGGGGAGCTCTTCTTGGGGACGGTACCTTGCTCATGAGTACCTCAGTGGCACCTTTATAGGCCCAGGATTCCACCCAGCAACCTTCTGATCACAGGGCAAATGCCCTAACATTATGCAACCAACTACTCACTCTTACTGGTGAGCCATGAGGCAGATGAGATCTGATATTCCCTTTACTTTAAGGAAGCTTTGACTTCTTTATTGGCCAGTGCATTTTAACATTTTTTATTCAGTATCTTCTAAATCAATTTTCTACATTCTCTAGCAGTTCTCTGCCCATGTGTTCCTGGAACATTCCTTGCAAGATATCCAACAACTAGTCTGTTAAATGAGAGTAATCAACCAATACTTTGAACATTCCATTGCATTGCTCTTTTGTAGGGAATGGAATATATACCGATCTTATTATGAACATCTATCATAGCCATTTGACTTTTTGTTCAAAGCTACTTTTACAGCTTAAACAGTTGTGCTGGAATCCTGTCACATTCTGCAGCCTTATTATTGGCTAGTTATATGAAGGTTCTCTAGAAATCTATTTCACTTTCCAGAATGTCAGGCATTAGTTTAGGGAAAGTATCATTAGAGGTACTTGTGAAAATTAAGATTGTTCCTATATAAGAGAGGATCGTCCCTTGTTGGGAATCCACTGTGGTCTTTATTGACATATCTAAAAATTATCAACCTCAACACTGAGCAGCACTGACTAACACCAACAGATGCAAGATCCAAACAAAGGGTGAAGACAGGCTTAAATCAGAACAGACACAGGTGAAGCACATGAGAACTAATCATGCTGAAACATGGACAGGGAAGACAAAAGAAAGTGGCCACTAGTGGTCAAAAGGGAACTAAATAATTAAGAATTAATCTGTAAGTTTGTGATTTAAGCTGCATCACCTTTTTCTTAATAAAACCAAGAATCTGTCATATTGGGACACATTGTTATTGCATGCGTACATGTGAGCAAGAAAAGTGGTATCCAGTATTCACTTGTGTTCATGTGATAACATCTTGTGATACACTCTCATATGCAGGCAGCAGTTTCTCCTGAGCATACACTTTCACATGGGTATACTTTCTCGACTCGTGTTTTTTGGTTTTTCTCCCTTCACTTGAGACTTTTGGAACTCCATAGCAACTAAGATGTTCTTTTGACTTTAACCCAACTAGGTCACAACCTTCACATTACTTTTATTTCTCTGTTCAGACCCACAGGACTCATTTTCTTGTCATTTAAACATGGCCATTTCATTTTCTTGACTCTAAGCGGGTCACTTCCTTCCCCAGTGAATCATTATTTACTGTATGGATCATATTTACTATACTCTCAAGACCTGTCCATCTTGAGGAGCTCCATACAATAAACTCATAAATAAAAAATCTTACTAGAGCAAAGCAAAGGCAAATGGGCTGATAAAATATGTGCAGTAAAACACAATTTATTAATCAGTAACTACTAAAAATTTAAAAGCAAGATGCACTGACATATCCATCACTAATCAACAGGAAAACGACTCCATAATTATTTTTCTCTGTTTTATTTGAAGACTAAAGGAGGGAATTTCATTCTACAGGGACATTTCATAACAAAATCATTTACAGATGTATTAAATCCCCCACATCAACAAGCAAATTTATTTCACACTTTTCCTCCGTAGTGATACAAATGTTAGGGGTTACCTGTATTTGAATATCTGCCGCAAAATCTGTGTGTAAATGTGTCTACATGTAGGCTAGAGACACTAAACAATATGACAGACAGAATTTGAAACAACTGTCCTTCAGAACTAAATACTAGAAATCAAAAGACAAATATTTCAATTTTATTCTCAGTTGTAGAGTTCTGTTACAATAAGCTGCTAGTTGATATAATACATTTATCCCAAAATACGGGAGATTCTCTTAAAAAGAACTACTAGGGGGCATCTTGTATTTGACAATATCAGGAGAATAAAGCTGTTCAAAGACAATTGTAGTTTTCGTTAAAGAAGTTGTAGTCCAAAACAAATGCCTCTCGAAAAAATTACAAATACATGCAATTCCCAATTTTCTATCTAAATCTCAGCCTGTGCCTGGAAGAAATAATGGTATCTCCTAATCGTTCACATTTTGTTATTAACCAAATGCAAAAATTTATTAGACTTCATTGGACTTATTATTTTTATTTCAAGCCAGCCTTAACTTTTATTTTATTGCCATGTCATGGATTAAAAAAGAGAGAAAAGAGAGAGTGGAGAAAAATGATGTTCACCAAAGCCATATAATGATCAACTATGGAATGATACAGCTGGACCTATAATCAGAAACTGGCAAAACAAAAGAAAGAAAGGAAAGGAAGACAGGAAGGGGGGAAAAGAAAAAAAGAAATATATCTGCATGGTCTGAAAGAGTCAAGCTCCATGTTTTTTAAAAACCTTTACAGTATTTTGCTTATTTTTGAAAAACAGCAAGGGAGAAGGCTAATTAGCATGGTTGAAAGCTATCTTTGCATAGCACAAAGCTCACTACATAAATGTAAATTATGCTTCTAATGTGCAAAATGCATAACAATAGGTTGATACAAACAATATTTATTATCTTTAGAACAAGTATCATAATGGAGTATTTATATATGCAATGTATTTTTATATATAATATAATATTATATATATATATGTGTGTATATATATATATATATATATATATATATATATATATATATATATATATATATATATATGTATATATTTCCCCACAGTCCACCTGAAATTCCTGAAGGAAATTCTTAATTCTTCCGTCCACTTGCATAAAAACAATCCGATTTAATCCCAGAGTGCATATCACCATTTTCATTCAAAACATCACTGTTTGAAAATAATTATCTAGCAATGTATAAGATATAGAGATGTAGCACAATGATGGGATGTGTATATATTTATATATTCCTCTTCAAACTTGCACAGCAAACAGAAATAACATGGGCTCCATTTATGGGAACAAAAATGACCACATACACTGAAAATTCAGATTGTGAAAAAGCCCTTTCTATTCTGATATTGCTACATCAGTATCCAAAACTGTGTGATAACAGACAAGACAAAAAAGTGGGGGAGAGGAGGGAAAGAAACAACTGAAAAGAGATTGGACATGTTTGGTTTAGGTGCTTAGTGTCTGACATCATGCTACAAAGAATAACGGAGCCGGCACTATGATACAGCTCAGAGAACCACATTAACCTGCACAGCTAATGCTTGACGACACTGGTTTTTCTCAAGCAGTGACGAACGGTCCGAACACACAATATGCCTTATATCTTCTAACAGCACGCGGAGGACACAAGTAGTGAAGCTGGTACTTTGAATAATGGTTCAAAGACTCCATCAGACGAATAACGACATTAGACCTGAAATTAGAGGCCGCCCTAGAATCTACCCTTTAAACTGCACTCCTGTTTCAGAGCTTGTCCCACACACAGCGCTAGCAACTAGCAGCAAAAACATCAGAACCTTATAGTGCCAGGAGTCTCGCCATCTTTACACGGCCCCAATCCTGCCACAGATGTTATCAGTCAGAGAACGAAAGTGTAATTTCATACTAAATATAAAATGCATCCCAACAATATTACAAGTTTTACATTCCTTCTGTACAGCCAGTCCACACAAATATCTTTTATGAAATGTGCAAAGCACACATGTATATATATATATATATATATATATATATATATATATATATATATATATATATATATATATATATATATATATATATATCTTTCATCTTCTTTGTAAATTTACACTTGCATACTATTCAAACCTTTATTTCCATGGGCCAAACTTAGTATTATATGGGCCACTAACTTGATCAAAATATAAAGGGAAATAAAGCATTAAGTTACATAAAAGTGAACCATTAAAAGCTCTTTCTTTCATTTCAATAGCTCATACCACATGATATACAAAAGCTCTCCTTGTTTCTCAATCCGTGGTGGCTGTATCTTGTAGTCACATTAATGAAAGATCAAACGTTCTATCGACATTTCTAACTTTAGAATATTTACATTAAAACTAAATAATAAGCTTCATGTCGTTACGCAACCGACGGAATGGTTCTACTTGGTTACTATCTGTGAATAAATGAATTCTTGTCCACTGAGACATGTTTTATTGCTATTGCTGAAGTCCTATTTTGAACACAAACCATTTTGTGGGTTTTAAGCCTCTAACACATCTACCACAGAGAATGGAAGAACACTTGACGAGTTGAAGGTAGCGTGATTAAAGTCGACCATCAGATGCTAGCTGGTCACAGAAAAAATGGAAAAGAAGTCCAGCCCATGCAAAACTCTGTACAGGATGATGGCATAATACAAAACATCCATGACAACACTGAGGTCAACAAAAATGGCCGAAAAAAGGAACACAACAAAAATGAGGGATCCTTTACCATTTGTTGCTCTATGTGCGTTTTGTAGGATGGCATTCTCTTATGATCATGATATATACTGCTTATATACAGTATATATATTTACAGATATTTACTCATTTTAATAGCATATGCTTGAAGTGAAATCTTCGTGTGATCTTAAAAAAGCACATATTTAGCACATGTTGCAGATCCAAGAATAGTTTCTGTCTTCTTATTTTTCATAACTAGGAAGGTATGTTACACAGGAGCAAAGTGTAGACTCAAGGGACTTGACTACTACCGACACATTTTTGATTGGTTTTACTTTGTAAAGAGACATTCAAAAAAAAAAATAAACAAAGAAAAGAAGAGAAGAGAAGGAAATAAAGAAGGGATTAGTGGGGCTGAAGGGCGCCTTGCAGTTTGGGCTTTTTATTCAAGTAAGTTGCCCAGTAGACGAGGTTAAAGGTTCCGAACAGCAGTGGAAAAGCTATTCGGGCAATCCTGTCGATCTTGCTCACGCTGTTGAAGGTCTTTTTGGCTTCAGGCGGTTTGGGTTTGGGCTCCTCTTTGGGCTCGGTGGGTGGAGGTGGGGCGCTTTTGGCAATGGTGGCCAAGCCAGGGTCCCTGGCGATGTTGGGAGCGAAGGCTGTTGCTGTGGCAGCTGTGTAAGTGGTGTTGTTCTTCTTCAGCAAAGACTCCTTCTTCTTCTTTTGCTGGAACAGCCAACAGGAAGTATGTTAGCTTAGAGTAGCAGCGATTCATGCAGGTTAGGGATGCAACGATCCATGCAGGTTAGGGATGCTGGCTCTGGATGAAAAAGGGTTTCGAGACTAAACATGGTTTTAAGGTGGACCATGTGATGATAATGACCACCACATCTTAAATAAAGCAGGTTTTAAGGTGGCCAGGAGTTGCTGATGATCACCACAGCTTGAATAAAATAGGTTTTAAGATGGACCAGGTTAGGTTTATGACCACCACAGCTGAACTAAAATGGGTTTTAACATTGACCAGGTGAACCTGATGGCCACCTGTACTTACAATAAAATGGGTTTTAAAGTGGATCAAGTAAAGCTGATGACCACCACAGTTGAACTAAAATAGGTTTGAAGGTGGACCAGGTGACTATGATAATAACCACAGCTTGAATAAAAAAGGTTTTAAGATGGACCAGGTAAAGTTGATGATCACCACAGCTTAAAGAAAACAGGTTTTAAGGCGGACCAGGTGAAGATAATGACAAACAAAAACTAGTTGGACCAGGCTAGTTGTTTTCTTGGCTCCAAAGGTTACTGCTTTTACTTTGCTTTGGTGCAAAGTCTGAGTGAGCAGCAACCACATATGAGCAACAGTAAACAAGAAAAAAGACCCTTAAGGAGTTCTCACCTCATACTGTTGTCATGTTCCATTACCGTCATTTGCAATATAAATGGCAGAGGCTGAGGTTCCAACTCAAAACATTGCTGCTTTCAGTTTTGATACAACCAAACAATGACGTGTCAAAGAGAGTGAGTGTCTTACCTTCTCAGGAACAACGCTTTTCCCATCCCAAGCGTAGCCCCTTTTTGTGAAATAGTTGACAGTGGCAAACTCGATGAGGGCGGAAAACACAAAGGCATAGCAGACAGCAATGAACCAGTCCATGGCAGTAGCATAGGCCACCTTGGGCAGAGAGTTCCTAGCACTGATACTCAGCGTGGTCATGGTAAGTACCGTGGTCACTCCTGCAATAGAAAAGTAGGTATTCACTACCAATAATTTGATAATACAAGGTATTAAAAAGTATTGTCACTATTATTTGTTGTTATTTATAACTGACTCCTAGTGATCTAGCAAACAATCTCTTCGGAACAGGGATTATGCAGTTTGGAAATTGGTGTGTTGGAGGAAGGGACACCACACAGTTCAGTGCCCAGCTACTAGATCATAGTCATCCTTGTTTGTTCAAAAATATCCATCAATCCACATTAAAGTCCTCAAAATCCCTTAGAGGTTTTAAAAAAATCATATTCCAGTGATAGCTAATCAAGACATATGCCTCACACAATTTTTCTAATCATAAAAGCCTGACTGGCCACTGAATAGAATCCATTAAATGGGTAAAGCATCGCTTGCCATCTCTGCAGCAATCTGATTTAAAGTTTAATTAGATGGTAGAAAGAAAGCTTGCCAAACTGCTGGAGGCCAACCAGATTTCTAACCCTTGCTTTCCATTTGCAGAAATGAGATCCAAACGTACTCTCACTGAATGAAGGTATTAACATCCCTTTACATTTAGGATGTTAGATAACTTACGTGATGAGAACAAATGTACGTACGCTATGAAGAAAGATTCAGTGGTCGTAAGCTGTCAGCGAAGGCATAACTGGGTTGGCCAAACCAATTTATATGGAAGAGGATGATAAGACAAGTTAATTACAAAGTTGCTCATTTTTTACAAATGGTGCACAGATGTTAATGCTTGAAAACAAACAGCTTGAAATATCACATTCAACTACTGTTCCTTCTGTTAGTTCACAATGAATTTGCCGAGTGTTTCATAGTTGTTTTTGTTTAGTTTTTCTCCAAAGTAACTCCAAATAAAATGTTTTTTTTTTTTTTAACTAGCCAACTGAGATTGTAGCCTTTCACCTTTTCTCATGGTCCCTCCAATTGTCATCCCCCCACTTTGAACTGACTAAGTCACTCATTATTCACCTCCTAATGGCTTCCATAAATTGACTGTCATCTTATCATCCAGGTGGGCAAAACACATTGATGTTGGTGAAAGTGTCTCCATGGTGAATGTCACAGTGGTTTGGCTGTCTAGAAAGGAGCTATGCAAATGCAATTGTAACCCAGAATTGTCCCATTTACAGCACTAACAAGTTGCTGCTATCTTCCATCATGAATTTAACGTGCTAATAAAAAGCTTTTTACTTTCTGAAAAAGCAATTTCCATTGTTTAGCCACTTCCTTCCACAGTTTTGATTTACTGGAATTCTAAAGTCTCCAAAGGATCACAGAAGTGTTCGTGCCTCATTAGAACCAACCGATTTGCAGTTCATGCATATTCAGAAGTGAATCAACACGGCCATCCAAAGTGTACGGAATAACTAGAGAAGAAAGGCATCGGTTCTGCTTTAACTGGGTCATGGCTTCCAAAACTGTGGCTAGCATGATAAGCAGTGGTTACAGCAAGGAGGAAAACCAACAGAGGTGCTGCAAACTATCGATTCCGTTCGGCCCGATGTGCGGCTTCATCCTCAGAAGGTCACGGTTCTGTAAACATGCTCTTGGGCGTGTGCAGTATGGCTTGGAATGACTTAATCTCCCTGCACACGGCCAACAGAGCGCATGCCCTATTGGGCTGAATCACTCTGAAAATGCAGCTCACTTTCGATTAGCATCACCGCTCAGCATGTCCCACCCCCTGCTTGGATAGATCACCGGGCAGGCAGAGCTGAAGATGCATCAGAACATGGCCGTTATCTACTTGCTGTCTATGTTTCTTAGCTGATTGACTTCAGCATACTCTAACAGAGTACCTACAACACATTATCCATCTTATAATCAAATAAAGGGGATAACAGGCGGTCTCAGGATTTTGTGTGAAATCATTTTTTATTAAGTTAAGCCTGAATATTCTTTATTTACTTATCATTATTATTTACCTATATATTCATGGAGAGGTGAAAATGTATACAGCACAAGCAACAATATACAGGTCACATACACAAACACTGAACCTAGAAATTAAATCTATGTAGTTGGAAGCAAAAGTAATCCTATGACTTCATACTTAATCCCAGTTCCATAAATTAAACAAATACAAATCGCACTGTGGCAGAGATAAACCGTCTCTGGGGAGACTCGGGCACTGCAGTCATGTGAAGTTCTTTTATAAGCAAATGCCGTCGTCTGCGGTGGCTTTTTATAAACATGACACTGGAGATATGACCCAATTATACTGAATTTAAATTAAGCTCGTGACGAACATTTGATGGTTGTGATCTGTATCATTTAAAATGCTTTTGCGGCAGAGAAAGTTAATCAAGCGCAGCATAGAGAAGTTAATGGTTCACATCTGATAGACTGAGTGTCTGGTTTACATTTTTGTGTGTATCTGTGTGGGGTGTTGTTTTGTGACAGGGTTAATTTTTTAAAATATTTATCTTGATGTGTCTAAATCCTACAGGTACCAATGAGGAGAAAAAATAAATAAGGGTTTTGTGTTTGTGATCTTGATGTTACCGCTTGCACATAATGTTTTTGCATCAGCAGAGCGTGTTTTCTCGTGCACACAATATGTTTTCGAGGTCTCGAGATACTTTTGAAAGCTTTTGCATGACCATGTGAAAACATCTTAAAAATATGTTTGGGAGTTATGGGAATTGTCAGCCCTCCAGAAAAAACCCTGAACCAATGGGTAAAGTTACATTGCAGTGAACAATGGCATGATAGACTAAGTAATGATTAGATACGTGGATCGGATATCGGCCCGATTATGATTCAAATAGCTGGATCGGGCATCAGTGGTATTGAGCTGATCTATGGAGCCGATCTGTTCAATTAAATTGTAGTTATGTCTATGTTTGTGTATGAGTACACGCACGGTTTGTTATGCATGGGAAGTGTTACTGCGGTAAAGCTGGTTTATTATTTGACATTCGCGCTAATTCCTACATAGTGATATGACGATGAGCAGAACAACAAAACATACCACAACCCCAAAAGTGATTCACACAATTATATTGTTTAATTTCCTCTCACTCGCAATCTCTGCGTTCCTGATGGTTTTAGCGCCGCAGGATTACTGACCGTCATGAAATTACAGAACTGTGTTTAAACGAATAATTTTTGAGATGTTATTTATTTGGGCTTGATGAGCCTGTTTGCCTCAGGATTTATGAGGAAACAAAAGTGAAATCACAGAAGTATGTGATGTTCCTTTGTTATTTCACTGACACCTTTTTTTAGGACATGAATACAAATATGATATCTGATAACCTGCAGCTTGACTTAATTCCCACTTGTCAAATGGATATGTGGTATGAAATGTTTGCACACACAGGTGACAGGGTTTGAATCTGTCTTGTTCACACCTCCGCCGACTCTGTCAGTCTACATGTTGCTAAACTGTCATTTCTGCCCCTCTATTTTGGATCTTGCTGACAAGTGGATTGCCATTTTTAAAAACACCAAACTGAGACTGTCAGAGACGAGGCAGCAGGGATGGCAAAACCTTTCAATAATTATTTGGTTAAAAAGTAGATGTTATATTAAACTGTTACTTGTAATTAAAGATGTAATGATTCATCACTGACTGCTGAATTGGACTGAATCAAAATGGTGTTCATCTTCAGCAATGAATCAATATAATATTGCATCGAGATAAAACCCTACTTCCAAAAGCAGACTGGTTTATAAAACTGAGTAATTGTTTGTTTCCTTTGCTAAACTCCAGCCTAGAGAGCAGTATAAGAGTTTTATACTGGAAGAAATGGTGGGTCACATTCTGAATATTTGTATAATGGCTCTGCGCTCTTCTGAGACTTCTAAGGTTTGACAAATCTCTCCCCGGAGTCGCAGACAGAGGCTCGGTTAATCTGCCGCCAAACTCCACCATTGTGTCCTAATCAGCAGATATATCAGGCAGCAGCTCGACAACAGCTAGCAAATACGCCATGAAGCGCTTTAAAGCCACATAATCTTTCCAGCGCCACGGACTGACTCCAGAAGCCCAGGGTGGAGAAACAGGATCAAGACTCCTCGGTTGCAAAAAAATTTGAATATTGTTATTTAACAATGCCTTTCATAACCAGCATTGCCATGGAAGGGCTTTGCAATTGACATTCATTTCAAATAGATTTTCCACAACACCGATTAAGAACCCGGACATATATCCTCTTTAAACAGAACAATGAGTAAAGGATGAAGGTATCAGCTATGGGTTTTAAATGGCCTATTTATCTAAATCACAGTGCTGCCCTTTGCAGCGCATTGTTAAGAAACTGACAAAAATGAGCTAAGCACTGGATTGTTTTGTTTTTTGCTGTGTTGTGAGGTTCATTTGTTATCTCTCTGCAGAATGGCTATTAATTTTCCTGACAATTGCAATTGTTTGCCCACCCATTTAATCCCAAATATAACACTAGCATATAGAAAGAACAGACAGTAGCAGTAAGCATTACCTATGTCATGTCCAGACCAGTTCAGCATCTTTAAGCAAATTTACATCAGCATCGGGAAAACTTGGACAAGTTGAGGAGGCAAGTGTGTTGGCAAAGTTGATTTACTCTCTCAACGATGCCTTATACACACTTCATATACACACTAGCGTAACGGCAGCAGCTTGGGACACGCCATCCTCATAGTGAGGTGAGGCAAAATGAGGACAGAAAGGAGCCAAATCCCTCCTCTACATGTTACATAACACACACACACACACACACCTACATAAACTCATTTTTCTGCATTTGTAAAAACATTTCCAGTTTAGATTAAAACATTTGGATTAATTACAACTAATTATGCCTTTTAAATGGTTTTGACAGAATCCAATACATCAAGCAATTACTCAGTCGTGCTTAAAGCTGTTTTATCACATTGAGTTTTAATGCCAGGTTAAGATTTAATCCCAGTTGTTTAATGCTCTGTTTTACTGTTATTTCCCTTTTCCCTCCATGTCAATATTTTTTATCTGCTTCTCAGTATTCCTGCTGTCACTCACGATAATTTGATTCTGAGGTCCCTTACGTTTATTTCTCATTTCCCTGATTCTCAGTATTTCTCGTCTTACTCTATAGCTCAATTCTCTCACCTCGCTGCTTCTTCGTATTTCTCACCTCTATGTGTTTCAGTGTACCTCATCTCACTACTTCTCATCTCTCTGTAACTTAGTGTTTCCAGTGTCTCTCCTTCTCAGCGTTTCTCATTAGGGGTGAACAATTCAGAAAATCTCATGATTCGATTTCGATTCTTGGGCTCATGATGTGTTTCAAAATCATTTCACGATTCATAAATGATTCACGATTTTGTTTGATGAAGATGTTTCCAGATGAATTTGTTTCCAGATTGCTGTTTTGAGTTACTTTCTCCATTTGACTGTGGCAGATCAACAAAAATCACACGGAATCAAATGAAATTCACTAAATATAATGCATATGTACGTGCGCATACTGGCTGCATTTCCTTCATGCTCATGCGAAGGAGGTCTATCTGGGCAGATTTCCACACTTAGCCATCTACAGGACTGGTGAGCTGAACTTGTGCCGGGAAAACGAAAACAAGTGCCATTACATTAGTCAAGAAATATGAATCGATTGTTTGAAATGCTTGAATCGATTTTGGATCGACACAGAAAGAATAGTGATTTGATTTGATTTTTTTCACACCCCTATTTCTCATGTCATTATTTCACACACCCCTGCTTGTCATTATTTCTCAGTATGTTTCATCTCTGTTCCTCTTAGTGTTTCTCTTCTCCCTGTTTCTCAGCGTTTCTCCTCCCTCTACTTCTCATCCCTTTTTCTCAGTAATTATCACTTCTGCGTTTCTGTATTTTCCTTCTCCCCATTACTCAGATTTTCTCATCCCTTTGCTTCCGTCTCTCTCATCCCTATTTCTCAGTATTTCTCATCAGTCCTCTTCTGTGTTTCTCATGTCCCTGCTTTTGTTTCTAATCTTTCTGCATTTTCAATGATTTTACACCAGACCAAAACCACTCAATTTAACCCTTTATTCTCCTCGCCTTTAGACGACCACAATCTAAAATGGGTGAGCATGAGCAGACAGCAAGTCTTTGGGCTAACTATCCCCCTGTGCAATTGAACAGACTGTAATGGGAGATGGTGCTATGTTAACAGCCTATTGATCTGACTTCTTCTGAGATCAATTAGAGCACTCACCGAACACTGTCCTGGCAGGTACGGACTCCCTGTTTAGCCAGAAGGAGACCTGCGACAGGATCACGGTCATGATGCATGGCAGGTACGTCTGGATGACAAAGTAACCAATCTTCCTCTTCAGGTGGAAGTGTGTCGTCATGACAACATACTCTCCTGGGGCCAGACGAGTTGAAATGAAGAGAGACCATATCAAGCAGGAGACAGAAGAGAGGCAAGAAATAGAGGTGTTTAGGAGGAGAGAGCATTACAAGGCTTATCCACTAGGCAGTATTTGTAGGCTCTACATAAAAGATGGAAAGCCAGGAGTCTGAACACAGAGAGAACTTGTATTAGCAAATATTGATAAGCTTACTCTTATTATAATAAAGAAACATATTTCCTAAATTAATCTGTTTCTCAGTAAAAAATAAGATTCTTTTACTATACTGAAAACAGAGACATTACAAGATTTTAATGTCTTATAGACGTAAAGCTCTTCATAACTGAGAACCAACAGTGCTTACCAAATGGTTACAATTTATCAAACCACAGTTTCAAGAAACCTTTCTGATTACTGGCTTGCTGAGCAGCATTTATTTCTGTGGCTGATGTACCGCACGCAGATTCTATTATCCTATAATGGCCGCCAATTAAAAGAAGACTGTGACTCAAATCTATTATCACAAGCCACTTTAAAACCATTCATAATAAATAGCTTTTTGGGTGGCACAAGACCACCAGAATCAATACACACTTATTCAATGGTCACGCAAAATTGATTGCACACCCTCAGATCGATAAACATTCCTTGGATTTGGCATGAGGGCAAAAGTTTGCACACTGACACCTTTGCAAAGGTTTTTGCCAAGTATGCAATCTGGGCTGTAAGCCTGGGACAACAGGAATGTTGGTTTGTCAGTGCCAATCCGTATCTAACAGGTCAAGTATAGGATTTTGCTGTTAATCTCTGGTACAAGTAGTAGACCTATAAGGATGCAAAGTGGAACGTACCAGTGCTGGACTGCACTACACCCGAGTCCACCGTCTGACCCATCAGGTCATACTGGTTCAAACGTGACCCGTCTTCAGCCACGACCACAGACTGGGCAGCTCCTCTCGTCCACACATACACCACCTCGGCACGTGTGTATGCATCTGTCCGGAAAGGGCGAGTGTGTTGGAAAGGTTCACATTCATCTACATCGAAAGACACTAATGTGACCCAATCACAATTAAAGCTAACTAAGATTTGCTTTCGACTTATGTTAAAGGGCCCATTAGCTTTCTCCATCCACATTTGTGAGATGAAAGACAGGGCAGGACGCGGATGTAAGTAAGTACCAAAAACAAACCAAGTGGCAAACAAACAAAAATCAGAACCCATGAACATGGAGGAGAACAAGCAGATATTTGCTTAACTAAGGCTGACACAGAAACAAAGAGGAGAAGCCAGCTTTAAGAAGGAGGTACACAAGTGAAACACATTAGGGCAAAGAAGGCACTGACAGAGGAGAAAACGGCAGCTGCTAGTGGTCACGTGGGGAATTACAGACCAGACTGTGATATTTTCATTCTCTGTTTGCCAATATTATCTACTGGCATAATGTTTGCATGGTTTGGTGGAATTTAGCAGTTAGTATTGAATCACTAAATGCCATCTTCACCCTGCATAAGATGTGTCAAATAATGTGCACAAGAGATTTAAGCTAGTTCTGTGGTTAGTTCCTAAAAAAGGAAGTCTAATCTCACTTTTCTGAGATTTCAACACATTTTGTGTAAGATCGTACTGTGCTCATACAAATGCAGCTGGCTGGAAATAAACATTAAGTGTTCCTTCAACAATGGAGATTTGCTATGCATGACATGTTCCATTTTGCTGCCATTTTAGTCCCTTTTATTCTCAGAATAAGCTATAAAAGGGACAGTCACTGCCTAAATCAAATCAACAATCTTAACGTCACATGGGAACATGGCAACAATAACGCAACACTCCCTAACAAAATACATTTCCCACATGCAGGCTCTTAGCCAAGATGATGGCAGCCAAGTGGCCGGCGGACAGCGTTAGTGGTACTGGGGCTCGTCAGAATGCGGCGAGCATTTTCTACAGCCACTGCAGCAGAAGTATGGCTTTCTACTGCGGCACAGACGCCTCAACCGCTGAAATATTTAACCGGCACACTGTTGAGCCCCAAGTCCCACAACTTATTTCTTTATTCATGTGTCCTTTCTTTTTTACTTCTCCTTGCAGAGCTGACACAGCTATGCTTTGTTTTAAAAGGATGATGTGAGGTCACTCTGGAGTGAGAAGATTTAGTGGCCACTGAAAAGGCAGAGAGAGAGAGAGAGAGAGAGAGAGGGGCAAAGAGTGCAAGATGCGTGTGGGAGTGAACTGGCCTTTAGGCCTCAAACACCTTTAAGGAAAGCTCCTGTCTGCTCAGACTTAGCTTTTGGGGACATGATTAAAACGGATGAGGAACTCCACCGGAATGGGGTGGAAAAGGGGGGGGAAGACGTTACTCACAGCTGCCAAATTTGAGAGGGCAGGCATGGGCGTCCATGGGGAAGTCCTCTAAGTGCATGGGGCACTCAGCTCTCACTGTCAGCCTGGGAGAAAGACAGAACAACAAGACAGGAAAAGTGTTAGGGAGAGACAAGAGAGTACAGCATGAAATAAGGGCTGGGCAAGGGTTTTGTGAAAAAACCAGAACTGCAATATTTACATCTCCTGCTCCTGCACTGGCGTTACTCTTTTCGAGTCCAACTGCGTTGCTCAAAAGAGGAAAGAAACAGCACAAACCACTCAAGGGCTTATATACACACATACACACACATTCACACTAACCTCAGTTTGAAAGAATGATGAAACGGTGAATGTCAACCCACACAGGACGAGTCTCCCATTTGTCTTCTCTATGACACTAATATGAGCTCCACCCACGAGCCTAATCTCCTAATAAATGCTCGAACGCAGGCTTTATGGCTGTGAGCGCTCCTGACCCGAGCTTTAGGAGTGTTTTCCTCCAGGCACGAGTTCACACCTCAGCCCTGCATAATTTACGATGTGGTGCTCTCCTCTTCGGCGCTCTCCTCGCCTAACGTCCTAGTCTTGTACCCTTTATCCGAATCCTTCAACTTTTACACAAAGCCTGATTCCATATAAATCGGTTTTGGGGAAACATATCAAATTTTCTCTGTGTAAGAAAGAAAACATGAAGGATTCCGGAATGGCAGAAAATATCTAGTCTTCTAAGGTGAATTTATTCTTATAAAAGAATGGGGTAAAATTTGGCTAGAACACCGAGTTGATTATGGCAAAATCTAAGATTTTCTAAACTTTACTTTAACTACTGTAATCTGGAATCAAAAATCAGATTAACTACGAACATTAGCAGAAAACGGTTACTCTAAAAGTTTTGAAACTTTTCAAACACTTCACATAAATCACATTATTCAGTATTTCTCTCTTAAGTATGTTGGTGTATTATACATTTCGGGGGCGGGGGGGGAGAACATTCTGAGAACAGACACAGAAATTCCAAGATTAAAGTCTAAATTTAATAGATGGATAAAATATCTTTTTTCACGCAAATTTACATCTTTGTGATCTTGAAGAATATCTGACATTTTTCTCACTTTAATCTCAGAGAATATCTCACTTTTTCTTCTCCTAAATCCACAATTTTAATCTCTGAATTTCTGAATTTTTCTTGGCATTTGACCCCCTCCATTTTTTTCTTTTTAATCTACAATAGCCATAATATGCCATAGTACTTAGTTCAACACAATATTTAACAGATCCCTTATTACCTTACCTTATTACATAACTGTGGAAAGCACATTAATATATAATTAACATAGCTAACTATGCTATTTTGCTGTTTTGATTTAGTTTCACTCTCTTTTCATTATCCATCTCATCCATCATTATGCCTCTTGGTGAAGAATGCAAAATAAATTCAAATTAATGAACAAAGAGAGTTTAACTCAGTGAGGGCAGTGTGTGTGCATATATATATATATACATGTATATAATTTTGTGCTGGCTTAACATTTCCACCATGTTTAAATATACATCAAGATTCTATATAATACAATACAACACATAGTACAGATTAAATCAATAAGTACCTCACAATGCACACAATGGTCTACTGCCAGTGGGTGGGTTGGTGACACATTAAATAAAGCCTACAAAATGGCTCACACTCCTGAAAATTTCATTCAACTCAAACACCTCCATGGCTCAGCCTCACCTCATGGTGTAGAGCAGAGTGCCTTCCTCAGTGATACGCAGCAGCTTGTTGGGCATGGTCATGTTGTGCGCCACCGACTTTTTGCCGTTGTGGAAGAAGGTATCGGGAGTCCAGATCTTGCTGGCCATCAGGTTGTTGAGGCGCAGAACAGCCATGGGACCTTTGAACTTGAGCCGTTCATCTTTCCAGCTCTGCCTGAAGAACACGTCTATGGTGTATTCCTGCAGGACAGGAGTTATTCTGTGTTTTCCTGGAGCATGGATTCATCTCACCCACACCATATCTTCAGTATTATGTAACATAATGTATATTACATATAATATCACCATGATTGCGCTGATTTGAATGTTGTGTTAATCTGTGATGAGGGTATTCTTTACATATAACAGTTCATTCTTGAAATGTTATTGATGTGCGATCGCAAAAGGTTCACTGAGTAATCACTCCCCTTTTTGTGTTTTATAACGTTTTTGTTAGAGGCAATCAAACTATAGACTGCCTACATCGGCGACATGCGTCATGCTAACACATGTTGACTATCGTAGCTATGAGCGTCGCTGCGCTCTCAAATGATCATCTCCCCTGACAGAGCAGGAGAGAGAAGTCACGAGATGGTCTGAGCTTGGCTCCAGCGTGAGGTGCAGCGGGAGAGGTGGGAGTGATTCGCTGCCAGAGTCATTAAACGACATAATGTAGAGCCACAGAGAGATCACTTTATCTCCAGAACTTAGACTTTTATACGATCCCTTAGATAAAAAGTTAAGATGGCAAAAAATCTTTCACTTATTGGAAATTTAAGTGCTTGCATCAGGGGTGTAATGATACATTGATCTACATCGATTCAATAATCAACAAGCCAATTGTGCTGATGCAAACTGAAAACACTGATCGGACATCATACATACTGCAGCATCACTTCGTATTGAACAGAAGGACTATTCTGTTGAGCTCAGAAATATAATTGTTTTAGTTGACTTTAATGCTTTGATATGAATGGGAGAGATATGATATTTTCTCTTTTCAATCTCTGGATCCAGAATTTTATCAAATCGTATCATAGCAAACGCTGTGATATCAGCAGACATTGAATCAATGCTCACTAAATCAATATAATATTGTACTGTGATGAAACTTGTGATTTACACTCCTAGTGTGCATATGTGTACGTCAGTATTTCTTGCTTGTGCATATGTAAAGGTCATGCTGTAATTAATTTCAACTCAGCCATTGATTAAAGGCTATTAAAGCGGAAGGACCAGAAGTGACCATTAACGGACGGACTAATATCAGAACCACAACAAAACCAAAACCCCATATAAATATGGCAAGGATCCACTTTTCCCTTTAATACTACTGGTTTTTTGTCTGTCATATTCAATACAGCAGGACTGTATTGGTCGATGTGGTCTCTTAAGGCAACAGAATTAATTTTCCGTTTTGATGTTACGCTAAAACACCTGCAAAGAAAGCTGGTTAATTAACTCTGACGTACAAAATCTCTTCATAAAATATGTGAAAAAGGATTTCCTGGATCAGAGGGGATAGGCTCTTACGTAACAATGCGCGTTCGAAGACAGAACGTGGGTGACATTTAGGAGAAGGTAAGGCAGTCCTACCATGTCGTGGTCCGAGACGGGGCCAATGCTCGTCACGAAAATGTCAGTCTTGACTTCCGTTACACGCTCTGTTGAAGCAAGAAATTAGCAGCGTGAGTGTCGCTTTGGCATCTGCCGCTGGTTCCAACAACCTCTTAATCCGGGGGTTAAACCGCTGTAACTTTTGGCTTTATGGAACCTCAAACGTCCGTAATTGCAGGCTCCCCTTTTGCGGGTCTGAGCCGGTCTGCAGCCTCTGGCCATTAGTCTACCGTTGCAGTCTGGGATTCATCCCTAAATTCTCAATTTCTCTTTCATTTCTATTAATATCTCTCTTGTTTCTTTCTCTTTTTTCATTTTTTGAATTATAAGAACTATGGGTGGGAATTGACACGATTTTGTCAATAACAATGCCATTGTTGATTCTGCCTATCAATTCTCTTATTGATTCCTGACTAGTGAAATGTGACTTCCGCACCAAAAGAAACCATTTTATTTTTCCCAAATTATGTCTGCACAAGACTGTGAGCATGAACACATTCATATTTATATTCAGAGTTTTTATCATGCAGAGACACTGTATGGCTTAGTACTGTGAAGACAAATAACAGTGCCAGGTGGAAACACTTTTTTATCCATTTGGAATCCATCTGAATATGGAACAAAATTATTTGATAACAAATCATGGATATTTCCATATTTATTTGTTACTCTCTAACATTATTAATTGTAAAAATATTTGGACTCATTTTGGTCTATAACTAATTTTTGACTCATTTCTGGGACAGAAGTACATTTTTGCCATGATGGCGTTCCATATGAGGGCCGCGGCACAATAGCGTGGTGGACGCACGTCGGGAATACATAAATATCAAGCAAATGGCTGTACTGTGAGTAGAACGCAGGTAGTTTTTGTTATCAGCTAAAATATAAGTTTTGTCAGTAATAAGCAGGAAGATTTAATGTTAGTGAATGTTGGACTTCCCTGTGAGAGTTGTGTACGCTAACAGAAACACAGCGCGTGTGTTTATATCAAAAAATATAAATTATGCGTGATGGTTCCTTGTGGCTGAAGGTCAAGTTGCAGACTGTGACGCAATGTACTGCGACACAAAACTTAGGGTAAACTGGAAAATGTTGTGCTGGGAAATGAGAGAATCGTTTAGAAGAATCGATAACATTGGAAGTGTACAATTCCAATACTATCGATCAATTGGAACCAGTTATAATTCAGAACTGGTTTTCGATTCACACCCCTAATTAGAGCCCAAGCTGTTGCCCATGAGGGTTCCATAGTCACTATAAGGATCAGAAATAAAGAGTATAAAGAGTATATAAAGAGAAATTGGAAACAGGATTGAGTTTATTGCTTTGATGGTTGGCGCTTAAATGCGTAATATAAAGGATTTAAAAATGTACAAGAACATTATAGTATTAATAACAGAGTAGAGTGATAGATTAAGAATCTTTCTGAGTAGGTGAAGAAAGAAGCCAACAACTCCTCTCTCTTTCTCTCTCTCTCTCTCTCTCTCTGATGAGTTTTTTCTTCATCCCTCCTGTGGATTAAGACAGTCGAGGTGCTAAGAATGTTCTAATGTGGTGAGATATCCGTTTGCCCTTCATAAAAGAGGCTTAATAAACAAGCACTCCCCTCTCTTTTAACCATCCGTGTCTCGCTTATCATAGGAGGTCAAGCCACAAAATGCTCGACTCCATCACCATAGGAGGTGTTCCAGAAACACACTAACAGCAAACGCTCAGCACATGTTGTACTTTTTGTGGGGGGGTCTCGTTTACGGCGAGCGGCATTTCTCCCACACACGGTGCCGGGTCTGATCAGGACGCTGATTGATGCTGAGTCACGCTGTCTGCCGAAAAAATTGCTGTCAATTTTTCATAGGTTGTCTTTTTTTTTTTGTTGCCGCTCACAGCCGGGTATTAGTATGTACTGCGCTCGAACGAGGATAGTGGCGCAAAATGAAAAACAAACAAGCTACTACATCAACAACAACAAACTCGCCGGTCGGATGAATCACGCATGTCCGCTCGGCTCGACGTTAAATGCTAAATGATCTGTGCTGATGGGGTAAACAGCGCTCACATGACGTGCTTCGTGTCTGACAGGCATCGTCCAAAGCAAACCTGCTACCCTGATGCAAATGCGGCTTTGAAATCTTGCAGAAAAATGCTTTCTGGTAGCTGACAATCAGCTACCATTTACTTTTAAGCAAGATCATGTGGATTAAAGGCTTATATGTTTTTCCAATATCACAGCAAGAATGATGTAGAGTTCTGCTCCCCGACCTTTCATTAAACAAAAATACATACTAGTATTATAATGATTGGATTACATTGACCCTGACGAATTCATGACAGTGAGGACCCACCTCCGAGTCCAGGCCGGAGACGGTTGTCGTAGCCATCGAGCAGACTGTCCAGAATCCTGGTGAACACCGTAGTGTTGTCCTTCTGTTCATCAGAGCCATTCTGGCTAGAGCTGACATAGCAAAAGAGCAGAAGTGAGTATTAAAAAGATGACGGAACTGATCTGCAGCACACGCGGCCTCCTGCAGGGAAAACGCCTCCCCCTCTCCAACCCCCCCTCGTAGAGGAGCGATAAAACGCATTTCTTGATGAAAGGGAATTGGCAATGCTGCTCTGAACATCACAGCTTGTTTCATCTGTAGGGTAAGAGACGAGGGTCCATAGCAACAATCCATTATTAATACGCTAATACGGGCTTTTAAAAGCGAAGAACCGGAAACTGCGCACACGTTTTCAGCCACATGAAAGAACAACAAGAGGAAACGAGGCCTGTGTGCCCCCGGCGCGGCTGATAACGGCGCGGTGCACGTTAACATCTTGCTCATTAATATTTCAGGCAAATGATCAGGAGTAAAGAGTGATTCAGTCAAATGTGTAGCAAGATAGAATGAGACATTGTGTGTGAACATGTGTGTAATGCTGAAAACTTTCTTCCTTTAAAGAATTGCTGGGAATGGTTTGCTCTGGACCAAACCAGCCAGGTCCAGAGCACCTTGTGTAAAGAATTAGATGTAATTTGACATTTTGACTTATTTTTATTTCAAAATACCAATACATAATTTAGCCCAACACAAGTCTGCATTTCCTACAGACTATCAAATCCAAGCACTGGTCGTTTGAGTGAGTGGTTAGCTATCTAACTTAGGGCCTCATTCACCAACTGTTCTTAAGAAGAAATGTGTTTTACTCAGTTTTCGTGAAGATTCTGACATTCATCAGGCGTTTTCTTTCCAAGGTATGAACCAAATCTACAAACAGTGAAAATTATGCAAATTTTATTACCTGCACATTTGTGAAAAGCGTAAGCTTATTGGGTTTTCTTCAATTCTACAATATAATATTTAAATTGCTTTAACCTTCATAAGAACAAATTTAAGAAAAAGCTTCAATACTAATGAAAGAGGCCCCTAGAAAATAGACATCTGACATCAGAAAAACTATATTAGGGCAGGATTTATTTTATCATGTTTTGAAGTGCTACGTTGGTTGAGTGACTTATTTGTAAAGATATGCACTTGCTTTGACTTGACTTGAAAGTCGCTGTGGCAGGATGAGTGAAAGGTCCATTCTTCCTTAGGGTTTATTGATCAGTAGCGTGTGTGTGAGCAGGTACTTGTTGTTTACTGTAGTCAATCAATCAGTTAAATCACTGCCCAATCTCTGAATTTCAACTTCTCCTTCGAACCAGCCTGGTCTGACCGTGCAGTAGGTGATGTGCTGGGAAAACAACTGGCAAACAAAGACCGACTCCAAGGAGAAGACGAGGTCATCAAGATAAGTTAGCGTGGACCTGGCTATCAAGAGTGTGCGGGGAAAAGGGGGAAAAAGAAAAACAGAGAGCGTGAAATGTGAGCATCTAAAAAAGCAGTGTTAACATGGCAGGCTGGCAACCATGTCTAGCGCATGCCACTGGATTCATCTTCACGTCCGTCTCCTCCACATTACACACAACAAGACTGAAACTCGCTATTGGAGACAGTGGAGCAGAATGACGTGCCGTAATTGGGAAATGAACGATGTGTTACAGAGGGAGGGCTAGAGCGCCGAGAGTAAGGCGTGTTTATTCTCGGGCGAGCATAATACAGCCTTGTAAGCCTTATTACATGAGGCTCAGTGATCTCGAAATCGGACTGACACGAAAACCAGCAGAAGAAAATATAACACACACACACACACACAAAACAGCAGATGTGCACACACATACATGGCATACAGAATCAGACACGTGCACTTACAAAGGCACACACACATTCACAGTATGCAATGGGCACACACTCAAACACACACGCCCAGAAGCTACATAGAAAAAGCAAGAAAGGGAAAAATAGCCCAACCCCCAAACACCACCCCCCAAAAATAAAACGTGACGGATGCAGGCCAGCATTAGCATGAAGTCGGCATTAGCTTGGCCTAGAATCACATCACAGCTGCTAGCTCCATCCAGCATGACCCAGCATGGGCTGCAGTGCCTCAGAGCACATTTTAAGCACAGGAATAATTAAACGCTGCACCAGGCGCATAATACATTTTGGGGTGAGGGACTCGGTGGGAAGGGAGGAGGGGGAGGTGCCTGAGCAAAGGGATGAAGGGATGGAGAGCGAGGAGACGGATGAGGCAGGGAGCAAAAACACTTGTTTGGGAGCTGCGGACATGTCCCCCATAAAAGATTGTGCACCAACCCCATCTACAGGTCATCTGAACTGCAACAGTGCATCACTTTAAAAACAGCGTCGGCCACTAGTGGCATGCCGCACTTCTCCAGGACCCAGCATAAAATCTGCCCACCTGTCATCGCAGCCCTTGTTATAACGCTGCTATTCAGAGCAACATATAAACCTTAACAGAAAGCCGCCTTTCAGAGAAGAGAGACCGAGCAGAAGGAAAACTGACTCTGTCCAAGTGTGATGATGAGATATAAGAGGTAAATCTTGGCGCCTCAGATGTGCTTTCAGGAGCCATGGAGGGAACAAAGGCAAACTTAAAATATACTTAATAAGTCTCAATATTAACCAAGTGTTAAGAGACTGAACATACCACACACGCATACACACCATGTCAAACTTGCATATTCATGATTATGATAGCACATGAATTTTAAGTTTTCTGTTTTTTGTCATTACACTTTTCTTGTCTGACCTTGCGCAAGATTTGGAAAAGCAACGAAAGCAGGCAAACTAAAGGAGGCACTTATAAAGATGACACTGATCAGGGGGCTTTCCTCAATGCCTTTTGTGGTGCGTTTCATTTCTGTGCACATGACTTTCCTGACCATATATTACAAATCTATCATTCAATCCCTTAGCTCAAATAAATGACTTAATGAAATGATAAGCAAACACTAACCGAGCCCTTGTCAGAGAGCTCCAGGAAGGAACACAGTCTTTATTTTAAAAGTCCCACCTCTTAAGGCCAAAGAGTTCTGAAATCATTTTATTGGGCTCCCTTCCCCCAAGGCGCCAATGTGGCTAACAATGAATAAAGTACAAGAAGAGCTTTTAATATCAGTCACTCGCAGCAGTTTATGATGAAAAACCCTATTAGTTTTTTACTGTTAGATACACAAGCGTCTTTGGGTGGGGGACTCCTTTTATGAGGATTCTGGGTTGCAGGTTATTTTAACACTATTTAACCCAGACTTTTGGGACTTATTTCAATTTGGAGCATGCAAGGCCTCAACATTTGCTTTACAAATCCAAATGAGCATGGAAGAACCCGAACTTACCTTTTGCTACTCCCCAAAACGCCGACCACCATTAAACAGGGCCATATCCAGGCTACTCCTAGCCGAGACCACATTCTTCCTGGAGAATGAGTCCGCACTAAAGAGATAAAAAAAATAAGACAGATTTTTATCAAGGAGTTTTTTACCGAATACGATAAGAAGCATAGGACCAAACAACCAAACAGTGTGCATGCACCCACATCCCTAACATAAAAACGCATACAGGATGCCAGAAGGCTTTTCCTCAGCAAGTATTTCAGCAACCTTTTGCAAATCAGAAACTGTTTTAGACCTAACATCTGCACGCATAACCAAGCCTTTTAAAATCAGACAGGTAGAAGAAGTATTGAATGCATCTGGTCTCCCCTGACAGCACCACAAAAAATGCCAAATAGTTGACAGCTCTTGGCAGCCTGCAAAGCCAAAGGTTAAGATGTTTCTCCAATCATATCCCTCCTTGATGAAGAGGCTACGCTACGAAGACCGTGCATCTCAGTCGCATGCATGACAGACACATTTTCCACGAAAGAAGTCTGTTTCACCCGAGCGAGGAAAACGGCAACGGCAACGGCGACGGCGGCGTCAGCGGCGGTGGGTTCGGGGTCCGAAAATCACGCCGCGTTTTAGCGCGAATGTGCGCTGTTTCCAAGCCGCGATGGCGCCGGGTTCAACAGTGCAGAGAGCTGCTATAAATAGTGACGAGCTTGACGATCATTTGTCGCGAATATCAGCGCCACAACGCATCGGCGCATATGAAATCCGTCTCGACACGAGAAGCCCAGCTCGCATCCTAAATCTCCTCCGACGCTTGTTATTAATCGCGGCGTAATAAGCTGTGCGTGACAGACGGCACAGACTCGATATAATATATACATAAATGCATGCATACATATATACGTACGTGCGCTTGTCGTCCGTCTCCGCCACCGATTTCTCTAAACGTGCAGCGCGCTCTCTATCCGGGTAAACGATTACGCAGAGAGACGACAGCGCGCTAATCCTTCACCAAAAAAAAAAACGTTATACCGAGAGTGACTGCGACGAGAATGACAAAACGAGTCTGTGTGACTAGTAGAGAACACTGCGAACATTTGCCTTAAAAATGCAGCGACGCAGGCTGGAGGAGTCTTGCGATGCATCTAGTGCAAAGGATTCTGATTTTTTATAAGCCATGTTGCCCAGCAAGATTTGGGTAGGAGTAAACATGCCTCTTAATACGGCATTGTCATATTTAAAGTTACTAAGAGAATTGACAGCGAGTGCGGTCGATTTCGGCATTCCACAAGCAGCCCTCCGCCGTGCACGCGCCGCGTCGTTAAGTTGGTGCGCGGTGAGTAATTAAGCGCCGTATGGTGTCTTTTTTACGCTCCATCCCGACCGACCGACCTGAATGAACCTCGACCAAGCGCGCGAGCCGACGCACCTTAGCGCAAAATCAAGAGCGCTAAAAAAAAAATGTTTACCCTCCAACTCTTTCACCGTTCGGGTTTTTAAGCCTCCCTCGTATGGAAGCGGCAGGAACTCTGCAGTAAGCCGACCGAGTCCGAACCGAAGGTTTCACACAGACGCAAAAAAATCACGAAAACGCACGAGCGCAATCGCTCGACCGTGCCTTCACTTACAGCGTTGCTCCTTCGGCGTCGGACCGCGTCCTTATCCGTAAAACTTTTTTTTTTCGCCGATGCCTCTTTTTTTCTAAGCGGTTACGACGGGGGGGAAAATCCTCAAAGATCTCAGATGTGGCGAATTTTTAGCTCGAGGCTCGAGACGCCGCTGCTGCTGCTGACGACGACGCGGAGTTTGCGCAGGACTTGCGCGCCGTTCATTGGCGCCTGCTGTGGAAACTCTTCCCACTTTTCCCCGCGAACTGTTCGTCCACCTGCAAACGGGCGCCCGTTAAGACGCGCGACACTGCGGCCAAAATCACGCGTTTTCTTTACCGGGGACGCCGTTGGTGCCCGTTCCCGTGTGCCGTGGGTATAAACCGGATATGAAATAATCAGTTTTGAGTTCATGTGAGTGCGATGTAGTTTTTAAATTAATTAATTAATTTTCGAATGGCAAGGTGGTACCGAGCTCTCATCCACAGCCCCAATCCGCCCATTTTATACGCTGCACAATTTAACTTTCACTGCTGTCGACTTAATCTCTTTTCACTGGCTGGAAAATCAAATCCTCTTACGTTTTTACTCGCGTTCCCCCGTTTTTTCTCGCGAGCTACGGCTGTGCTAGAACGGGGTGTTTGACATTTTGCTGCGAGGATGAATTTATTCCTCAATTAACGGCGGGGCGATTTACACACAATATCACGCCACGCTTGAGTTTAGAAATAAATATTCCGTCTCACACTTGATGGACAGCTTATATCGGGATTGGTGGGTCAAAAAAAGAACATTTATGCTCGTATTGTTTACAAATAACCCCGATTGGATGGTCCCAAAAAGTCGGGAATGACACTGCACAGCATTATGTTCATATTTGGGTGTAAGGTGGCAAACTGATCATTTTGGGTATGGGAGAACGGTGCCTGTGTGATTACGAACGCGAGCCCCGACATTGTGAGCCTGTTGTTCGTGCGAATGACTGATGCCATGCCGCTATGACACACATTATGACACATCGAGGCGCGTTCAAGATTGTGGACACGTTTCTGTCGGGCTGCAAGTGACGGGCGTATGGCGGACAGACGAGGAATAGACACGCGTAAAAAGCAGAAAACGCAAGAAATGATGAGACGAGAACGGAAACGTCACCATAAATATACGACGCATTCTCTCTCTCTCTCTCTCTCTCTCAAACTCTCTCTCTCTCTCTCCCTCTCTCTCTCCCTCTCGCTCTTTCTCTCTCTCTCGCAGTGTTGCGCACGTGACTGGGAAAACACTTTGTCCATTTGTCACGATCATTGACTTTTCTCACCGTTATGCTACAGGCGCTGTGGCTCTTATCGAACAAAGTCTTTGCTTTTTTTCGGCTTAATTGACCGAGACGCTGAAACTCCATGTACCATGATCGAGCTTTGCTGCCCCGGAATGCCCTCGAAATCCAACAAATGCATGGCATGAGGAGAACCCGCACATGGCCTGAAATTCAGAATCACCTGCACCTACAGATACGGGCCAAGAGCCAGTGTGAAGTAAGCACTATTTATGCAGTATTTATTCGAATGCAAATAAATAAATAAATAAATAAATAAATAACAATTATACAATAAAAGAAACATCAAATAAGAATGAGTTTTCAATTTAGGTTATACCCATTATACATTATACAAATCAATTTAGAAATTAAATGTTGTCATTATGGTTATTGTGAATCATTTATTTAAGCTGTAGCTATATATAAAAAGCTTAAGGTCACCTACCCCTGTGTGGAGAGCTGGGAAGGGGTGTAAATTAATATGAAGCAAAAACAGCTGCTTGTGATAAATTCAATAAGTCATTTTAAGTTACAAATTAAAAACAAAATTACTGCATTTCTCTGCAAAGGGCTTCTGTTGAGATGATGTGGGCCAAGGTCAAGGCTGCTGACAGTAGTCCCAGAGTGAACTGAATCTGTGAGGGAAAAGTGTTAAGTGTTAATGATAAATGACAACTATATTCAAAAGACTCTGTTCGCAAATGATGGAGAGTACAAATTCATTTTGCTACTTCATTTAATCTATAGGCCTACATATAGCAGTGGACAGAGCAGAGGTTTGGATGACTGTGGTGATAAATGTCCTTTAGGAATGAATAAACAATAAGTTCTCAAAACAGTCCCTATGGTCCAAAATAGAATTAAATCACATGGAAGGAGATGTACCAGATGTATGTATAAGGTTAGGGTTGTACGTGGGCTTTGCAATTGTAAGCCTTCATTTTATAAAATAAAAAGTCTTAATACTCTTACTCTTTGACTTTTGCATCTACACTTTTATGAAAGGTTCAAAACCATTCTTAGCGAGGCTATATGGCAGCAAAAAGGAACTTAAAGCAGTGACAAACACTGGCAGTATGTTTTTGAACCACTCAACAATTGTTTTAAT
Organism: Distichodus sexfasciatus; assembly: GCA_032718565.1. Taxonomy (NCBI): domain Eukaryota; kingdom Metazoa; phylum Chordata; class Actinopteri; order Characiformes; family Distichodontidae; genus Distichodus; species Distichodus sexfasciatus. Next base: position 2,522,986 of record JAVGVS010000038.1, on the reverse strand, counting down.
ATGCACTATGAAAGGTTATTCATTAGAAACTAAACTAGTGTCATTCCACACCCCTTTTGAATTTTTTTTTTTACAAATGTTAATACAAAAACAGATCTGTACTAGAAACAATACGACAAAATAGTTCTAGAAATGTTTAGATTGAGGAATTAGTATTTATTCATATGAAGATTGATATTTATTGTTAATGTAACCTATGGGCGACCCTCCCTACACAGCGGAGGCAGCAGGCATTATATAACGGAGATTACGACCTAGAGATCAAATCGCTGTGGTTGGGCCTGAGCATTAATGTCTCACTGGCCATCTGTTCTGCTTCTCGGTTAAGTTCTCCGTCAACACTGCTCAATACAGTTGCACATTCTCTGTCTTTGCAAAACGAATATTTTATTTATTTATTGGATATCTGCGCAGGGTTTATTTTGTTGCACCAAAAAGTTGATTAGCCGCATCCGACAGGTGCAGCGCGTGCAACCTGTTAATTTCCCCCCAAAAAGTGTGCACACAATGAGGAATTGGGCGAATAATTCAGCTGTTCCAACATGCATTCTCGAGAACTAGGCTAGTCCAAGAGTCGGGATTGCGTCACCCCACGCCTGAAATAGACAGGCGAAGAGAGGCACTTCTCGAATTCGTCGCGCTCGGTAATGAAACACCGGGAAAAGGTGACATAATCAACACCCATGCGTTTTAAGCGATCAAGACTGCCAGACCTGTCACTATTCCTGGTTCGGCAGGAGTCTGCGCCCGTGACCCCGTGTCTCTGCTCCGCAATGCAGTCATAGCTAATCATGCACTGTTAAAATGAAATCCGTAATTATATGGGACAATGTCCTGTAATATCATTAAGGAAATGTACCAATAAGCAACATTCACAGGACTTTTCCTTTTTTCTCAGTTTCGCATTGAATTCCAGATACTTAAATCAAACAACAAACAGGTGTTATGGCAAAAAATGCGTACCTGCTGAAAGTTGCGTTTTCCTTTTGAAATGAGTGAAAATGATTGTTCCTGCTGATGTAAACTCATAAAACGTGTCAAACGACACAGTACATGTTATAAGATACCGTATTTTGTTAAAATACAGATATACAACTTACAAATAAATTAAAATAGATCGCGGTTCGCAAAACGTTTAATACCTACTATTTATGTTGATATCGATTGTGTAGTTCAAATTAACAAACATAAATGTGGCAATCTTTACTTCATTACACTGTGTTTTTCAGATATCAGTGCATATTATGTTTAAAATCTGCGGGTGTGGTAATAAGGCATGGCTATCCTTGTACTCTCTTTAAAATGCCTTTTTTTCTCATTTGTATGGCAATACCCATATTCTTCTTATACTTATTAGTATCTTGTACATAAAAACACATTTTTATTTTTTGGCTTTTAATGTCTTGGCGTCAATCACCAAATCAAATTCCTTCTATGTGATGACACACTGTGCAATAAACTTTATTAAGCATCAAATTTATTATGATTCTAACAGCTCAGATCACAATTTTTGTTCCCAAGTTGTATTAAAACGTACTTGATGCTAAGGATCAGTGTAAATGTACTGACAAATGTTATGTCCAAATACATCTTTTCATTCGTATTTATAGATGTATTATCCTGGAGTAAATCTTGTAATCGCCTTGACATATATGTGTCAGGGATCTGGTTAGGATTTTACAAAATGCTAGTCGATAGCCGTTAGCCCGTGTAGCATGGATGGTTAACCCAAACGTGGAGTGAGACGCGAGTAGGTAGGAGAACCACGCGGGTTGATCTAAGAACTCTCTCACACAAAGAGCAAGATTTCCCACAAGAAACCGCATTCTATAGGACACACACTCAATCGAGGAGATAACCATATAACTGAGAGTACTCACAGTTGGTGCTGACCGAAATCAGAGTTCGGCTGGTGACTCAATGACTGAGCAGTGACCCGCAAGAAAAAGCCTCCTTTTATACTTCTCGAAACGTGCCGACAACTTCCAGGTCCCCATGTCGGTCACATGATCGGAGTGCATGTGACAGTAGGCCCCCTCCAGGACTGGCACCAGACGGACCTGGAACGGAGGATACCCGGCGACGGATAGTCCCAAATAAGCTCTGGATCAAGTACAAACCGGGCCAGAATCCAAGACTGCTCCTCGGGGACGTAACCTTCCCAATTGATGAGGTACTGCGTACCCCAGCCCCGAGGGCACGTATTGAGGATCTGATGCACGGTGTATGCGGGACCACCCTCGATGATACAGGGAAGAGAGACGGGCGTGGTTGGAACCATGGGAGAAGTGACGAAAGGCTTCAACTGGGAGGTGTGGAAAACTGGGTGAATTCGGAGCACTGCAGGCAGTTGGAGCTGGTATGTGGCAGGATTGATTCAGTGGTTGACGCGGTAGGGACTGATGAAGTGGGAGGTGAGCTTGTGTGAGTCTGTGAGAAGTCGGAGTTCCTGGTAGAAAGCCATACCTTGTCAACTATATGGTACAAACGTCCTGGTGGATGCCAACGGCGATGTTGAGTGGTGTAACAGGTGTTGGCTCTGTGGATGGCTGCGGTAGCTTGAGTCCAGAGCCTCCGGCATCTGCGGACCAACTGTTGGGCCGGCGGTACATCAACCTCTGGCTCTTGATGGTCGAACATTGGAGGCTGGAAACTGTAGCATATATCAAATGGGCTAAGGTTGGTGGTGGACGAAGTGTGGAGGTTGTGTGAGAGATTGGCCCAAATGAGGTAGCAGGCCCCGGAGCACTGACGAGCCGTGACGAAGCACCTCAAGTAGCACTCCAGCTGTTGGTTGGTCTTAGCTGATGGGAGTCCGGACAGGGCCACCAGGTGCACAGCCTTGGAGAAGCAGTCTACAATGGTGAGGATGGTGTTCTTGACATCTGATTCCGGCAGGCCCATGATGAAATCCAAGGCAATGTGTGTCCAGGGCTGCTGGGGAACAGGAATAGGTTGAAGCTCTCCCGGGGTAGGTTGGTTAGAGTCCTTTGCCCTGGCACACACTGGGCACACCTGGATCACAGGTGCAGGGTTTGCCCGGGGAGTGTCAGCTTCATGTTGGCGGAAGAGCGCATCTGCTTTGATGTTCTTGGACCCCGGGCAGTACGACAGATGGAAGTCGAACTGTTCAAAGAAGAGGGCCCACTGCACCTGTCGTGGGTTGAGTTGCTTAGTGTTCTGGATGGTGATCAAGTTCAGATGATCCGTCCCAACCGTAAATGGTTCACTGCCACCCTGGAGCCAGTGTCATCATTCTTCTTAAGCCCACTTAATGGCCAGCACTTCACAGTCCCCTACACCATAACATTGCTGAGTGGGATCAAATTTCTTGGAGAAGAAACTGCAAGGATGTAGTTTCTGGTCTGGACCTCATTGTGATAGGACCACTCTGGCACCCACATCTGAGGCGTCCACTTCCACAACAAACGGCTTGGTGGGATCCAGGTGAAGGAGGATCGTGCCGTGGTGAAGCAATGACAGAGTTGATGAAAAGCGTTGATGGCGTCGGGGGTGAGGGTGAAGCGGTGAGGAGAAGGTTGAGTCAGGTCGGTAAGGGGAGCGGCAACCGTACTGAAGCCCTGGACGAAACGGCGGGAGTTTGAAAACCCTATAAACTGTTGAAGCTGCTTCAAGGTCTTGGGTAGGGGCCTATGATGCACTGCCTCCAGCTTCTGAGGGTCCATGGCCACACCCTGGGACGAGATGACAAAACCCAGGAACATGGTGGAACGCTTGTGAAAAGCGCATTTCTCCAACTTACAGTACAGTTGGTGAGCAAGCAGTCTCTTGAGGACCACCCTGACGTGCTGGGTGTGTTCTTCCAGGGTGCGTGAGTAGATGAGGATGTCGTCGAGGTAGACGAAAGCCCAGCGACCTAGTATGTCCCACAGAACATCATTAATGAACTGATGGAAGGCGGCGAGAGCATTGCATAGGCCGAAGGGCATCACCAGACTTTCGTAGTGCCCAGTGGGGGTGGTCTTCCACTCATCACCCTCCCTGATGCACACCATGTTGTAGGTGCTCCGGAGGTCCAACTTCGTGAAGTAGGTGGCACCAGAGAGAGCATCCAGGGCGGTGTTGGTCAGTGAAAGAGGGTGATGATTCTTGACCATGATCTTGACCCTGCTAATTGACACAGGGTCGGAGGCCACCGTCTTTCTTTTTCACAAAGAAGAACCCCAGAGCGGCAGGCGAGGAGGAGGGCCTGATGGTGCCTTGGCGAAAAGAGTTGGTAACATACTCCTCCATCGCCTGCATCTCAGAGGTGGAGAGGGAGAAGAGTCGGGCGTGGGGTCGATAGCCAGGTCGTAGGGGCAATGGAGTGGCAGCTTGATGGCAAGTCTTTTGCAGAAGACCTCTGCCAGGTATGATGCTGGAATGGCCTCTGGGTCAACATCATGGGCCTTAGACTCCCTAGAGCACATGCCAGCCAATGACCGCAGGCAGAGTTCAGAGCAGGTCGGCCCCCATTGCAGAATCTGGTTCTGGTGCCAGGAGATGAGGGTCATGTTGCAGCAGCTTTGGGTAACTCAGGATGATGGGAGGTGATGAGATGGTGATGAGGAAGAACCGGATCTGCTCGTGATGCTGGTCGATGGTGAAGGAGATGGGATGAGTTTGAGAAGTGATTGGACTGGTGGAGAGGGGCCAACCGTTGACAGAGGTGATCTGAATGGGCTGGGATAATGCCTTAAGGTCCAACCCCAGTTGATTTGCATACGCAAGGTCAATGAAGTTCCCTGCCACACCGGAATCGATGACAGCAAAGCATCTGCCCAATTTGTGACCAATCTGGAGATGTTCTTTAACTGTAAGGTGGGAAACAACCATCAAGGTGGAGTTGAGATGAAGTGGACCCGGTGAGTGGCTCCCAATACTCACTGGGTCGGGCCATTTCCCAGACGGAGAGGGCAAACTGCACGGTGGTGATTGGATGAGCCGCAGTAAGCGCAGAGACCTGCCTTGTAGCGTTGTTCCCTCTCTGCGGCGGTTAAGGAGGCGTGTCCAAGTTGCATGGGTTCCCCGACTCCTGGAGACGGCGAGGTGTGCCGGGGGGCTGGTGCTGGAGACGGTGTCGAGGAGGTGATCTGGTAGAAGGTTGCCGGGTGTTGAGTGGATGAGGTGGGCAGCTGGGTACAGGGAGCAATATGTACAATATGTTATGTTAAATTAAAAAGGTGAGAAAAGTCCCTGTTAAATCTGGCTCTGAAACTTGAATAGTTAAGACATAACACTCAAATACAAGTTTCTAAAAGCATGTAGTAATTTGATAATGCACAATGCTTACCTATTCAAGTTTCAGAGTCATATCTACAGTAAAGCCAGATTTAACAGGGAAGGCTGATTCCGGCAGTATGTTGCCGAAAAGTGTATCACCTTTTAATTTTGCATTTCTGTTGCTTACATCATTAGGTGCTTTGAGTAACTTGAGAGTGTTATGTCTTAACTATTCAAGTTTCTGAGCCATATCTGCAGTATAACTAAATTTATCAGGCGAAGCATTTTCAGGCAGTAAGTTGCCAAAAAATTTATCCCGTTTTACTATTACTGTTTGAGAGTGTCATTTACATTTACAGCATTTAGCAGATGCTCTTATCCAGAGCGACTTACATTTTCAAATTTTAGGGACAGTTCCCCTGAGAGAAACTTAGGGCTAAGGGTCTTGCTCAGGGACCCAGTGTTGGTAATGCCAGAGGTCAGATTTGGACCCACAACCTCTTGGTCCAAAGGCGAGTGTCCTACCACTAGGCCACCAACACCCCCCCAAAAAAGCTTTCTCACTTCGCAAAACCAGCATCACCTACAGAAAATATTATTAACAAAATTGCACAAAATACATTGACTTGGATGAGAAATAACATGCTATTATTACAAGAACATTATACACAGGAGTTAATAGATTTAATCGAGGCAATTACCAAATACAAGCAATTGGAATGGTCAGTGGCCTTGAGGTGGGCCAGGAATATATTTAAACAAAAACTCATAGAGAAAACAGTAACATATTGTGAGAAGATAGTTAGAGATAAACAAAGGGAACTTTTGCAAACTTCTGGCCCTCCCTCTTATGCCAGTGTCCTCCGTCAACCAGCAGTTCCAGAGCCACAACTAATTTGATCACCCAAGCAGAGGGATTCAACTATAGAAATACCTTTAAAACAGTACAGGAAAATTACAATCCAAGCCATTGTTCACCACAGAGAGGTGAGCCCAGTGCCTTTCAAAAGGCAAACGCAAAATACAATACAAACAGTCAACTTACCTGATACAGTTGATTTACCTTGTTCTGGTCTTTCATGTTCTCCTGCAGGACCGGTACTAAAGTCAAACCGGACAAAGATGATGGAATTTAACAAAGAGAGGAATGCTCAACATAAGATCCAATCTGAATCCGCTCTTTAGAACCTTTTGATATAGCAAGACCAGAATTGGTGCCTTCTCTCTCCTCTGACGAGGGACCCGCTAAAACAATAAATTTGGAAAATAAACCTTACCGACACATTAATACGGATCGAAAATTACTAGATTGGTCCATTCATGTCCATACACTGGTAGTCTTTATTGGGGACTCGAACTTAAGTCGTATTCCTCAAATTATTGGTGATGGGATTCAGGTAGATAGTTATCCGGGGGCAAATTTTAGGCAAGTTGAGCATATTTGAGTAAAGCGGAACCGAACCAAATGACACAAAAAGTGGTGTTAGCAGTGGGTTTAAATAATAAATCACAATATGTACCAGCGATTAAACAGCTACGAGGGATGTGGAGGGCGGCAACAATTTATACACTGGTGATCCAATTCTCAGATTATTTGCAAGAATCGGAACTGCACAATTTAAGAATGATAAATCAATATATTGAAAGATAGGTGAATCTGTTATGGGAGATTAATAAACTTTTATTCAAAGTAGAGAGAGATGCAATCCATTGGATGCCACAAATGGCCCAACGTATGTTTGATTCCTGGTGCAATCAGTTAAACTTTTAAGGGGGGAGATGGTGGAGTCCCACTCCAATATATTTAATTTGTCATAAACAATTGTCAGCTGCAGAGAGTTTATTAGAAAAGGGACTATCGTTTGTACCCATACCAAAAACTATTAAACGGGAGGATCTCATGAGGGATGTACATGATTTTAATAGAAAGTTGAAAATCCTAGATCATTTCAATTTTGAATCGCAAAAGAGAACTATGTGCTTTATGGAAAAATCTGTTTGGGAACCGTCTATTTCAACATGCAACCCTGAGATTAAACTCGTTAAAAATAACTTCAAATCGATATACACAAATTAGGCAAATAGGGCAGACAATGGAGAGAGGGGCAATCAAATCGCTTAACTCAAACCAGGACATACTGTAAGTATGAAACCTCCGGATAAATGATTAGACAAAGTACTTTTAGACAAAGTACAATACCTATTGGAAGCAAAAAGACAATTGAATAACACTAATCATTATCGTGGAATAACTCACTCATTACAAAATGAAACTAAAATAATGATAATAGAGATTCTAAATGACTTACAACAAAAGGGTTTTATTAATTCAAAACAGAAGTATTATTTAATGGGCCCAGACATCCCCAAGCCAAGATTATTTTACCTTTTGCCTAAAATACATGCAGATCCGGAAGGTTGGCCAGTACTCCATGAGATCCCTAGGAGACGCCCGATAGTCTCTAATTGTGGTAGTGAATCCTATAGAATAGCAGAATATATAGATAGTTTTTAAAATCTTGTTTCTCAAAGACACCAGAGTTATTTGAAGGACACATATGACTTCACTGGAAAAATTAAAGATATGGTTATAATGGGGGAAGCCTTTTTATTTACTATCGAAATAAATAGTCTCTATACAAATATCTCGACAGATCTGGGATTAATAGCAGTACAGAGGGCATTTAAGGAACACGTGGATCCATTGAAACCGGACCTTCTAGAACTTTTAGAACTCAACTTAAACCGAAATGACTTTGAATTTGACTCACAGAATTATCTACAGATTCAGGGCATGGCTATAGGGAAGAAATTCGCCCCAGCCTACGCCAATATATACATGGCTGACTGGGAGACGTCACTTTGTCAAAAATGTGATCACAAACCACTAATATACCTCCATTTTCTGGACGACATCTTTGGAGTCTGGCAACATGGTTCTGAAACATTTGAGGAGGAATTTATGTAATTGGTTAATACACACCATTCAAATATTACTACTAAACATACAGTGAGTCATCAAAACATACACTTTCTGGATACTACAGTTTATTTCCATAGTCTGGACACTAATTCATGAGTACTTAACACAAAGGTTTATTTTAAAGAAACAGACACGCATACTCTTTTATACAAGACTAGTCATCATCTGAAACACACATTTCAGGGCAGACGTAGGGGATATAGTAAAAGATATTTACAGTACATAAAATACAATACATTAGTACATCTTAAAACAGTCTAGGGATAGGAGCCCATCGGATAACTACCTGATTATACCATTGATAACTACCTATTCTAAGCCTATACAAGCAATAAACAATAGTATTAAAAGTTTTAAAAGGATACAAAATGATTTGCCGGAATTTAAAAAAACTTCAAAGTCATTTCAGCCTACCGGAGGAGTAAAAATTTAAAGGACATTTTGGTTCAAACTAAGTTCACTTCGTTGATCCCCCAACAAACTCTTCTGCAACAAAACAGCAACAAAATTTTAAGCCCATTCATTTTATAGCTGGGATATCTATAGCCCGCAATCTGAATTTAGAGAGGTATAACATTGTATACTGTTTGACATGAACACATTGTAATAAAAGGTATATAGGGGAAACAAAGAATAAATTGAAATTCAGACTTCAACAACATATGCGTGATATTCAGAAAGGAGTCAAAAATACTCACCTGGTGCAACATTTTAGGAACACGGAGTGGTGAGGTTAAGAATAGCGGGTTTGGAGTCCAATACAACTTGGACAGATTCAAAAAGATGTAGAAGGAATGGGGATGGATCACAAGGTTAAATACTTGTGCCCCTGTGGGATTTAATCAAAGATAATTGGAGTAAGAAGAGTTAATAAATTGGTTGGAATAAAAAAAAAACCTCACATTTCAGAGCAATATCTACAGTAAAGCCAGATTTAACAGGGGAGGCTGATTCCGGCAATAAGTTGCTGAAAAATGTATCCCCTTTTAATTTAGCATTTTTCTGCGTCTATATACAGTATATGTTATGTGCTTTGAGTAACCTGTATCCATGTTTTACCCCCAGGATAATAAATCTATAAATATGAATGAAAAGAAGTACTTACACATAACATTTGTCATTATATTTGCACTGATCCTTAGCATCAAGTACGTTTTAATACAACTTAGGAAGAACAATTGTAATCTGAGCTGTAGTAGAATCAGAATAAATTTGAAGTTTATAGATATTGCTATACCAATGAGGAAAAATAGGCATTTCAAAGAAAGTGCAAGGATAGTCAGACCTTATAACCACAGCCGCGGACGTTTTTAACATAATATGCACTGACATCTGAATAACACTCATACTGTAATAAAGTAGAGATTGCCACATTTATGTTAGTTAATTTGAACTATACAATCAATATCAACATTTTTGTTTAGTATGTTTTGTTGAACTCATTTATTTATTCATTATCCAAACTGTTTAATCCCAACCGGGTTTGCTGGGTGGGAGACCGGAGCCTATCCCTGGAAAATTGTCTGGTAAGCCCCTGGAAGCCCTCATGTCTTCACGTCAGGAATGACAGATCGGGGAAATTATCAATAAAGTTACTAGCTGTATCTGAAGTGATTGTACGCTTGGTGCAGAAGCGAGTGGTAGTATTTGTATTTTGACTGAAGTGAAAATCAAATGTAATAAGATGGTGGTGTTAAATAATACTGGTCTGAGGCAGTACTGTTCCATTATCTACATTAAGAAGACCAAACGATAGGATTACATCAAGGGTATGACCGCAGTTCTGAGTGGGCCCAATTACATTTTGAACAATGCCCATGGAAACTAGTAAATTAGTAAAAGCTGCTGTCAGAGGATCTTGTTCATTATCTACATGAATATTAAAATCCCCCACAATTATTGCTCTGTCGGTTGAAATGACCAGGTCTGACAGAAATTCTGCAAATTCAGTTAGGAATTCAGAATAAGGACCTGGTGGACGGTTTACATGTTACAGAATAAGGACCTGGTGGGCGGTGGACATTTAGGACGTGGTCTGAAATCACTTCACTAATAATAAGTGCCTTAGTTAATGATCTAATATTTAGTAGTCCTACTTTCAGCTTAGTGCTGTAGATATTCTGCATTGGCTTCTCTAATTTAATAGAAATGAGATTGGAAAGGGATGCCTTTCATATTTTACATGAATTATTTTTGGTTTGGGGCACAAAGACAATGTCAATATGGTGGTACCTAGGGTATCACCATGACAGTGCTGTAGAATACTAAAACTTTACTTTTTGACATTTGTTGATACATTTTGTCTTTTCCTCTCTTTACTTATAGAATCTGCTGCCTAGGACAGGGAATAATATGGTCAGAGAGAATCCACTGATGATAGATAGAAGAACAATACATGATTGACATTTATTAATATTTTGACAGTACTACCAGCTAAATATGTTCTGTAAGGACATTTGGTATATGCTTCCATCATTTTTATTTTATGTCATAAATAGTAATATATAATTTAAGGCATGTTGCACATTGTTGTTTTTCAGTAAATAATGGAAATAAAATAAATAGTAATTTTAATATTGCTCTTATACATCTTTATACAATGGCATTAGTATACATTGTAAATCTACAGAACTTTCTGCTTTAGGATTTACTGAAGTGTCTGTGAAAGGTACAGAGGATACACTGTAAATCAACAGAACATTCTGCTTTAGGATTTATGGAAATCTTCATAAAAGTACTGGTAATTTTCTGCCAGTACAATGTCCATTTTTTATGGATTTCTTTTTTACAGTGTGAATACGTGTGTGCAAAGGGCCAGCAGGTATTGCATGGAATTTGCATCCACAAATCTGCACTAACTGCCATCAGTCATGACACCCACACACTGGAGCCGAGCACTGGAACGGCAAAGCTCTTTCACATTCCGTCGTGCAGGATATTTTCGACACTCTTAACACCACTATAATTAAAGCACTTCTTCACAATTAGACATTGCGTCGTTGACTGCAGCGTGAAATGATGCCTTATATTTTTAACTATCATGTATTATGGTCAAGATATCATTTCAGAACTAATGTATATGGCCTTGAAGAAGTACAGAGTAGCAGCTTGTGATGGAAAATCTGGCATACCTAAGTTTTAGATATTTATTTTATTTGTCACATTGATAGTTATCATATAGTAAGACTAGATTTGACAGGAAATCAATAAAGAAAATATGTGATAAAGAACTTATAGTGTTATTTTGAGAAAAAATGAGAGAAATAGCACTGTTCGTGGTACTGGTTAACGGTAAAATGAAAATGGCATCAGACTATTTTAGGTGTTATATAGATAGTCAGTATTAAATATTATAAAATGACCAAAAATATCTTTGACCCCATTTACATTAATAGCATTTATAAGATGCTCTTTTCCAGAGCGACTTATATTTCCTAATTACAGGGACTGTCTCACTGGAGCAACTTGGAGTTAAATGTCTTGTTCAGCAGTTCAATGGTTTTAGTGCTGGAGGTAGGATACTGCAGGGTTTGAAATCACAACCTCTTGGTCCATAACAGTACACGTGGTACACGACTTACAATGGAGATGTGTGCCAATGACTCCATTGTAACTTGAAAATATTGTACATTGAGACACACTACACTACCAGCAGTCACTACTACTTCCAGCAGGAGACATACTTGGGTGTTTGGAAGACATGTTTTTATCACTTAAAATTGGGTTTTAAAACACCTCTGTTGATTGCTGGTGGGTGAAAGTGAGGCACCTCACAGGGTGGCAGATATGTATATCCCAATGTTTTATAAGAATGAAAAATTGTTTCTTGAACCATCATAACTGTATACAGTATTACCACTAGGCCATCACCTTTATAATCCCAAAGAGTTACATGTTAATACCGCCAATAACGACAATAGAACATTGCTGTTTTTCCCAATGCAGAAAGAGTCCCAGCAGGTTGCTTTGTTTGGGCTGTTCCTACATTCTCTTCAGCCACCACCTCATCCTCTGACTACAGGCCCCTGGTCAGTTTGGTCTGTGACATGCAATTACATCAGGAAGCTGGGCTCCCACTGCAGCCCACCAATTTGAGGTCTATTTTAGTCATTTTGTTTTTAGCAGTTGTCACAACAGCAGCTAGTTATCAGGTGTTGGGATGCTGCTGAAAACAAGCCTTTAAATATTTTAAAAGAAGGTCTGTTTTCAGTGCTCTTGAAATTAATGTGTGGTTGGATATGTTTTTACAAAGTATTATTGGCCAACTGGGATGGAATATGGTTATTCAATTACACATCTTCTGATGTACCTTAAAATAAGATTCCTAGTTGCATCGTTTTTGTTTTTCGAGTGGGCAAACATGTTATGAGCAAAACCAGTAGAGCAGACAGGTGGAGCAACTTTACACCTGGACATTTGTCTACTTGATCTTCTTCTCAATCAGCATCAAGTCTGACTGACCCTCCTCCGACCGCTGTTGTTGTCTGGCTAAATGCCAACACACATCATCCACTCCCCTACAGACATATACAGTCTCTCTCTCTCTCTCTCTCTCTCTCTCTCTTCACACTTTACCTCTTTTACTCCTCACACTTTGTTTAACTGGGTAAATGGTGTGTAGACTGACGCAGAGAACATCATTGCATACTGGAGGAATGAACAGGCAAAAGAGTGACTTTTTCTTCATGTGTCTTCTGTCTCTTTTCTCTTAGTCTTTGTCTTCCTCTCTGCCTATGACTCTCTCTCTCTCTCTCTCTCTCTCTCTCTCTCACACACACACACTCACACACACACACAGTCTTGTATTACTATCTTTCCATAGACTCCCATAATGACCAGATGTATATAATTTTATACCTACACCTAATCCTAACCCTAACCTTAACCTCAGTAACCAAAAGCACATCTTTTACCTCTTTTAGTTTCTCAAATAAAACAAGCACATTCTCTATAAAGTCATTTTTTCTCATGGGGACCTCTCAAATGTCCCCACAAAGCTCAAAAAAACAGATAAAAGTGATTTTAGGGGACAAAAAGTTCCCCACAATGCGATAAATACATGAAAACACACACACACACACACACACACAGAAACAACAGTGACACTCCTAGTGTCACATATTGTGCTCTCTGGGATTAATTGGAAAAATTTCAGCATTATTGAAATGTCTCTCGCAAATTTTCTCATATGCTTACATTTTATGTGCTACAATTAAAATGATATTGATAACACTTGGCACTCCATAGCAAACATAAAAGGGGTGATATAACTGTTTTCCCCCAATTAGTTCAGCATTTAAAAACAACAGTAGTCAGAAGATGTGGCCCTTACTATCTTTCGCTGACTCTTGGTTTAATCAAACATCATCTACCAGAAAAGCAAATTATGCTTTTAGGAGCGGCTAAATGCCACCATCTTACAGCAGCACTGTAATTACACTCAAGCCCTCTCTGCCAAACAATCAGCCGTCATGAATCTCAAGCATTGATGGAGAAGGTCAAGTGGAGGAACGCCAGAGCGGATCCGTCTGGAGAGGAGGCAGAATATGCTGAAGCCATGTGTGAGGTGCCCCTGGCTCTGTGTACAGAATGTGACCTGTATGACTAAGCACATTGTCCTCCACTCTCACCATCTTAGCCCATGTATTTTTGATTAAATTATTTATAAATTTGTCCAGAATCAAAATCATGGACACTTTGTATTAAAGTGTTTTTTTTCTTAATTTGTTTTAGATTTTTATTCTTAATAAAAGACAATGTCAGATTCTTGACATGTTCTTTAATTGTTCACAAATTGGTTCTTATAACAAGAAATGTTTATATTTAAATAGTATAGTATTGTACAACTGTAGAATCAAGGAAAAGCCAATGTTTTGCACAAACCTATCAATATATTTAATGTAAGAGTGCTTTTCAGCAGTCATAGATTCAGTTCTCTCCTAAGAACAAATCTCAAGTAAGAAAACACTGGCAAAGGTCAGGACCTTTCTGAAAACTGCATAAATGGGTCTTAAAAACAAATTTGACTAATGTGTTTTTTTAATCTGTTCTGTTTCAAATCAATAGCATTTTATTTGTCAATCCAACTATTTATCATTTATTCATGACTATTCATCTTTTTTCAAATGTTTATTTTAAAGAACTTTTGTGCCAGTGCCAGGCCTACATTCTAGAACATTTATTTTCATCAGAACAAAATGGAAGCATGTCTGTGGTGATCATCATGGCATTGCTTGAATCCAAACAATACAACCTATACATTTAATTCTTGTGGTTATTGTAATGTACAACCTCTGTATTTAGTGGTAATTGTAATGGTAAATGTTTCTTCCAATTCCATCAGTATCCATGCGTCTGATAGGCTCCTTTTCAAACAGTTTTAAAGAACATCACCATTTAAACAACACCATCGGTTGTTGCAAGCCTTTCCAGTCATCCTGTTTAGGTTGCTGGGGCAGAGCTTGAGCAGAGCAACTTATTAGCATCAGTCTGCCTTGTAATAGCAAAGCCAGGTCTAAGGCAGGAAAATCAACCTTAATTAAAAGAACATTTGTAACGGTGTGTTTAAGCGCACGTGAGCGCAAGGTTATATAACGGCACTCTAAGGACGCAGGACGCAGAAGAAGTAGAGCACAGGGGCTTGTGGTAACAGGGAGCTTATGGAGTTTAAGGAGAGAGGGAGAGAGAGAGAGAGAGTAGGCAGAACAGCTGCTGAGAGGTGCTACACTTCTGACTGGAAGCAGTCAAGCACATGGAGTCAGCTAGGCAGCTCTGCTTGGTTTCCATGGTAATGCAGAGTTGACCTTATTTTCATGCCTTGGGTCTGTTGCAACATCCCCGCCCACCACCACCACCACTGCCACCACCACCAACCCCAACCCCCCCCTCCCCCCCTTTTTTTATTTTCTTGTAATAGTTTCCAACACCAATGGCATCATCATTTATTCTGCGCAACTTGATTCAAACGCAGCACACGCGCAAAGTACATACACATCCCCCCCACACGTGCACACAGCACCCTCACACGCATGCACAGACTTGCAATGCAGAACATGTGCAAATGCGCTCTCGTGTCATCTGGAGATAAATAACCGTGGAAACGCTCCTCTGGCAAGCATTAGCAGAGTCTCTGTCCGGCTCAATCCCAACGTCATCAATCTTACACCTGAGATGTTTAAACACTGGCAAAAAACAAACAAACAAAGAGGAGGCACATTGCATTCAGTCAAACTCCAGAACGGATCTATGCATGGATCTCCGAGATGGATGTCTTGAGCTAATGCTATTGTGCTCTTTAGGTGCCCCGTTCCATCATATCTTATCAGTGAAATCATTTGACACAGATGCTAAATTGCTTTCTTTTTTTTCCTCAGCCATGATTCATTTATTGGCCCGGACAGATCAAATGTATCTACAAATGCGGCGCTGAATCGAAAGCCACAACCTGCTTCAGTGCGGGAAGTGAGAAATGTTTTGCATATAATATCCCATTTATATTGGCGAGTTTTTTGAAGGTCCTGTCATAAGTTAAACCGCATCTCCAAAACAAACAGAAATGTCTGAGACGGCCCAAAGAGTGATGAGAGGAGGTGCGGGGGACAGAGCAGAGACATCTGTCAGGAACAAATGCTACACGCCATTCTCATCATTAGGCGCACAAATCCCGCTCTCGACATTTTTAGTTCTCCGCTCTGAGATGGGTGTCAGTTTGATGTGCAGAGGGCTGTCATGTGCCAGAAGGTTTGCATCATCTTCAAGACCCTGGAAAGCAATACATGTTGATATCTATATATAAATTACATCTATATCTATGTATACACAACAGAGCCTGTCCCCTATATCGTATCAACAACACGAATGGTGCTTAATAACCCTCCAACAGCAATGACCTTGTGACCTCCAGCTGAGTCAAACACATCCAGCCACCCACTCACTCCCACAGGTCCCTGAGCCAATATATCGGTCTAAGGCTGCAAACGTGTCTTATCCATCAAGTTCAATCAAATAACTTACAGAAAAAAATGGAACATTCTAGAACAGGTAAAATTAATCCAAAATTAACCAAAAAATCATACCCCAGGGCATTAAAATGCAATTCAGACATCAGAGCACAAAACCAAGATTGTTATTAGTAAGCCTTGTTCACCAACCACTTTTCTCCAACATTCTGACATTCAGTGTTTTCCTAAGATTTGTTCTCAGGTAAGAACGGATTCTACAAATGCTGATAAGCACTCATACACACATTTTATTGCATGTGTTTTAGTGCAAAACATGGGTTTTCTTCAAAACATGTTCAGTTCAATGCTGAGTATCTGCTCACTTCAGAATCTCTATTATAGAAGTTTTTTTGTTTTGGAGTCTGGTGCTCCATAGTCTTTGTGAAAAAGTGAGTGAGTCAGTGATTATTTGTCATTGTGAACACACCACAGCACAGCACACAGTACACCACAATGGAATGGGACCTCTGCATTTGACCCATCCATGATGGAGCAGTGGGCAGCTGACATGGACAGCGCCTGGGGAGCAGTGCTTGGGGACAATACCTTGCTCTTGAGTACCTCAGTGGTATATTAACTGGACCAGGATTCGAACCGGCGATCGTCCAATCACAGGAGGAGCTCCCTAACCGTTACACTACCAGCTGACCCATAGTTTATAATTATGTTTAAGCATTTTCTGTCAACTTTATGTTCCAATTTGTGGGTGTGTGTTCTTATAACCTTGCAGTCTCACGCTCCATTTTATAGTGACTTGTGGAGCGTTTAACTATGCTATTTAAGAACAACTGGCACATGTGTTCCGTTTACAAAAACAGTGGGATTCATTATTCTAGGGATATCATTGCAAAAGTATGAAAGTATGAAAATTTTGTGAATCCCACCCAGACTTTTCTTTGGACTAATAACAAATGTAAGATTAAAAAAACTAATTTAAAGAAATAATTTTGGTGAATGACATCCTACATTTCTTAGAGGACAATTACTAGCAAACATTTTCAACAGAACCTCAGAGGTAGTCCTCAACTTGGAGCTGATATCATTAACCTCAGAGCACATTGCTGCTGAATATTTATAATGCAGCTTCCACCCACAAACAGCGAGGGTCAACGCTGAGCTGTAACACCTCGCACCCATGCATGCGGTCTAAATTTGCTCCTGTAAGCGTCGCTCCCCAGCTGGTAAACTTTCATTCACACCGAAGGATCATTAGGCCTGCCTGAGACATTAATTGCCCCCTATCAGGAGCATGATTGTTCCCACATTACTTTAGTTGGGGGGACAGAGAGGGGGACTTGGATATAGTCACTTATTATCTGGGAATTAAGTGCTACATAATTAGCCAGAATGAGCGATGAAAAGCTCAAGGCTCCCTGATTGCTGCACAAGGGGTTTCCGTGGTGGTATGGGACAGGATAAAAACTTGTAACTCATTGGAGCATTTTTTTTTCTTCCTTTTTTTTCTTTGAATGGTAGTGGGCTATTGTTATTAGCACGTGGGAGTTTTTTAAAATCTCAGATACAATGGAAGGAACATCATGCAATTTTACAATTTTGGGAGCACAACAATGCCTCTGCTTTCTGAGAAGGCTAAAGAGGGCTTACCCTGCCCAGAAGTTATTGGTCAGATTTTAAAATGAGAGACATATGGGTCAGTGACATGATGTGCATATTTTTGTCAGGTGGTGGTAAAATGTTCATTTAAACCAAAAAATAGTAGTCTATAGTGAACAAATTGTTGACAGCTATGATGTGAATAGCTGTTGTACCGAGTGCATCCTTTTGTATATTTTTATAACCATTTTTCTGCCTTTTAATGTAACATTTGATGCTAAAAGCACCAATGTTCTATCCACAAGAATGTAGTTTTCTTAAATTATTGGATATACAAAACACAACCATAAAGTAATAATGTGTTATGAAGTGAAGACACTCTAAGGAATAATTGAAAAAAAACCCCAATATATACATATATATATATATATATATTATATATATATATATATATATATAGTTTAAGCTTTTTCTTGTCGGGGTCAGGTAGATAGATGAATCAAAGGCACCCACAAGAAAATTTTAACTTGTTTTTGCCATTAATTTGCAGAACTCTGAATCTACTTAGTTTCTCAAGAACTTTCAGTGAACAATAAGGTGCAATAAGCAGGTGGCACGGTGGTGCAGGGTTCAGCATGTATTTTTAGGGTGCATTCATTTTTTGCATCTTATTATTTGTAAAGTGTATTCTAGTTTTACTTTTATAAACACTGAGACCATCATAAAGCAGTGGTGGAGAATGACAACAGGGAGAAAAAGAAACCAAACTACCAAACACAAGGACATTATTACAATACACACAAGACAAAGCCAAAGGGCAGATTCAAGCTTAAATACACACATAGCCACAGGTGTAACGCATCAGGATAGACGATCCTAAACGAGCACAGGAAACAGGTCAAGTCTGCCTTCGGTGGCTGAACTGGGGACTGCGGGAGTCATGTTGCTTGCTTTGTTGAGTTTAAATAATGTCAAATAATACAGTTTATTTCATTCATTCATTCATTATCTGAACCGCTTAATCGCAATCAGTGTCACAGGGACCGGAGCCTATCCAGGGACTTTGGGTGTGAGGCAGGGACCAAACCTGGGCAGCGCCAACGTATTGCAGGCCACACACACACACAAACACACTCACATTTTCACCTATGACAAGGAATTTATAGTCACCAATCAACCTAAACTGTGTGCTTCATCTTACAAAAACAAGAAGTTTGCAGCAAATATTTACTTAATTTGTGGTGAACAGTGGAGTTTGCCAGAATATGTTTCCACAAGTTTGCCATTGTCAGTCACTAGTGGAACACTTGCAGCAATGTTCTGGCAACAATGACAAAGTGGCAAAACATTTTCCCAGTAATGGCAAACATGTAGTGTACTTTTGATGACAATTTTGCCAGGTGCATAAGTTTTCTGCAAAGTTTGCTAGAAATCCAGCATAAGTTTGTCACAAACCTAATTTGCATGTAAAAATGCAATGCCAGAGGGTAACGGCAACTGTTTGCCAGAAGCCTAACATTTTTGTAGGAGTCTGTGGGAGGAAACTGGAGCACCTGGAGAAAACCCATGATAACACAGAGAGCACACAAACTCCACACAGAAAGACACAGTGAAACGTTGAGCCAGATTTCTCACAAGTGTTATCTTACATGGTTCTGATTCTCCTGACAACTGAAGTAAAGGTTTTCCCCACAAGCATCCCCAAAAGGACATAGTCCATCCCCTACGTTTGACACGGCGTAGGAACTAAAAAGGGAAGGGGAAGACTGCAAATCAAACAAGGTCATTTGTCAGTGATGTTAATGTTATTTTTAGCCAACACTCATGAGGGTTTTTAATTAGCCTGCACCGATTCTTCAAAAAAGAAAAAAAGAAGTGATTTGCCTTATTAAACCAAGGAGCCGAGTCACAGTGGCGGTAGGTATGAGGAGAGATAATCTTGCACTATTGTGGAACATGAGAGATAGGCTTATCCCACTCGCTGGGAGATAAGGGCTAGCCTGTAAAAATGGTTCGTATTCGTTTAGGATAAAGGTGCACGTTCTAGAAATTAGACCTTTAAAGCTGTCGGGAGACATCTGGGGGACACGGTAAAGGACACAGGATTAAATCAAAATACGTTCAGGTGGGGGAGAAACCACACAAGGGGCCACAGGGTATACAGGATATATTTAGCAGACATGCTAATTTTTGTAAAGTTTTTATTTACCAAAATCATATATTAGAAGATATTCAAAAGGAGAAATACCAGAGTAACATTATACACAGTAAAATCAGCCTCTCCATGCCTCGTATAGGCTCACTGGACATAATTTATTCTTTCCTCACGTAAAGCTGCCTCTTGTCACTACTGAATTAGTCCATACACTTAATTACGGAAGCGACAGTACTCAAGTTGAAAAATGAATAATGAGAAGGAGAACATGGTTGCCATGGTGCTGTATTTGAAAAACTATAAAGAAAAGTCTAAGTGTGAGAAGTAGAAAAGTGTTACTTGGAAATTTCAACAACTGTCAAAGGGGAAACCAGGCTTCACGTTGCGAAGCAGGACTCCAGTTCAGCCCTGACAGCAGTCCAGGCAACCTTTTAATCACCATGAAGTGGGCACATGATAGCGTAATGGTTAGGGAGTTGGCCCTATGATTGGAGGGTTGCCAGTTTAGGTCCTAGACCAGTAAAGGGACTTCCGAGATACTTATGAGCAAGGTACGGTCCCCAAGCACTGCTCCCCGGGCTTTGCCCACTGCTCCTTCACGGATGGGTCAAATACAGAGGTCACATTTCATTGTGGTGCTTTGTGTGCTGTGCTGTGGTGTGTTCACAATGTCAAATAATCCCTCACTTAAATTTGATAGAAATAGCTCATTATTTTATTTTTGAGTTTACTGTTGGGTATTTTACTTCATGGGGTATACAGGACTTTTTATTTAAGTAAATCAGGTTACATTTCTCTACATTTTACTCTTGATGTTACTTCACCCTATAAATGTGGGTTCCAAACTCTTTGAAACAACCCAGCTCTTGTCTTGCACAACTCCACTTTAGGACAAAAAAAAGTTCCCTCCAAAAAGTTCCCAAAAAATGTCCTCTTCCCCATTATCCTCAGGTTCACAGCAACCATGCTACAGTGATCGTATGACAGTGGCCCATCCATCGCCTGTCCAAGCACAACTGAAGCAGTCGCTGTCTAGTTAACATTTCGATACGCTTGCCCATCTGCTTCACACACACACACACACACACACTTGCGCTCACACACACACACACACATACAGGACCCTGCAGCTAAGGCGAGATCTTTTTCTAGCAGCAGATTGTCAGGTTGCGCTATTGTAAAATCCAGTGTGATAGCATGACTCTGCCCTCATATGACTTTAGCATGAGAGCGACAGTTTAGTATTTTAGCATTTCATGCACGAGATCATGCCCCGCGCCTGCATCTGTTGCCTATTTGTTTACTCAGCTTTCTGCACCTCACTCTTCCCCTGCCATTTTTCTTTGTTTTCTTTTTTTTCAGCAGGGAAGCATGAATCAGATGCCATTTGACAGTCTGGCATTTGAGTGGACCCGACATGTGTAATATTGCCAATAAAGGACAAGAAAGAGACATACTCTAGATTAAGGTATACTCTAGATAAAAGGATTGGCGTCTTGTCTCCAAGTGTTGTGAAATTTGGTTAATAAAGGTGTGATTTTAAACATTACATTATGTTATAGTCCCTGATAGATTTTTTCTGTTTGTTTTCACCACTCTCATTCCCTCTAGCACCTCCACACACACACACACACACACACACACACTGAAAAGAAGCAAACGGGCCCCGCTGACCCACACCCCCAATCTCTCCAGACAAGACACACCAGACGGAGAGTCTGGCCTTAGAAATGTTTGATTTAGACTTACTTTCAGAGATTGGTTTACATACTGTATATGGAGGTCATTATTTAGCTGTTTGTGAGGATCCCTCATTGTCCCCTAAAACGGTGATTTCTAGCATTTTGTGTCTTTGTGAGGATGTGTTTTTTGTATTAAACCTTGTTTTTACTGAAAAGTCTCAGATTTGGCTTTCAAACGATGCAAAGATGCTCTTGCTTACTGTGTCACTGATCCAACAGTGCTTCAGTCTGCGTGTGCAAGTCTGCACATGGGCAAGTGTGTACGTGAATGCATGAGTATGTATGTGTGAGAGCATGTGTGAAAGTGTGTGTGAGACTCTGTGTGTGTGTATCCGGCAGAGTGCCAGGCTTGGCTGGACAGGGAAGGTCAGGAGCTGCAGAGTGCAGGGAGGCTGGTTTAGGTGCACCAATAGGTGGCACTCTACACTTTATGACTGGTGACGGTAACCCAGAGCACTCAAACCTTACTGAAGGCACTGCAGACACACACATTAGCGCTGCATCATGCAGCGACTCCTCATTAGGTGTGTAAAAGTGGTGTTTTCCTCTACTCATTCGATAGTCATTGTTAGTGCCTTTATGCATAAGTATGGTCATCTACATAATGTATGTATATGTACTACACGATAATCTCAGTGTCCTTATGTTTGTTGTTTTCTATATATTAGAAAATACTTAAATATTTTCTTTCATATACAGTATTTGCATGAATTCATTTAAACTTACTTGCACATTCTTACGTGCGACCATGATCGGAGAGTCGCCGGCTCAAGTCCCAGACACTCATGGACAAGTACCGTTCTCAAGCACTGCTACTGAGTTGCTACACGTCAAATGCCCACTGTCCTTCATGTATGGGTTAAATGCAGAGGTCATATTTTTTGTGATGCTGTGCCGTGATCACAATGACAAATACTCACTTCACTTTAATTCACTACATTCTGTGCTTGTTCAAATCACTATTATTTGTATACCACTTGTACCATCTGCATACCCAATGTCATACGTGCGTGTATGTAGAGTGTGTATGTAAATGTGTGAAAATCTAATATTTAAATTAACATTTAAGGTTCTAGAAAGCCCCTTCCGCTTCAACATAAAAGGGTTTCTGAAGAATCTGGGTGTGAGTCCAGTGTGGTGTTTGTGTACCTATATGTACTGTATGTGACTCATAAAGAATCTTGGAAAACCAGACTTCGATTAACATCATTTATAAGCAGTAAAGTAGTACTTCTGTGATTATCAGCTTTGAACATTTTTAAGTGAGTGATTAATTGTTAATGTGAACACACCACAGCACAGCATAGCACACAGTGCAGCACATTGAGGTCACCACACGAAATGTGACCTCTGCATTTGACCCATCCGTGAAGGAGCAGTGGGCAGCTGACATAGGCAGCACCATGGTGAGCAGTGCTTGGGGGCAGTACCTTGCTCCTGAGTACTTCAGTGGTATCTTTACCGATCCAGGATTCGAACAAGCAACTTTCCAATCATGGGGCGAACTCCCTAACTGTTACACTGTTACAGGTATAATCACTTCTGTACATTTGCATTTACACAATTTAGCAGACATTCTTAAACAGAATGACTTACCATACCTGGTTATAGGGACAGTCTACTTGGGAAAATTTTGGGGTTAAGTTTCTTTCTCAGAGTAGGATACAGTTTGATTTAAACCTTTGGCCACTTGGACTTAGGCTAGAATCCTACCAGTAGGCCACCACCACCCCTATTTTCATTATTGAACACTGACACGCTGAAACAGCTCATTTTAGGCCGAGCATGGGTTTTATAGGCCGTTAATGTCACACTGCTCCTCCTCCACACTGCTAATTAAATGCCCTCAAAAGTAAAACACTTACCAACTCGACTGTCGCACTGCAGCCTTTGGGGACTTGTTTTCTCTCGAAATGTGTGTCATATCATTTTTTTCTGAGCTCTTGCACGGCAGTTCATTAGCAAGAGATAAACAACTCAAAATGAGGGAAAGCTTTTTTGTTTTCATTAGAAATCAACTGTTGCTTAGGGGGAAAAAAAGGTATCAACTTGTTCCTTGTTTATATTAAGATGTCTTAGCATATAAGAACAACTTAATGAGATAATAAGAAAATAATAAGAAATGGAGCTGCTATAAATCAAATAATATGGTCCATTAGAAGAATATGGGGATGTTATCTATATTTTGGCATAGTGTTAAAGTTAAAAAGGCTTTACGCTAACTAACACTAATTTGCAAATATGAAGTTTGAACCGAAAATAAATGGGCAGTGCAAGATGATGACTCAAATCTAATGGAGATGCAGGTCATTGCCTAATCTATAAAAGTGATTCAGATTCTACAGTGGAATATAAAAATGACATGAGACAAAACATTTTAAACATGACATTTTAATGTATAACACATATTTTAAACAGGAACATAGCTTATTACTCAAAAACTGAAGGATACATGAGTTACTGAGAGGACTGCATTTATTTCTATCTTCAAAACACATATTGCTGATACAAATATTTTCATGACAACATTAGACATTCCGCTTCTAGTGTCATTCTTTCTTTGGGAAAAGTTTCACTTGGCTTCTTTTGGAAGAACATGGCATTATTAAAATATGACCACTCAAACAAGCCGTAATAAATATGACATATCATGATGCACGTTGATGTCTTTGTTAGTGTTGGACAGCGACTGAGAAGACAGACTCACCTGCCCGGACCCTCTTCTACAGAACGTTTGTGGAAAATATGAGCCTCATTCACCAAGTTCTTAAGAAGGTATTTTTTCTTAAAATCCACTAGTGCCGTTTTCACTAATATTCTCACACACTGACATTCACATCTAAGGAGGCAATTTAGAGTAACCAGTCAAGCTGTAGGGCATGCTTTTGGACTGTGAGAGGAAACCGGAGCAGGTGGTCTAAGTCATTTATTCACTCATTATCTGAACCGCTTAATCCCTGTCAGGGGAACTGGACCTTTCCCAGGATTACGGGCACAAAGCGGGACCAACCCCAGGGGTGCACCAACACACCACAGGGCACACAAAACAAACACGTATGGGACAATTAAGAGTCACCAAACAACGTAGTGCATGTGTTTGGAGCACTCGGAGGAATCCCACGTGAACACGGAGAAAGCACACAAAGTCCACACAGAAAAGCCCCACGGCAAACTTGGAGATCAAACCTTGGAACTTCTTACTGTGAGGTACTGCCCGTGGTCTAATTCTCAACCCAAAATCAAACAAGACAGACATAAACAAGGTAGTGTAACAGTAAGGGAATTCGCTCTGTGATCGGAAGGTCCCGGTCTGGTAAAGATACCACTCAGGTACTCATGAACAAGGTACCACCCTCAAGCATTGCCCCCTGGGTGCTGCCCATGTCAGCTCCCCACTGCTCCCTCACGAATGGGCCAAATGCAGAGGTCACATTTTGTTGTGGTGCAGCTGTGGCGTGTTCACAATGACAAATCATCACTCACTTTCCCTCAACTCACTGAGTTTTCTTGAGTTATAAAAATGTATAATAATATTTAATTGTCTTACCTGTCTTAGGCAAAAAACTAATAAAAATATTTGTGAATGAGGCCCAATGAGTCCACCTTCAGGGTCACACTCTAGTATAATGAAGCCGTTAATGAAGAGACCACCGGGAGCTGATGGGAACGCCCAAAATGTCATGCAGTGCTTTTCTTTGGGCCAATTTAATAGCGTGGTAGTAACGGTGGTAGCCTAGTGGCGGGATACTTGACTATGGACCAAAATTCAGCTCTGTCTTATTGCCAGAACTATCACCACGGGCCCCTGAGTAAGACCCTTAACCCAAAGTTGAGTTTTTGTAATGTGGAACTGAAAACAGCTCTGGATAAGAGTGTCTGTTAAATGCAGTGAATGTTAATATTTTGTCTAATTTCCTTCAGAGAAACGGGATTTTTACCATTCATATTCATCTGCAGTTTAATAACTGTCCGTTCCTTGTATTGCTATTAACAAGTGAGTTAACTGGTGCAATTAACAAGTCAGATCAGACTTTCCCATTATACATCTCAGTGAAATGAATCATATATTTTAGGAGAAATGCAGAATGGAATATGAGTCGACAGTAAATTGTTTTGTGTGCTTGAAAAACAAAAAGTACAGAAAACTTGTTTTCCAGACATACATTGCAGACTCTTTTTAGGCTAGACTAGACTAGACTAGACCAGACAAGAACTTCATACTTGCAGACAAAAGAACAGTCGTGGAGACTGTTTGAAGTCATTGATTGTATGCGTGGTATTGCTGTGAGTGAGAGAGAGAGGACCGAAAATATGAACCACTGTAAAAGAATATGGGCCACAAAATGACACTGCAAACTGCAACAGAACGATGTAAATAAGTTGTAGTTAAACATATTAATACTGAACACGGATCGACATAACAGTGACTCTGTCCTAGCTGATATAATCACGAGCTGCCTCCTCTTAATTGGAATACAGTTCCAACTTTAGTGCACAACACAACAACAGTTGAAATTACGACATATGACAGGTGGAATGCAAAAATAGTTGCTATTCTCTTTAATTATACAAAGTTCTACAGTGCTTTCAAGCTCAGGGACGGCAGAAGTAATGATGCAAAATTAAATAAACACACAAATAAACAACATAAATACACAAATCTGAAAGCAGGCGTGCTGTTGCCTGGAAACCAGTCTTTCTCGTCTTTTTCCTGCTGAGGTGAACTCAGGTGAAAAATGATCTTCATGTCTGAATGTGTAAATTTATACATGAGAATTTGGGATTTTTAAGAAAACTCTTCCTTTGGGTTTCACCTCTGCGTTTGTGTGTGTGTGGAAACGGCAAGCCGAGTAATCTGGTTTGAGCAGCCATGCAACAGCTAAAGAGCTGCTATCAGTTTCAAGGTGTTTTTAAAGGAATTAACGGGTCATTTGTAGGTGTGAAAATGAGAGCTGGGGGTGTGTGTGCGCGTGTGTCTGTGTGAGTGAGTGAGAGTGTGTGTGGGCGTGTGAGTCAATGGGTGTGGGATGGTGGATGGATCAACAGAAATGTGTGAATGAAAAGTGAGAATTCTGGTCTACTTTTCCCCCAGCAGGCCGAGCTTCTCCCCGAAAAGAATCCCATCTACTTAATGGAGTATAAAGAGATAGAAGAGAGAGTGATTTAAGAGAGAAAGACCACAGCTATAAAGTCAGGAACTTCATGTAGTTCTTGCCTCAGGTTTATTCCAGCGCCTGGTTGGTTGTATGCGTGTGTGTGAGAGAGAGAGAGAGACAGAGAACGAGATAAGGGAAGTGCCTGCACATAGAGAAATGTGTATGTGCACACAGAGCTGTGTAAGGGTGGACAAATCTGTGTGTGTTACAATGTGCCAGATGTGGACAAGGAAGATCGAGGGATGAGAGAAAGAGGAATAGAGTGAAAGGAAGCAGAGAGAGAGGAACAGAGGAAGAGTGAGAGAGAGAGAGAGAGAGAGAGAGAGAGAGAGAGAGAGAGGCAGGAAAGAAAGAGCGAAACAGACTAAGAGATGGAGAGAGAGAGAGAAGCAGGAAAGAAAGGGTGACAAAGACTGAGAGAGGGGGAGAGAGAAAGGCAGGAAAGAAAGAGTGAAACAGACAGAGAGAGAGAGGGGGGGGCGGCAGGAAAGTAATGTAATTGCTTTGGGAGAGATGATGATGAAGAGGAGGAAGGCGGGGTGCGTTGGGGGGGGGGTTGTTATGGCCACTTGAGGCAGCTTGGAGTGCTGCTACAGCTAGAGTGTTCCCGGTGAGGAGGTGTGTGTGAAGGGTGAAGTGGAACTTTTCCGTCTCATCTCCAGTCTGAGGGCCTCAGCACGCGGCCGGCCGGCGCTCGGCTCCATTTGTCCATGTCACGGGGAAGGGAAAGGGGCACGGGTCAACGCCAGCTGCTCTGTCCTCTCCTGACACATGGATGGACAGAATCAGTGAGAAGTCTGCACTAATCTCCCTCATCTATCCATCCATCCGTCGGTTTGTCCTTCCTGTGAGAGCTCTCCAGTGAGAAGAGATCTCCTCAGGGCCTTCATACCTCCCTGGTGGAATAAAAAAAGGAGAGTTTGTTTGCCTATTTTTATAAGTTTTAATCTAGAAAAAAAAATGTGGCAAGAATGTCATGGTCTCAGGTGAATTTAAGTGAGTGATTGTGAACACAACACACCACACCACAGCACACAGTGTACCACAACGAAACGTGACCTCTGCCTTTGACCCATCCATGAAGGAGTAGTGGGCTGCTTTTTTTGGCAGCACCCGGAGAGCAGTGCTTGGGGATGGTACCTTGCTTATAAGTACCTCAATGGTACCTTTACCAGTCTGGGACTTGAACCGGTGACCCTCCAATCACAGAACGAACTCTCTAACCATTACACTACCAACTGCCCATTATGGTTAGAAGATGTACGCTTGTGATATGGCCCATCCTCGCCTCAACTTTCTACCACCAATAAAATAACAAAAGTCATATATCATATATCACAGTGTACAAACTAGAGGTCGGCCGATATTGTTTTTTTCAGGGCAGATATCGATACCGATTATTGCTAGTTTGGGTGCGAGGCAGGGCCAACACTGGGCGGCCGCAGACACACCATAGGGCACACACACATAAACACACTTACATTCAAATATAAGGAGGAAATTTAGAGTAACAGAGGTCAACTATAAACTTAGAGCCACCTTTGCTGACTATGGCAAGCCTGGAAATTTTTACCACGTCGCATTGCCAGGGAAAAATATTACTGTGATGTTGACGGCCAATATCAGAGAGCTGAGAAATCAGGCAGAGAAAAGCAAATTATATACTTTTTTGGCGTCACATAAGATTATTTTTGTTTTCTCAATATTTGTGTTGATTCTCTTATCAATTCCTTAGAATTTTTTTGAGTGTTTCACACCAAAAGCAACCATTTTATTTTTCCCAAAATGATGTCTGCACAAGACTGTGAACATAAACACATTCATATTCATATACAGAATTTTTATAATGCAGAGACATTGTATGGCTTAGTACTGTGAGAAAAAATAAGGTTAGTGCTGGGTGGAAACACTTCTTTGTCCATTTGGAATGCATCTTGATATAGAATAAAATCAGTTGATAACAAATCGTGCATTTTTCGATATTTATTTTTTACTCTAACATTATAGAACGAGAAAAAATATTTTCTGATTAATGGAAAATGAAGAAATACTAAAGTTTTATCAATTTTGAGCATTTTGACTCATTTCTGGGAAAGAAGGACATTTTTGCCATGATGGCGTTCCATATGAGAGCCGTGGCACAATAGCGCTGTGGGTACATGTCGAGAATAAATAAATATCAAGCAAATGCTGACTGTGAGTAGAACACTGGTTGTTTTTGTTATTTTTCAGCTAAAATATAAGGTCCGTCAGTAATAAATTGGAATATGTAACTGAACTGGAACGTTTTAGTGTTGCGCGCTAACAAACGCAGCGTGTGTGTACATCGTGAGAAATAACTTTTATGCGTCATGATTTCTTATGGTTGAAGGTCAGGTCGCAGAGAGTGTGACGTAATGTACCGCGACGCAAAACTTAGGGAAAACTGGAAAACGTCGAGCTGGGAAATGAGATAATCGTTAAAAAGAATCGATAACATTGGAGGTGTACAATTCCGATGAATTGATCGATTGCCACCGGTTATAACCGGTTATAAGTCAGAACTGGTTTTCGATTCCCACCCCTAGTTGACGTAAAGACTTTTGCAGAAAAGGTAGGAAATTTCTGCCTGCTATTTTTTGGTGTTCTTCAGGCCGTAATGAGTAGTTAAAAAATGTGCTTATTGTTTTGACCAACATAGCGAAGCGCATGAGAACAGCTGTAAGAGGAAAGGAGGAAAAGTATTACTACATTGCTTGCTCTCTCTCTCATTCACATACACACACATACATATAAACACTCTCACACACTAACACTATGGCTGAGGCTAACAGGACGGAATTGTGATAAATCTTGGTGACAGTGTGTGTGTGTGTGAGAGGTGTTCCATGCTTCCCGGCGTGTGTGACTAGGCCAGTAATTGCGTGATCATTACAGTTGTGCTGTAAAGTTGAGCTGAAAGTGGGCCGCATAAAAACGGAGGGTATGGGGAAATGGAGAGATGCAGACGCTGCTGACATTTACAACCTCTGATTTATGAGAGATGTCTGTCTCTCTCTTTCTCTCTCTGCCTGCCTGCCTGCCACTCCAGTGCACAATGAAGAGGCTTGTCGCCTACAGGTAACTCACACACACAAACACACACAATTGTATTTCATTGTCTTGAAAGTTTATTCCATGGATTTCCGAAGTTACTTAGAGTTTTAAGAATCTCCTTTACTTAAAATATCTTATTTCTCTTAATGAAGGCCTAAGAAATGTAAAGTGAACGTTTGGTCCACACACGGACACATACACAAGCACGCGCGCACACACGCACACGCATTTTCTTAAGGTTTGCATCTGAATGGAACTATTCATTAAAAAGCCACCACAAGGCAAGAGAGTGGAATGGTATACATCGCTTTTTATTACACACACAAACAGAGAGATGGAGAGAGAGATAGAGAGAAAGAGAGAGCAGGCATCTTTATGGACTCCTTCTGCTTCACGGCGGTTTCTCTTTAGAGACCGTCTCTCCTCCCCTTCCCCTCCTTGTCCCATTTTCTATCTCAGGGATTTGCGAAGTGAAACAGTGCTACAGGGTGGATATAACATGAGCCCCAGTGAGCCTGAGAGCACCTTAAGACACAGTCATAAGAATAGTTAGGACTTGGATATGGATATACAACTTGGCCTGGACAGATTTTTGGGGCAGCTGGTAGCGTAATGGCTAGGGAGTTCATCCTGTGATCGCAAGGTTGCTAATTCGAATCTCAGGACTGGTAAAGGTACCACTGAGGTACTCATGAGCAAGGCACTGTCCCCAAGCACTACTCCTTCACAGATGGTTCACTGTGTGCTGTGCTGTGGTGTGTTCACAATGACAAACAATCACTCACTTTAAAATGCTGCTGTTACTAGGGACACGTGATGAAATGTCAGAACTGTTATTTTTGTACCAAAATTCTGAGCGCGCGGTGGAATTCTGGCAAGCGAAATATCTTGTCTTTACACGCTCAACTCTGCCTGTGCTCGCACTTGATTCTGCCTTCCTCTTTTATCGACATCGGTATCGGCATCGGCCAATAATTCTCATATTGTGCGTCCCCAGCTGTTACCTTGTCATACTTAACCTACTTAACGCTAAACAAATTCTTTTATTTGCTTCATCTTAAAACACTACACAACTTCAACTAACTTTTTAGTTTTCAGGGTTACAACTATGGCTATGCTTAAGAGCCAGAAAATGACAAATGCGCCTCTGCAAAAGAAAAGACCATCACTAAAAACTAGAGCTGAAGTTGACTGATAGTTTTGGTCAAGCTTTCACACAAGATGTCGAAAAGAAGCGAATCTCTCCAGTCTCTCCTCAGCCAGTGTGGCCCGAAGGCCGTCTCCGACACTCTCGCACTGACGTCGTGATCTAAATACAGTCAAACAGCCTCAGGCCCTCAAGCATCATGCCCCGTGAGTCACCGGTTTATACACATCCTCTGTCAGGAAGCCATGACACCTGCGTGCCCGACGTGGCACTGCCAACTGCAAGCGCAAGACGACGGCGGAATTCACTTCTTGACAATGCAGTGTTCCTGCTGCTGCTTTTTTTTGAGGTCTGTCTTCTCCTCATTGTCGAGTCCTGGAAAGTCAGGGCTACAACTGATATGCTAGAAAATGTCCCAAAGCACAGGCTGTGCTACTACGACTGCATGTCCAATTGCTTTGAAAAATGCACCTTTGTGGCTTTCAGCAAGCACAAGCTGCACACAGGCTGAAAAAACGGGGCTTTCAATTAGAATAAAAAAACAGGACGAAGGATTCATGTAGAAAACACACACAGCTGAAATGGTACACACCCACACACCTTCACACCCACCACACCCACACCCACCACACACCCCATCACACAGAGCAATAGGTAAAATGATACTGTCATACACACTCATCCACCCCCAACCAACACACACAGAGCTGTACCTGAAATGTTACTGTTATACACATCCCCACCTACATCCACACCCAACACACACACACCCACAGCTGTACCTGTAATTTTATTGTCATGCACCACCTACCAACCCACCTACACCAAACACACACACACCCCGACACACAGCTATACCTGAAATGTTACTGTAATACACATCCTCCCACCCACACCCACACACCTACACCCAACACACCCACACACAGCTGTAAATGAAATGTAACTGTCATTCACACCCACACCCAACACACACACAGGATACACATGCACCCACACATCCACCCCACGCCACAAACACACCTAACACGCACCTAAACACACATGCACCCACACATGCATACTCAGAGCTGTATCTGAAATGTTACTGTCATACACAACATACACACACACACACACTGCCACGAACACACACCTAAACACACACGCACCCACACATGCATACTCACAGCTATATCTGAAATGTTACTGTCATACATCCACACACCCACACTCACCCACCGACACACAGAGTTGTACCTGAAATGTTGCTGTTGTACACACACACACACACACCCATCCACACACCCACACTCACCCACCCACACACACGCAGAGTAGTACCTGAAATGTTACTATTATACACACCCACACACATAGCCACACACACACACACACACAAATTACTATCACTAAACTATTATACTATCAGAAAACTGTACCTAAGATAGAACTGATGCGTTATATAACTGACTTTCACACACAAAACACAACTGTAACTGATGTGATACTGGACAAATAACACATATAAAGAGAGAACTGCAACTGATGCAAAGTAACTGTTGGTGATACACACACACAAACAGATCTATAACTGACGTATAATTGGTGTATAATGTAACTTAGAGGCATGTGTGCAGACAAAACTGTAAATGATAGATAATTGATGTATTATGTAACTGACATACGAATACACTTACCCAACCCAATCACACACACTTGCACATGAGAGTTTCTTAATGTATGAGTGAGAGTGAGACAGATAGCACATAGTATACATCTTTGAATCACACACTTACACTCACATACACACACACACACAGTCTTTGTATCTTTGTGAGGTCTTTCCATAGACTCCCATAATGACTAGATGTATATAATTTTACACCTACACCCAATCCTAACCCTAACCTTAACCTCGGTAACCAAAAGCACATCTTTTACCTCTTTTAGTTTCTCAAATAAAACAAGCACATTTTCTCAAAAGTCATTTTTCCTCATGGGGACCTCTCAAATGTCCCCACAAAGCCCAAAAAAACAGAGAAAAGTGATTTTAGGGGACAAAAAGGTCCCCACAATGCGATAAATACATGAACACACACACACACAAGAAACAGTGCACATGTCACTCTGCAATCATATTCATTCTTCTGCCTTTCCAAAGTCTGATCTGTTTCACCATTCTCGTCCTTAGTGGATGCCTTCTTCCTGTTTTATTCTGACTTTTTGTACTTTTCACAACTTTCATTTTCACTGTTTTGCTCTTCCTTCCTATGTTTGGCTTTTTGTTCTCTTCTCCACCAAGCAGAAGACTCAGAGAAACACCACCACACCACTTTGAAATACGAATGTCATCTTGAGCTATGCATGCTTGCCTATTCTCTTTATTCACCATTAAAAACAGCATTTTCAAATCATCGCCGCTCATTTTTTCCCTTTAATGTAACTCTCACTCTCTTTCTCATCCTCCCTCCCTCTCTGTAATGCTTTTGCAAATTCAACATTGTCAGAATCATCTTGAAAGCGTTGCCGTGATGAGGTGTAACTGACAGCGCGTCTCCGGCAGCCCATTCTCGGGATCAATGGAGCGCTGTTAGCAGCGAGCAGAGAGAAAAAGAGAGAGAGGGCCGGAAGGCGCCGCGTTGCCTTCCACCTCTTATGTAAGAGCATCGACTCGCATTGTGGGCTAAATGCTCGCTGAAGCGGGGAGGCAGCTCACGTGGCGACATATCGACTGAAAAATAAAACCTAACGACGTCTCTTCCTATTATCCTGGCTCTGCCGAAACAATTTACCCCGACCTTAATGACGAACACCGCTTCGTATCGACAGACTCATCTCAGGTTGGGCAGATAGGTGTCAGATTAAGACACTGTACTGCTCTGCTCCATTATTCAAGTATTTTACTGTTGATTTCAACAATGTTTGGTGCAAGATAGCATCTGTAGGCCAGCGTTAACTTCATTTCAACTCAGTGAATGCCAAATAGTCACATCTAATTCATCAACCATCTCATAAAGATGTAAAAAGTGGTAATTGACCATATGACAAAGTTCAGAGCTTCACTCTCCCCACTTTATTAGAACTATAGACCACTTTAATAAAAATGTTTGGCAGTTTGCATAGTTAGAGAATAATGTACCCATGTACAGTTTGTGTTAATCCTTCACTAAAATGTCCACAAAGATCACTTAATCCCTGTGTCCCAATTATTCACTTTTTAAACTGAAAATTAACTTTTTGAACAATTTCAGTCTGGTTTTAGAGCACTACACAGCACGGAATCTGACTTGCTGAGGGTAAAAACAATTTACTGTCTAGTAATTGTGCTTTTAGACTTGACTGCTGCTTTTGATACTACAGATCACACTGTACTTGTGAAGCATATTAAATGTGATCCGGGAACTGCTGTTAATTGGTTTGTATCCTGTTTCAGGTAAAGAACGTTTTCACTTAACACAGGTAGCTGTTTTTTATTCACAACAGTAAGCAGCTGTGAGGTCCCACAAGGGTCCATACTAAGCCCTCCTCTATCCTACAGCTTCATGATATTTCTAGTACTATTTACTTAAATTTTATTTCATATTTTATTTCAATTTTACTGTATACATGTTGTTATATAGCACTTTGCTAAACACACTGTGAACAGACTCTATTGCACCCTGCACTTTACACATCACTGTCTTGTAATGCTCCTACATGGACAATCTCGTCCATGCCACATTGGACACATTAAAACTTTTCCAGGCATACGGTTAATGTTTACAGACGGACTCTGCAGAGTACACTGCTGCTAATCTGTGTATATTGATTGCAAAAAAGTAGAATTAAAAGTAGAAATGAAATTGCTAACTGAAATTGTACTTCTTTACTCTTGACTGCTCCTAAAATATTTGAATATATTCTTGGAACACTATTTGCACATACTACTGATTGTAATTTCTCTCCACTTGACTGTTGCGATACTGGCAGATGCTATTGAACCTTACTGTACATATTACAGGTGGTAGTTTTCTCTGTTAGACTGTTGTGACTTTCATATTCAACTGCCACTAATTATATGCACATTCAGTGCAAACAGATAATTTTACAATAACTCCAGGACCAAAACTGCAGCTTTAAATTATTTTGTACCTCTAGAACTTTGATATTTTTATATTTTACATAGTTTTTGCTTAATCTATGTGCTTTTTTGTCCTGTGGAAGCTGGAGCCACGTCGTCTCATTTCTCTGTACCCTTGTATGCAGTGGAGATGACAATGAAGTGTACTGTAACTTTTAATTCCCAGTTCCCAGTGACCAATGAACACAGCATTAATGATACAAGGTCATCTGGGTTGCTGTTTTTAGAAGCTGACCAGAGGTGAGTAGCTTATGGAGTTGTTAAGTGGTAATTGTGATTGTGATGGTGACTGTATCCTCAAAATGTACACTTTTACTCTAGGTCTTCTTCATTAAGTGGCCAGCGAAAATATATATTAAGTAGGAGCCTCATTTGAAGGTGCTAGTGAAGATACGGGTGTTCGTTTATTCCACTTTTGGGATCCTATATGACATTGTTGGACTAGTGCTCTTAGATCACTATTATATTACATTGCTATTACATCAGATCACTATTAAATTATATATTCCAGTTCTACAGTAACTTGGACTTCATTCTTTTCCTGAAGTCATGTGACCAGATTTCAGCTTCTGGTGTGGATTAGATCTTGAAATCTCACGATTTGGTTTGCTGGGTCAGAACTAAAAAACATCCCCAGAACCAAAATCCGGTTGGATAACTATGGAAAGTGGAGGCCTTAACAACGGAGCATTCCTTAGCCTTTTATTTCTTGTTCTGCAGACTGACAAAAATATACACATCTGGGATAAGGAGGGAGTTTCTAGAAAAGACACAAAACTAAGTAGTTTAGGATAAAAACATCACACCAGGGCAGGAGTTTCCTTATAATTAATGACCAAAGTTCAATGACCAAAGTGGTCAGAAGCACTGGAGCCTAATGACAAAAATGATCTTGAATTCTTTACATTATTATTTCTTGAATACTAGGACTTTGTTCCCTGTAATCCAGATATCCAGTACTCATCCTGTAATTTTAAAAGTGACTGACCTCTCTCTTGCTCTCTCCCAGACATGATGACGCTAAAAGAAAAACTTCCCATCACACAGAGAGCTATGTCAGGATGTGGAGACATAAGTACCCTTGGGGCCCGCAAATCAGAGCAGCCGGAAGATATCGTTCCTACTACACCCTCATTTTCAGCGGCTCTAATGCAAAAGTCCATAACTTGCTTTCTCATCCTCTCGTTCCCGCTTCCCTGCAGAAGAGCAGAGCCGTCATCAGGCCTCCACTTCTCTGAGCTCTTACATAATCTGGCCAAAGGATAATGTGGTGTCAACTTCATTTAGTCGTTCTGCGACCGAACGAGTGTAACAGATCTGGTAGGACCAGTGCAGCAGGTTTTAACTAGAAGTCTCAATGTGGGATGAAAAGTTTGTGTTTGGGATTGGACACACTTGGCTGTTTTGTCATGGTAGTTGTTATTTTGGACATTTTAAGAGTGTGAGACTTTTGAACAGACTCATCCAAGCAATTCATGAAGCTATAGCTAGTTTTTAGTCACTATTTAATCCATGAATATTTGGAAATAGACCTTTCTATTTATTCATTCATTATCTGAACCGCTTTCTCCCAACCAGGAAGAAATACTTGACTGAAATACTGTTTTCGTAACTAAAACAATGTAAAAATTACACACCCATATGTTTATGCTACATTTTTTATTATTAAGATAACATCTCAAAATTATTCGTATGACAAAGTTCTATAATTTTATGACGTCGCCTAATCCTGCGGCGCTGAAACATCAGGAACTCAGAGATTGCGAGCGTGAGCAGGTGTTGTTAAGAAATTAAACCATATAATCATGTGATTTTTGCGTTGCTTGTTTTGCTCATTGTCATATCAATATGTAAGAATTAAAGCAAATGTCAAACAATAAACCAGCTTTACCGCAGTCCCACCCTCAATGCATAAAGAATTGAGTGTGCACGCATTTACAGATCGGCTCCGTAGATCAGCCCAATGCCACAGATACCCAATCCAGCTATTTGAGTCGTTATCAGACCGATGCCGATCCATGATCCAGGACCTTCTCACTGTGAGGTGGCAATGCTGCACCACTGTGCCCAGTAGACCTTTCTAGAAAGTTCTAAATGGAATTTATGGACATTTTAGCAAAAAATAAAATCACATCCTCAGAGTTTAATTACCGTCAATAAACATGAGCAGTCCTGATAAATAATACACTGCTCTGCTCAGAGAAAACCTGCGCTATAAGCAGTACACAACTCTGATTCTCCTTTCAAGAGCAAAAGCTATGTAAAGGGTAATTTATAGAACTAAAACTAGTAGCACTCCCTATATAAACACCCAGTACATATATACTTTCATATCTGGAAGCTGAATAATGTTTGAGAGTTGTATTTTTACATAGTTTTTTGGGTTTAAGTGGCAATTGAGAGACTCAGACAGTTACAGTTTATCAAACGACTAGGACTGGGACACAGTTTCCTACTGTAAAACCTCCATCGTTCCTGTGTAGCTTAAACTTCCCAAATGGCAAGTCATAACCAGTCAGTTAAACTAAACTGTATGAGTTTGTTAGATTTTAATGATGCAGTTAGGAGACATCAATTTGTCCCCATTTAGAATGTTGCTGTTGAACAAGTTGCCCATAACTCCCACAAAGTGTTAAGAACTAAAAATGTAATGGTCAAACGTTATAGCCTAAGTCTATAAAGACAAAGGAATGAGCTGCCCACAGCAGGTTAATCAACAAACGGGTGCTGTTTCCACCCATATTTACGTCTGTAGAAAAGCAACACACACAAAAGATCTGTAAAAAGCATCCAGAAAGATGGAACCATGAGTACCCTTTTGAAACAAATCTGCAATAATAAGTTCTTCTTCAAGCAAGTATGTTATTATAGCTGTCACTCAAATTTTTTGATGCAAAATTTGTAACAATTTCACAAAGTTATCTTAAAAAAATAAAAATAAAAAACAGTTTCTGCCATAAGAAAGATATTGTCTTTTGGATTACATTTGACTTAAAAAAGGACTGACTATAAATAAACAGATAAATTTATCTTTATCTATCTCATGTAAATCTTTATCTCTATGAACTAAGCATGAGATCTCCACATCGCTCACCTGGACTCCATGGTGTCTTTGGTGAGATAGACAATCCAGTAGACCAGATTGAAGGCCCCGAATGAGAGTGGGAAGAGGATTCGTGAGTACTTGTCGATGATGCTGGTGCCCGTCAGCACATTGTTGGCAGGTACAGCTGAACCCTGCTGCCTAAAATCAGTGGGCAGTGGGCTGGCGAACCTGGCAGGCGCTTCCCTCTGGGATAGAGAGTTTAATCTCTTCTTCAGAACACCTCCAGGATCTAACGGAGGCTGTGTGTAAAAACGCAGAACAGCAGAAAGACATTATTAATTTTCTAAAAATCTTAATGAAACAAATATTTTCATGAACAAATTCCATTGAGGGTGGCACGGTGGCTGAGTGGTTAGTGCTGCCTTCTCACAGCAAGAACATCCTGGGTTCGATCTCCGGGTCGGCAGTAGGGTCTTTCTGTGTGGAGTTTGCATCCTCTCCCCGTGTTTGCGTGAGTTTCCCCCGGGGCTCCCACAGTCCAAAAGCATGCAATATAAGTTAATTGGTGACTCTAAATTGGCCTCGTAAATTGTGAATGGGAGTGTGATTGTGTGTGCCCTGCGGTGTGTTGGTCCCCACCATGTCCCCATTGTTCCTGGGAGAGGCGGATGGGCACCAGGTGACTTTTGACTTTTGCTTAAGTTATTTTGTTAAAATACCTAATAAAATCTCAAAACTTAAATGAACTAACAAAACATAAACTTGCACATCCATTTTCAGTTAAAAAAAAACAACAACAAAAAAAAACTGGCCACTCTGTGAAGTCCTAATCACACAGACTTCTATTTTCGAATAATCCGTCACATCCGTCCATCAGTGTTAGCTCAAAGAATAGGCATTCTTCCACGGCCAACGTTACCGGCGCAATCTCCCTCTGTAAATGCTCTCTGTCGAAGGAGTATTTTTTGGCAGCAGTCAAAGGCTCTGATTGGCTTCCACAACTGAGCAGGTTTTCAGATCTGTGAGTGTCAGCTGTTTAGCGCCGCGTGTCGTCCGCTGCGGTGAGAAATCCCAGCGAGTGCCTGGCTCTCGCTGCACCGATACCTCTGCTATTTTTTAACGCCACTCCAGGCAGCGCTCAGCCTGGGCTAAACGCCTGTGGAATTCAGACATTCACACATGCTTTTTATTTCTTCCGCCTCTCTCAACGGACACCGTAAAAAGCACAAGCCGAAACACGGCCAACAACAGACAATAAAAAGGATTCCAACTGTTTCGGAGTCAATCAACCTTGTTTTTCTTTGCATGGCCTCTATGCGTGTGGGAGCATTTTTGACTAAGCTTCTTGGTTTTCGGGTTTGAAACAAGGCTGTGAGAGGGCGTTAGCCTATTTTCAGCAGGTGATGTGTCAGGAGGAGGTGAAAAGGCAGGCTATACGCACAGCTCGGGTGAGAAAAGCGGGTGAGAAAGACTAGACTTTCATATTTCTCGGCAAAAGCTGCAAGGTCCTTCCACCCACCAGCACTACCGTCAAGCTGCAGTTACCGCTTTTTATGCTTTATGTTCATGACAAAAAAGTACAGCTTCATCACCAAAATGAGATTCCCGCTGACGTAAAATGAAGGACGGAAAGACGACAGCCTCCTCTATTTTCTTATTCATGTGAAGTAGTCCTCAAAACACTCTAGAGCTGGGCGATACAACCTAAAATCAGTATCCCAATGAACACTTATTAGGGGTCCAAGCACAAAATGCTATGGAACCCTCTTTTAATAGTTTTTTCTTTATTATTATTATTATTATTATTATTATTATTATTATTATTATTTGCTACAAAACTGATTGTGCAGACTAAACCATAAGGTACAGAATACCGAAAGATGATGGTAAGTGGAAATGGTTTGCATCTGGGCATAGGCTAATTTGCATAAAATGTCTAATAACTTTTGTGACCTCCTCCTAAGCTATTTAGCTGATTAAGGCAAGTCAGGTGTCAAATGAATCTGCAGATGTTGCAGGATATCGACACAGTGAAAGTGAGTGAATATTTGGTAAATGTGAACACACCACACCACACCACAGCACAGTGTACCACAACGAAATGTGACCTATGCATTTGATCCATCTGTGACGGAGCAGTGGACAGCTGACATGGGCAGCGTCCGGGGACCAGTGCTTGGGCGGGTGTTGCATTTAGGAATATTAATGAGAAACAGCCTGTTCGGAAAGGGACTGAAATAGAGGGGTAAAAAGCAGGTGAAAATGCCTAATCTGAGCGGTATTTTCAGCAAATTACTTCCGAGACATGTTTAGTGGAGCTCATAGACCTATTTTAACTTGTTGAAAAAATGTATAATATGGGACCTTTAATACTGTGATTTCATTTCTAATCAAAGAGAGCATAAGTTATCTTTTTAATTTTAAAATAATTGAAGGAAACACAGGTGTAGTGGCAGACTGTATAGGGCTGAGTGATGTGATAACATATGCAACAATATTTTTAGGAGGGCAGAACATGAACACACCCCGAGGAAAGTATTAATTGAATTTCAAAAATAATTAATATAACCAACATGGGCACTGATTAGAGGTTCTGAATGTCCGTTTGGTTAATTCTCACTTACACATTCTCTCTCTCTCACACACTCAGGTAGTCACACTCGGGTACACCATTATGGTCTCTCTTCCGTCCTTATTTTATTTTATTTATTACTTTTTTTATGCAGTGAAATTATTCAGTATAACCAAGCATCTTCCTGTTCTCCATGTTCCTTGCCTCCTGTCCTGCTGCGATTAGAGCCGACCTCCTCCTGGGATCGGACCCTTTGTTTACTATAAAAGACCAGGTTATGTAACTGTGAGCCTCTAATATGTGTCTCCTAGTGCCCGTGGTGGTCCTTACCAATTATGGGATGGAAAAGGAAGGAAAAGAAAGGCAACCCAGAACTGAGCACAAGAAGGGGCTTACCGAAACAACTTCACCATCATTCCTGGCGGCCGACGCCATGGCAGCGCGGGCAGCGTTGGCCCGCCGAATCTCCCGGTTGGCCTGCAGGGTGGAGAAGTAGTTGACGGCTGCGAACTCGATGAGGGCGGAGAAGACAAAGGCGAAACAGACGGCAATGAACCAGTCCATGGCAGTGGCGTAGGAGACTTTGGGGAGAGAGTGACGAGCGCTGATACTCAGAGTGGTCATGGTTAGCACTGTTGTGATACCTACAACACAACACACACACAAATTTGGACAAAGGCAAATTTTTTG
Source organism: Distichodus sexfasciatus (assembly GCA_032718565.1). Taxonomy (NCBI): domain Eukaryota; kingdom Metazoa; phylum Chordata; class Actinopteri; order Characiformes; family Distichodontidae; genus Distichodus; species Distichodus sexfasciatus. The sequence goes on along the minus strand of JAVGVS010000038.1, from coordinate 2,481,541 downwards.
CAGCATAACACATTACAGTTTTATGTTAAACACAGCATGTCTTTAAACACCATTCTCAAGCTGAGCCCCATGTTCTGTCTTCAGTTTTCTTAGGATTTTAGTTTTTATTCCATATGTGTAGCGTGTTTACACCACAAAGACACTTTTAAAAAGCCTAGACCCAAACCTGCAAAGAACAGGCCTGGGGCAATATGGTCAAGAAAGAAAAAGTCCCCCCAAAAGGAATAGGGAGAAAGAAAAAACAAAACAAGACACTTCTCTGAACTCTCAGAAATGGGGAGAAAGCTTCAAAAATAATGGTAATTGTTAAGTAGAAGAAGAAGGCAACACAATGTGACGTACAGTAGACATGCACATTTATGGATGGACCATCAGATCATTTCTGTAGATGGGTAATTATATTACCAACTTCTCACAATGTACTGGAAAAGCTCAGAATGTTGATGCGTTACTAAGTGGGTGCAGTAAGAGATTACAAATGGAGGCAATATGAGAATCAAATGGCTCTACAGAATGCATTAGATTGCAGGATGGGTTCTCGTGGTTGGCAACAACACAAATGTATGCCGAAATGTCAGTTGGCCCACCATTAGCTTCCATTCTTTGGTAGTTCCATTAGTGTTTATGGTTAGCCTCTAATTTAACCACGGACCTGAAATCCATTAACAGTAATTCAGTAGTTCCATTCTTCTATACTTCTGTTACTGGAGGCAAAAAGTGGGCTGAAGAGAAAAGAAGAAGGAAGAAGAGAGGAGAGTAATAAGAAGAAAAGAGAAGAGAAGAAGAGAGAAGATTAGAAAAGAGAAGAAGAGAAGAGAGTATAAAATAAGAGAAGAGATGAGGGGAGAAGAGAAGAGAGTAAAAAGAAGAAAAGACAAAGACAAGAGTAGAAAAGAAGAGAGTAGAAACGAGAGAAGAGAGTAAAAAATAAGAAAAAAGAGTAGAGAATAAGAAAAAAGAAGAGAAGAGTATAAAAGAAGAAAGGATACAAGACAAGAGTAGAATAGAAGAGAGTAGAAAAGAAGAAAGTAGAAAAGTAGAAAAGAGAAGAGAAGAGAAGAAGTAATGAGCTGCATGTGATGAGGTGAAGAGAGATCAGGCCCGCTGGTGCATTCTAGCACCGCTGAACAGATCATTTACTTAGAGTACAACATGGACTCCTAAGAAACAGCTCTGGGATAAACATTAGCAGCTTGTTCATGCATCACAAACACACACACACACACCCACCCACACACACACACACACACACACACACACACACACACACTGGAGACCTGAGAAACTTGGCCAATTAGGGCAGATACATCAGATCATTTCTTTATGTCATTATTTTTCTTAATGGCTTTCTAAGTGCTGCCTTATTAAGTCGATAGTATTGAACAGCGAGCTGTATTAACACACCCAGGAACCCAACAGACTGGCATTCTCAAACTCGTTTTTCTTCGTCACAGTCTTTTCACACTCTTAAGCAGCATCATTTAATCAGCGTCAAGAGTGTGTCACTGGGCTGGATTTCAAGAAGCTCGACAGGTGCTTTACATGGCTGCTTACCCTAACAGGGCCATCAGTTATCACTGTTCACTGAGGTTTTAAAAAAAAGGGTGCTAGGCTTTTACAGCTCTTTATCGTAATACCAAATAACTGTAGATCATCTCTTATTTACGGCCAAACCCTAGCAACATTCACTCATTCATTCATTAACCGACCTGCTTAAATACCAACCGGGGACGCAGTGGAGACCAGAGCCTATCCTGGAAACTACGGGTGCAAGGTGGGGACCAACTCTGGGCAGGTGCCAACACACTGCAGGGCACACACGCTCATACAATCACACCTTACAGGGCCATTTTAAAGTCACCAAATACCCTATAGTGCATGCTTTGGGACTGTGGGAGGAAACCGGAGCCCCCGGTGGAAACCCACGAGAACACGGGGAGAGCAAACAAACTCCACACAGAAAGGCCCGGCGGTCAACCTGGGGATCGAGCACAGGACCTTCTCGCTGTTCGCTAAGCACTGCGCCAACGTGCCACCCCTACTCTAGCAACATGACTTAAGAAAAATATATGAAAATACTTGTTATATTTACTTACTAGTATACTTGCTCTTGGCTAAACCTGCGTCTACCCGTGTGTGACACATTACTGATCATGTAACATTGAACGTACATTGGAAAAAGAAAAAACAATGACACACGCCATAGACGCTACTGTGGAGTTCTGCACTCTAATAGCGTGTTTACAATGATAATCGCCAGCCTTGTTTAAAACAGCTGTGACACCATCAGCTTTATTTAAGGTTACCTTCAGTATTTCATTTTCTGACACATGCATTGAGCGGTTCACAAAAATCATTATTCATATAATTACTGTTCCTGAATTACATTAAACTGCAGGCGGTGAGTCAGAGTTTAAAAAAAAGAAAAAAAAAGCTCACCACCTCCTTTCTCCAACATGGATTCTGTCCAACAGAACCTTTGGCCTACAGTGTCCAATCAATAATTCAGATTTAGACAAAGCCAAAAGGCTGAAGGTTCTAGAATTAGGCGACCTCACAGAATATACAAGTCATCATGGGTTAGAAAATATAGGAAATTAGGTAGTGAGGCAAAACGAGTGTGTATCCATATTGATGCACGATTTCATCCGATATTTGATGACGCATTTATTGTATCGGAAAGGTAGTGCTTGTGCCAGGCATGATCAAAGTCAGAGGCTGGATTTTTTACGCCCAGCACCTTTTGTATTAAAATGTATGACGTTATTTTGTGCCAAAATTCTGAGCACGCAGTGGAACATCTTCACGCTAATTGCTTTGACTGACAAAATTGAATGTTTGCCTCACTTAGCGAATGTGAGTTCGCACATGGGCTGTGTCCTGAGTGGTGTACTGCTGCACATAACAGTATGGTAGGTAGGGCGCTCTTTCTATGCGGTAGTATGTATCTCAGCAAATAGCCGGGGTTGTAGCTTAACGGCTCTCTACGTACTAGGTAGTGCACATGGAGTGTCACAAGCGCCCTATTTGACTTGGTACACCACATTAGGCATGAAGTCATTTTTTCTTAAAATGTTGTGCACTACGCTTGAAATGCTCTGCCCTGGCTCGATTCTGCTTTCATGCTTGCTTGATTTGGCGTTGTGTTAGAAATGTCAGAGTTATGGGGTTATTTTTGTGTCAAAATTCTGAGTGCGCAGTGGAACTTGTGTGAGTATAATATCTTGTCTTCACACACTCATCTCTGCCTGCGCTTGCGCTCAACTCTGCCTTCCACATTTAATGCCATCTGCGGATATAAGTATTAAAAAAAATTGGATATCGGCATCGACCAAAATATTGTGCATCCCTAGTCCATATTTAGACTCTGCCTGGAAAGTTAAACAGAGCGAATTTACAAATTTGAGTCTAAATAAGGAAAGGTAAAAATCTAACCCACTCCATCTCCAAAATGTCTCTGATTTGACATTACATGGTTAAATTTTTTCATCGCTGCAAGAATCTTGCAGCTGCTTTTATCTGTAGTTTGTAGTGTAACTAACAACGAAAGAACACAGAGAATAATTAACCCCCTCTAGCATGTATTCATTACCCGAAAACCACACATCAGAACAAGATACTCAGTCTTTCAAAACGGCTTTTCCATATTCCAGTGCTTTGCCTCATATTTGCTGGAAACTGCAATGTGAAAATGTTAAAAGCACGATCTTAACAAATCATCAGTCAAATAGTAGGCTTCACTGCTCACTCTTTTTTCCACCATCCCACATTACTCACTTCCCACGTTAATTCCCTATAGCAACACTGACTCAACGCACCACACCGCGTGGAACTCAAAAATGAGCACAAAATCATCGCGTCGCGTGGCCCTGAAGCAAGGCGACGTTGCTGCTGTTTTCAGGCGCTTTGTCCGCACATAATGGGTTTTCCCCCCCGTTCGTTCACTTCGGAGGGATTTTGCGAAATTGACGGAAGACGTGGGAGGACGACATGGATGTGGCTAAGAAGCCTGGAACGCTTCCATTTTTGGCGGCGGAATGGCTAGTCGAGGTTTCGCCATGGAGACAGGAAGCTGCTGTGTAAAGCTAAGGTGGCAAACCCACGTCTTTGTGGAGGCAACAGATGTATGGAGAGCCCACGACTCTGTTCCAGATAAAGAGGCCCCTGTATGAGCGGGAGGCGAGCCAGCCACTCCATGCGCTTCACAGTGGGAGTGCAGATTGTACTGTAGTTCTGACTATTGGCACGCACTACCTAAGGTTTGCAGAAGAGATTCTCAGAATACCTCAGAAAATACCTCAGACGACATTTTGGGATTGATTGTATATGTTAGAAACGTCTTCCACAATGTAAATTCACTTCAAATTCATTTGTAGTAAATGTTAGGGGAGCAACTTTTAAACGGTAGCTTTTCAGGCTACAAGTTATTAATTATTAAGCTACAGACAAGCTACTGCTTTGATATAGTAGTTAGCTACACTACAAGCTACGTCGAAAACTATTTTGCGGCAACGGATACTTGCTTCTGTCTCAAACAAAGGCTGACTCCATCTCGCAGCTGCCAAGAACACGCTGCGATGCAATGAAAGCGCAGTTGCCTATCAGGTGCCACCTTGGCCAATTCCACAACATTCGGAAAAACACCTGGTAGTCAAAAATACATGTCCTTGTAAGGAGAGATTATTTTGCTTATGTAACAATGTAGCATTTTGCCATGTTATGTTTAAAGCTACAATAGATAAGCATGAAAATGTATTTAAGTTAGTAGGATCACTATTTGTAGTAGCATTTCGTATGTTTACAGAATTTGTTCTCTCATATAAAGCAATTTGTTTAAATTGTGGATAATGTATATTTATGACCTTAAACAAGGCACAATATCACTTTTTTATACCAATACGATACCGATTTTAAATACAGGACAGATTATTCTGTTATACTTAAGGAAATACTTGACTTAATACTGTTTTTCTAGCTAAAATAAAGTAATAATTACACATAATAATATAATGATAAATTATTTATCATTAAAATAACAAAAATGATGTATTTAAACACAGTTGTGTAATTTTGTGACGATCCCTAATCCTGCAGCACTAAAACCATCAGGAACACAGAGATTGCGAGTGAGAGCGGGTGTTATTATAGAAATGAAGCAGTATAATCGTGTGATTTGCTTCTGGGGTTGTAGTGTATTGCACTGCTTGTTCTGCTCATTGTCATATCAATATTTAGGAATTACATTGCAAATGTCGAACAATAAACCAGCCTTACCAATCAGCTCCATAGATCGGCCCAAAGCCACCGATACTCGATTTGAGTCATTATCAGACCGATATCGGATCCACGTATCGGATTGGTGCTATCTTTAACCCTTGTACGTCCAGTCCTGCTGTTTGAAATCATAAAAGGATGGCAATGCAGGTCATGTGACACTGAATGATTTACTTTGCAGATAGTGTTCTGTTAAACATACTCACAAAATCTTATGAGTCAGTTTCTCAATTCACTAAAACATATATCATTAACCAGGTTTGTCACTGTAACCTTAAAGGGACATTTATTGTTATCCGCAATGAGGTCAGTAAATAAAATCTCAGTTTGGTCAGCTATTCCTCAGTTATTTCAAAGGCAATTTAATGTAAATATGCAGAACAACTGAGAATGCGACACCATCTGCACGCACTCAATTCCAACGGCTTATGGGGCATATCCTTCCCATGTGCAAAACGGGTCATTAATAAAAAGCGGCAAAGAGATTGGACACAGCAGAATAAATGCGTTGCGCGAGAGTGATGAGCCTCAAAACTATTGGAAATTCACACAGATCATTTACAGACTCATGCTCCTCATTAACAAGCCAAAACGATGCCTGTCTTTGACCAAACATGACTTCTACACAACACTTTTGCCCCCCAAATCTGCAATTCTTTCATGGATTTGCCACCAAACCAGTTTGATATGCCAGCTCTGGTTAGAACCTGTGACTAACCCAATTAATAATAAATACATGACCACCATTTACCATTTTTACCATTAAGTTTCCTTGTTATGCTACTTGTCGTCTATACCACTGGACAAACCAAGCGGAGAAGCAAATGTTTAGGAAAAAAAAGCTTAGCTAAAGATAGACTCAGGAATACAGATGACAGCATCAGGCTCGGGTAATGCGCATCTTTCTTCGGTTTGCATGAACAAAGTAAACGAGGGCAGAGAGGATGTGAAGGCAGAAAGGGAAAAAGGGACAGGGAGGCAGTGGTAAAAAGCAGCGCTGGAGGCAACGCAATGCTTTTATGAGCAAGAAAAGTTGGTCCAATTTAACCTCCCTCGTTTAGGTCCCCTAGTAGAGAGCTCTGGGAGATTTCAGCTCTTAGCGAAGGGTACTGGTGATGTGACATACAAGCGCATGAAGATTCTAGTACTGCTAGTGTATGTTTTTCGCTTTCAGATTAAACATTAATAAGTTCTCATCAATTTCTGTGTATATTCGTATCAAGGTGACAGATTAGACGTAGATATCAAGTTAGAAGTATATCAAGCTGAGAGGTCATACAAAATTTATATTAAATCTCACTGACAGCAAATTGTCTGTAGTGACTAAAGAACACACAAAGTGAAATGTAAAGGACAATTCAAACATTTCAGGGGCACTTTGCTCAAAGGTTATTTTCTGAAGAAAGTGGTTCAAAATGTAACATAACTGGAACTGGGTCCTCTCCCCCTCAGAAAAGCAATAAAAAAACAGCATTTACTCCTCGTTACTACCAATCTCTCATTTGGATGTCATCATGAACGATTCTATCAGCACTGTGCGATAGGGGAGGAAATACAGACAGTGGAAGGGAGGAGTCCACCATTACAATCCATCTCGACTTGCCCTATGCTCCAAGTGATTCAAGTCCATTATCAACTGCTGCCAACACTATGCATTAAGCTAATGAACTTTATTTTATACAAGCACATAAAAGCACAAAAAAGTAGCCAGGCTGTGGTGGGAAAGTCAAATGGTTGGTTGGGAAGAACCAGGTTTGTTGTACGAAAACATCTAAGTCTGAGAGAAATGCTTCAGATAAAGGAAATATTTCTACTGATACTGATCCTGATAAAATACTGATTTTGGTCTGCAATGTAAAATTTCCAAAGATAACCAGTGCTAAGAGCTACTGCTAAAATGATTATACTGGATGTACAGCCTGCCAGAGGTGAGATGAGTAAATATGATTCCAAAAAAACAGTGACCTACCGAATACTGTTCTGGCTGGAACTGACTCCTTATTGATCCAAAAGGAAACCTGGGCGAGAATGACGGTCATGATGCAGGGAATGTAGGTCTGAATCAGAAAGAAGCCCATTTTCCTTTGCAGGTGGAAGTGAACAGTCATGACGATGTATTCCCCTGCAAGAGGCAAGAGCATGAGAACAAGGTTGCGGTTTATGATGTAATGTTGTGGACTGGGGTTGGAGACCCTAGCAGACATTTGTGTAAAAACATAAGCAGACATTTAGGGGTAAGTCACTTTGAAGCAGCTCAAAGTTAGGACCTGTTTACACATATGCATATATTTTATACATTTTTAAAAATACGTTTGGGTCATGAGTTTTAGCCACCTCAAACGTGTATTTTTTTAAATGTCCTCCAAAGTGAAGATTTTTCAAAACACTGGATTCTGTGGAGACGTGTAAACAAAAGGCCCAAATGTGTAACAAATATGTGTTTATAAAAATATCTGCACACATGACAGTCCTTTAGTCTACAAACACCATGCGCCCAGCAGCCTACACAGAATGCCAAAATAAGCTTGTGGGTCCAATTACGGCATGTGAATTATCACAATTACATTCATTCATTCATTATCCGAACCGCTTAATCCCAACTGGGGTCACGGGACCGGAGCCTATCCCGGGAACTAAGGGGCGCAAGGCGGGGACCGTCACAATTACATATTTACAAATTTACATTTACCAGTTGCTCTAGAACGACATCCATTTCCAAATTACAGTGACAGTCTACGCAGAGCAACTAGGGATTATTAGCTTTTACTTAAGAGCACAATGGAGGTGGTGTTGTAGGTACATGAGTACAGATGTAAAACTGGGCACCACCCTAAATTTTACATGGAGTAGTATTCACTTTTCAGTAACAAGTAGAACACTTATATTTAATGATCCAAATAATCTTGTTCCAAAATATGTACCATTTTGGAATTCATACATCAAGACAAACTGACTGCAACATGCAAATGAACACAAATGGCTGAAGGTTGGTCTTGCAATTCAAGCAAAGATGTTTAAATGGAAAATTGCAGCAAAGGTTACAGTACAGAATAGCATACCTGTATTAGACTTTAATCTCTCACTAGACACCGTCTGGCCTATAAGATCGTACTGGAGGAGACTGGAGGACTCTTGAGGGACTTCGACAGAAAATAACGGCCCTTTCTTCCAAGTATACACAATCTCACTCATAGGGTATGCGTCTATGGCGTACAAAAGCAAAGGGCAAAGCTACAACTCAGTTATCAAGATCGTATATCTCACAGCCAATGTGTGTGTTTTAATTTGGACTTACAACTGCCAAATTTCAATGGGCAGGAATGTCCATCCATCGGAAAGTTGATAAGTCTCATGGGGCATTCTGCATTGATGGTTAATCTGTCCAAGACCAAAAATACAGAATAATGTCATGGGAGTTCAGTAAAACAAAGGATGCAATTCTAATAATATACAATCAAAAAAGTCTGCTTTACTATTTACACCAAGTGAAAATGTGAGGCATTTTTTGCATGCTGTGCCTATTTTCTGTGTCTGCTCACACAGAATGTGGCACGGGAAGAGAGGAGTGAGTGTGCTGCTTTGAAAAGAGGTTGGCAGTCGTCTTTACCTCATGGTGTACAAGATAGTTCCGTTTTGCATGATGCGGAACAGCTTGTTGGGAGTGGTCATGTTGTGGGAGATGGAGCGTTTGCCATTGCGGAAGAACGTATCCGGCGTCCAGATCTTGCTGACCATCAGGTTGTTAAGTCTCAGGATATCGATGGGCCCTTCGAACTTGAGGCGTTCATCTATCCACGTTTGCCGAAAGAACACGTCCATGGTATATTCCTGGCAAACACATTAATGGAAATAGGAGGCAGAAGAGAAAACCCAGTAAAAATGTGCCCACATCTGTGACTAAAGCACTTTCCATGAGGATTTTTTTAAACTCAGAACATTTCATCTTATGTAACATACTGAGGAAGCCTTCTTTCATTCTACTGCACTGGTTTGAGCTGCACTCTTCGCAACAATGCATGTCTGGCAGGGCCCACGCGGCCACATTCCTACATGCATTTCTGCAATGATTGCAAACGTGGCGCGAAAGAGCACATTTGCAAATGTGGCTCTCACACAAAGCCTGGGTGTGTTTGCTTGATGTGAATATCTTTGTTGTCCAAGGCAGCGTGTGGAGTCTTATCCATACAGCCTATGGAATTGCCACAGCACATCACATGGCGATAGCGGTGGCTTGGGACAGCGGACAGTATAGCAGGGAGGGGAATAAAGCACGCTCAGATGGGACCTCACTGACAGGGATTGTCGACCAGATTAAAAATCCCTAATCTGTTCTAATGTCATTCTGACCAAACAGCAGAATAATGAAGGCTAGAGTGGACAAGACTTGAGGCATTGGAAGAAGAATAAATTAAAGCATTCGTGAAATTACCCAAGACAGATTAGTTTGTAGATACTTGATTAAATGCTGGTGTGTACACTACATACAGTTTGAGGTATATCTGTTGTGTTATATTACTCCCGTACCATTTCCACATCGGATACAGGACCAAAGCTCGTGACAAAGATGTCCGTTTTGACCTCGGTGACAGGACCTAGAGATAAAATGGTGTTTTAAGGAGAGTAAAAATGTGTAAAGTCAATCTTTAGCCACTGTTCCACAAAGTGGTTTGGAACAGAACATAAAAAAAATCGACCTTACATTATCCAGAAAAGTGATGATACAATTCCATAATGTTACACTGATTCATATATCAAATATTGGGACGTCACACTGTTGTCAAAAGTCATTTTTGACTAATTATTCACATTTGCACTGTCACATTGAGATGGCAAGTTTCCCATAGAGACACAAATTACTGATGCTCACTTTTCGGTCATAGCACTAACACGCACTAACGAGACTGATGCCTAAAACTAGTAAATTAAAGTAACTTTAGAACAACTTGAGCTATGATTCCGTCACTTTATAACATTTTTTGAATGTTTAAAGTACCTCCAAAGCCGGGTCGAAGTCGGTTGTCGTATCCGTCCAGTAATCTGTCCAAAATGCGTGTGATGTTATCCAAATAGATACTGGTCTCGGTTGGTGCGTTGGTCCAAACCTGCCCCACACTGCAAACGAAATACACAATTAACACCACCATTTTTACCTCAAACATCTTCGTCAAAGTTGTCAAACGGAGAGTTAAGAGACTGTTTGCGACTTACCAAGACAAGAAAAGGCAAAAGTGCATCCAAGCCATGTCTTGAGCGCGCTGTGGAAACTCGGTGATCAGCTGTTTATGATCTAGATACTCCACAATAATCGCAAAAATGACGCGAAAATCTAGGATTGCGGCGTTCAAGAGGGTTCGTGGAGCTGTTGCACAAGTCCAGTCCGACTTGGGTTGCGCGGACGCGCTGTAGTTGACGCGCAGTGTTGGAAAGCTGAAGAGTTGCACAGAGGCGGAGGAGAGAGGAGAGGAGAGGAGAGGAGAGGAGACGCGCGGCGCGCTGACAATGATCGAATAAGGCATCATGGCAGATTAGAAGCAAGAAATCCACTGATACTTTTGGAGAGGAATTAACAAGGACCCGAGGTTTGGGTGGGGGAGGGGAAAAAACTTAAATACCCCCACTGGGGCAGATTATACCAAAGAGATGGTTTCAGTATCTTTGATGATAGTTTAAGTGATAGAGATAACATTGCCCATGTGGCCAGTTTCATTTCCAAGCCTAATTTTAACGTTTAAGTTAGAATTGGTGGTGTTTTGAGTTGGTTTTTATAACAGTTATGTTACTGAGCTACGGAAAACTGGTTCAAATTATTTAAGATTCTTTATTTGTTGCATACATAGTTATCCAAGTACATGAAATGCACCCTAAGAGTGTGCAAATTGAAATAGACCTTAAACAGATTAGAGAAACATTACAAGAAACTATAATTTAATAATAGAAAAATATATATCTAAAATAGACATTTATACCATAAACAGAAACTGTACATGTGCATATTATGAAATAACTATGTATGTTAAAGTGAAATGTGCTTTTTTTTGTTGAGTAATGGACATAAAAGCATAGGAGTCATAAATGGCAGGTGGGTGACGGACAGAAAGAGTTTGTATGAGTCAGTCTATGTTGTTAAGAACAGTTAAAAGGTTGTGGTGGCATGTTCTGATTAAGAAACCTTATGACCTGAGGATAGAAGCTCCTCCTGAGTCTTTCTGTTTTGGCCATAATACTCCTCAAGCATGTACTGATGTGGGACGATGGTTCTACAGTATTTGCTCTGGTCCGGCATCTTCTGGTGTAAATGTTCTGCAGAAATGGTAGATCTGATCTGGTACAGCGTTCCACCAAATGGATAAACCTCTGTGGTTCCTTGGTCAATCTGGTTTCAGCTGGCCACCCGATGAAAGTTGATCCATAAAGATGGACTTTTACTTATGACCCTTCTTTTCTGCATTTTGGTATGTTTGACTAGCAACAAAATATCAGTAAAAATGTCCATTGTGGAACAATCTTAAAATCGTGATAGTTCAGCAGGAATAAAAAGTGAAAGTGAGTAATTATTTGTCATTGTGAACACACCACAGCACAGCACACAGTGCACCACAACGAATATGACCTCTGCATTTGACTCGTCCGTGAAGGAGCAGTGGGCAGCACCCAGGGAGCAGTGCTTGAGGACAGTACCTTGCTCATGAGTAGCTCAGTGATACCTTTATCGGCTCTGGGATTTGAACCGGTGATCCTCCAATCACGCGGCGAACGCTCTAAACTTTACGCTACTAACTGCCCCATAATAAAGAGCAAAAGTCTTCTCTCTCTTGCTTGTAGTCTTACCTCTTAGCCATTAAACTTCGCCATCACATGCAGTTTGGGTTAGAACTTTTCTGTTTAACTCTGATAGACCCGCAGGCTTCACTGGTAGGCAATGCTGAAATATAGATGAAGTCTTTCGGTGACTAAATTAACTGCAACAGCATCACGCCATGATTGCAGAGAGAATTAAATAAATGATGGTACAGAGCTTAATGACAGCCTCAGTGTCTCAGAAGTGTTTGTTACATTGTAAATGTTGGTTCCAAATTCGATGCAACACACAAGGGAGAGTCAACAACTTCTGATGTTTTATTTGCATTAAAAAGTTTAAAGCTGGATGTTTATGACATTGTTATAGTTAGGTAGTTATGTAATGCCATATAGTGTAATGTACTTTGATATATGGTGTTTTAAGTGTATTGTTTGTGGCACACTGTAGGCTACTGGTCCGTGGTTCTACAGGTAAGTGCCAGGAGTTAATTAACCAATAATGAATTTATGTGTATTAATTAAGAAATTCTACATAGATATGATGTAATATATGCAGTATATTTTTCACCAGTTTAAGCATTGCACTTGAGCTAATATAAATCATTATAATACAATTATAATAGTTGTATATATTTCTAGAATAAGCATATTGTAGTATATTTTCTAATCCAACAATACAGTACAGTGATGACTAAAAACATGACTCACTTAAAATTAATGAATGCGACGCTCAGGCCAAGTTGCCTCTTTAGACATGAGCTGCTAGGCATTGTTGTGGTGTGAATCTACTTGGCATGTAATGCCACTACTAAAAGAGACATTGGACCATTATTATGAATGACCACCGTGAGAGGGAGGTTTTAAATGAACAGCCCACTGGCCGTGAAGCAATTGCTGTCAAACGCCATAGACTGTTTGCTCCACACTGGCAGCAGTTGGTCCTTATCAGCCTGATTTGCAACCAGTATGACTTCCCATAAGTCTCATTATAGTTAAGCACAGTGTTTAAAAAAAATGGGAAAGCTTCACAAAAGGACCACAAAAACCCATCCAGGAGAGTTAATCGTAGGGCTCTGGGTAAATACATCAGTCGGAGGATGAGATTTTGATATCCCAATTGAAGGTCAAGGGAGGCCTTAAAGTGAAAGCATTCGGCACCGAACAGGAAGCCCGTGGCCAGAGATCGGTGAGGCAGAGCGGGAACTGGGAGAAAGACCAATGCGAGCTGACCAGTCGGGCGTGAACGCAGTGCTAAAAAGGTGTGCCAAACGGACACAGACAGTGCCCGGCCAGGCCACAGCCTCCTCTGACACCATGCTGCTACTCCCAAATGTTTTCTGTTGTCTCCATATGGAGGCACATGATGCTGTAGCGTGGCCAGCGCAGAGAAAAAGCAAACAAACCAACCGTTTGCGGGAAAATGTGTGTATACAGGAAATATTGTAACAGTCAGGGTCACTTTAGAACCGCTCGGAAATCAAACAACTGAAAGTCAGTCAGAATCCTGTTGGGCGGAAGAAGGACCGCAACGTTGCAGCCAAGTCTATTTTCGCATGTGAAGCGCTGTCTGCGTAACAGATTTGCTTTGAAATGTGCAGTTTAAAAGCCTGATGAATTCAGAGCCACAGTGGCATGAATGTTTCATTTTGTCCTAAATAATCTTAGTCATCGCTAACGTTCCCCCTAATTGAACCCTGTGAAAATACGCTTGTTCATAGATAATGCATTATTTGGGAGCACCGCACTCACCGCAGAAGGTGAACGTATAATCCAGGTTCTGACTGAGGCGTAGGTTGGTCTTGGGAAGTGATTTATTTGCATAAATAAAACAGACTTAATCACCTTACAAGGAACTTTACTAAAAGTGAGCAAAAGTTTACTTTAATTATTTATTTATATGTTTATTTATTTATTTATTCATTTAGGGGCTCAGTGTCTGTCTTTGATAAAATTACTCAGAAGCTAGGGGACGCTTTTGGGTCCATAGCTGTACAAAAAAAACATTAGGGCTTTTCCTTTGAACATACTCTTCTCTTCTCCTGAGGTGGTGTCCAAGTTATCTTTACTGAGCAAGAGGAGAGCTGCCTGAGAGACAGAAGAACTCCAACCACAACAAAGTAAAAGTGTGGCGTATTAATGTGCCATTCTGTTTGGCCTAGATTGTTGACACAAAGCAGCAACTCTCTTGTGTTGTGACTAAAGATTGCAACATCATATACTGCTTTTATGTGGTTGAGGTGAAAAAAGAACCATGGCCAGCAAGTGCGTCTGGGAAGGTTAGAAGGAAATCCTGCCAAAACTTTTGCTTTCTATAGCTGCACTTTTCCACCCGTGTATGAGGTGGATATTAGATAAACATGATGTCTTTAAAGCAATCTGTCCTTTTACCTGCCACAGGATACACAACAATAAATGTAATAATTTAAAAAGTCTTTTAACAATACATTTAAGTCATTTATGACATATGACATTCATTTCCAGTTAGGGCAAATCATCATAGAGGTGAAAAACTCTCCATAGCTTGTTTAAAATGATGGTTAATTGGCTAACTGCCTGGCACCCATTTACTGCATCCACTTACACTAAGAGCTCTTTTCACCTGGAGTGGAAAAAATCAACTAGTACCTCAGTGTTTGTTATTCTTCGTAGAGTCAAGGCCACCTAAACCAAGACCAAGTCCTGGCTGAGACCAGAGTGTGTTGAGAATGAGATGAGACCGAGACTATGGCAGGCAGAGACCGAGTCGAGACTGAGACCGGATCAATGCACGTTTTACACCATGTGACAAATAAGTGGAAAATGCAAAGCCTAAGCAGCCATCAGAAAGAGCTGAACAAAGCAAATAACATACACTAGCAACATTAAACATGCTTATTGAATATTTTTCTCATCTATAATCGCTTCACTGGAAGCAGTTATCCACACTGATCAAGTGAAAAAAAGTTAAAGTGAGTGATTATTTGTCATTGTGAACGCACCACAGCACAGCACACAGTGCACCACAATGAAATGTGACCTCTGCATTTAACCCATCCGTGAAGGAGCAGTGGGCAGCTTACAAGCGCCCGGGGAGCAGTGCTTGGGGGACAGTACCTTGCTCATGAGCACCTCAGTGTTAACTTTACCAGCGCTAGATTTGAACCTGAGACCTTCAGATCACGGGGCGAAAACCCTACCGTTACGCCACCAAACCCTACCGTTACGCCACCAACTGCCCCGCTCAACATAGCATCATATGTTAAACTCAACAAATGACAGTGGCAGAACACTCCTCAAGACCAAACTCACCTCAAAGATAAGGGGGAATTTGCTAAAAATCACACAACACCAGAATTAATGGAAAATCTGTTAAAAGTACGGTTTCATTACATTTTAGAAGCATGCGATCATTGGTTATCCAAGTTATCCGACAGTAAACCGTTCATTAATAGTAATATTCTCAGAGTTGTGGTCTCGGCTGGTCTAGAAATAAAATCCTGAATCTACTTCGTCCGAGTTCATAACAAGACCAAATACAAATACGGCTGATTCTGAGACAAGACTGAGACCTTCAAAAACTGGCCTTGAGACCGAGACCAGCTTCATCAAAAACAAACCCTCCTATATCAAAAATAATGTTCTCGATTAGTAGCACAATCATTAAGAAATGGAACTGGAACACGTTAGTCACACTGATCCCACTAAAAGACACAAATACTCCCACTGCAGCACAAATATGACTTGAAATATCTTTTGTGCAAACTGACAGGCACATTAAATTTCAATGTCAAAACTCATCAATATATGTACTTTCAATAATTCATGTTTCAGTGCATGTTAAACTTCCATATGCAGCATGCTTCAGGAAACATAATTTATTACTTATTTAAGCCATTTTATCACTTCAAAAACACTCAAATGTCTGTGCAAGTTGTAATGAACAAATAGATTTTTCACCAGTATTTGCTTCAGCAATGGTTCCTTTGAGTAATTTACCAGAGAGATAAAACATACTGTAACAGGAACCAAAATACCACTTTCACTGTCACAGAAGCACAGCATTGACATATAGCAACCGCCCAAACCCCCCAACACCTAGCAGACTTCCTGTATAAAGTGTCAATATAATATGTATGATGTCTGATCAGTGTTCTCATTTTGGATCAATGCTATTGGTTCGTTGCTCACTGAATCAGTGTTCCAGTGTAGATCGATGCATCATATCGTATCAACCACAATTATGATGCCCGTAATGGGGCGTTAGTATGTAAACACTCTGTATGCGGTTGCATGGATATATTCACAGTAGCACATGTTTTACAGTACATATCTGGCATGTGAAGAAGGGGAGTGAACGGAAAAAAACATTCTAAAAATAATGTCAGTAAGAAAATAGGAAACGTCCTGCTAACCTTGACGAAAAAAAACAGCAGGTGTCTCTTCGTTTGGAGGGGAGGAGGGAGCTAATGAAGCATGTGTGCTGGATAATGAGCTTCCTTTTTCTGGTTATCTGCACCACAAGGCTGAAAACACTACCGGTGCTGGCATGTCTGCCACTTTCAAATCCTGTTCCAAAATGGCTGAGTGCAGAAAAAGTGCCAAGCAAACCCACGGTTAACGGGCAGAGCTAGAAGGTGAACAGCGTGAGGGCGCTTTGAGTGACAGGGCTTTAAAAGGAGAGCGGCGGATTTGGGTGAGGCCGGCATGTGTCCATCTCAAGCATCAGTACGTGCACGAAATAAAAGGCTGTGCAGCTGTAGCTGTATTTTTTTTCTTTAGCTGACCGTTTCCAATCGACTGAAATGAATACAATCGAGCGCAATAATCTGATCCGATCTGTAGTGCCGTGGCTCGTTATTTTTAAAGTGTGACAAATTTGGCGTGAAGTCAAATGGTTTCAGTCCAGGTTTAAAGACAAGGCCAGGTATTTTCAATCAAAGTGAACACACTGATAATGAATAAATAAATATATTAAACGCACCTCGTTACATCTGCTGCCACCACAGTATAATACAATGGGACTTTTGTTAATGGAATAGGTGACATTTATAGGTAAAGACACCAGTTATATTGACCCTGCTTATGAAAAAGGGTCTACAACCATCTGACTAAGTGTGGCCATAATTGCAATGCGTTTGGAAAGTGACAGAAAACCACAGAAAGACTAGAGATCATTATCAGATGCATTAGGACTATTGCTGTTCATTTATTTGATATTTCCTGCAAGACATCAGATGCATGGTGCATGGATCCAGACCCAAACAGAGCTGATGAGATTTTTATCCTCCATTAAAGTTGGCTGTATATGTTTATGAGATCAAAATGAAGGTTTGTTGTTGAAAGACAAACACTGTACTTTTCACTTCACTACATTTCTATGAAGGTTCTCATTACTTTGAAATATGTGGTTAAAGTGGATGTTGGTTGTTTGGCAGGTGACGGCCAGTAATCAGTAATCAGTAGGGTTACATCACACCTGTAGATTGTAACTATAAAACCAAGTTCAGATAGTTCTGCCATTTTTTGTCTTGCTTAAAACATTGTTACTGTTGAAAAGTCATGAAGCTAGAGGTGTAGAGCTTGGTTTAAAGTAGGAGTGGGTATTGGCAAGGACCTCACGATACAATATGTATCACGATACATGGGTCACAATATGATTATGTCACGATATATTGCGACAGTCCTAGTTTAAAGCAGGCTGGAATGTTAATGTTATTTTCTAAGCAGGCTGCATTTACAGCTATTGCACTGTACTTCTGATTAACATAATAATAATAATTCATTTTATTTAAGGGTGCCTTTCAAGACACTTAAGGACACCTTACAGAATCAAAAGAAAAATACCAAAAACAAGAAAATAAATACAAAATAATAAAGAAGAATGAAAACAACGTAAATATAAAATAAAACAACATTATTGATATATAATCATAGAAGTACAAACTGATACAAACATAAAACAAAATCAGAGGGAGAAGGCAAGTTTAAAAAGATGAGTTTTAAGTCTGGATTTGAAGGTGGAAAGTGAATCAATGCTACGGAGTTCCAGAGACAAGGAGCAACGTGGCAAAAAGATCTAAACCCCATGCTGGACAAATGAGCGGAGGGTGTGGCGAGCAGATTGAGAGAGGAAGACCTAAGTGTACGAACAGGTGTATAAGTGTGTAGCAGATCAGACAGATATGGAGGGGCCAGGTTATGAAGAGCATTGAACGTTAATAGCAAAATCTTAAAATCAATCTGGTATTTAACAGGGAGTCAATGAAGTTCACAAAGGACTGGGGTGATGTGTTCTATGGAGGATGTTTAAGTAATAATGCGAGCGGGCAGAGTTCTGGACCAGCTGTAATCTGTACAGAAGCTTATGAGGGAGGCCTACCAATATAGAATTACAATAATCAATGCGAGATGTTACCAGAGCATGTACGAGAATGGCAGTGCTTTTAGTATTGAGGAAAGGACGGAGACGGTTTATATTGCAAAGATAAAAATAAGCAGACTGAGTAATATTGTTAATGTGAGATTTAAAAGTCAAAGTGCCATCAAGAATGACACCCAAGCTCTTAACCTAAGTAGAAGGAGTTACTATGGAACTATCAATTGACAATGAGAAACTATGAGTTTTGGTGAGAGAAGATTTTGTTCCAGTGAGAAGAATCTGAGTTTTATTGTTATTAAGTTTGAGAAAATTGGAAGAAAACCAGGTTTTTATCTCAGATAGGCAGTTAGAGAGAGTGGAGGGAGGGACGACAAAATTGGGTTTAGTAGATAAATACATAAATACAGAGTGTCATCAGCATAGCAATGAAATTGAATGCCACATTTTCTAAAGATATTGCCCAGTGGTAGGAGATAGATAATAAATATAAAGCGGTCCCAAAACAGAGCCCTGGAGAACACCACTTGTTACCGGAGTGAAATAGGTTTGAAAGTTCTTTAGTTTGAGGAACTGTTCATGGCCAGAACGGTATGAAGTAAACCAGGCATAAAAGATGCCTGTGATTCCAATGGAAAATATTTAAACAAGATGGTGTGAGAAACTGTATCAAAAGCTGAATTCAAGTCCAGCAACACCAAAATGGTCAACAGACCAGAGTCAGCAGCCAGTAACAGGTCATTAGCGATTTTAACCAGGTCTGTCTCTGTGCTGTGAAAAGGGTGAAAACCAGATTGAAACTGTTCAAATAGATCGTTATTAGTGAGGTATGCGTATACCTGTGTGGCAATTGTTTTTTCAAGTATTTTAGATAAAAAGGACAAATTGAAAATTGGTCTAAAATTGTTAAGATTATTGGGGTCAGCACCAGGTTTCTTTAAAATTGGAGTTATAACAGCCATTTTTAATAATGAAGGAACAAAAACAGAAGTAAGGGATGAAAGTACAATATCAGCTGTTAATGGAGCCACAGAGTGGAGGGAAGCTTTTACCAGAACAGTAGGACATGGATCTAAGCGGGAAGTAGACGATTTAGATTTTTTTATAAGATCAGAGATTTCAGAGACAGTTGGAAGTGTAAAAAATGATAAAGAATTTAAACAGTGCTTACTTGATACAGAATTAAAAAATACTATGCAGTGAACTTACTGATTATGCCAGCTGCAGATGGATATTATTAATTTTTGCATTTTAACAAATCATATAAACATTACATTGTGCAGTTGAGCAACGGTGTGATGCAAGGGCATCAGGTGGCTGTAGAACCTTACTGACAGCAAGAAACAAGGCTGTAGAGCTCCCTTGACCTAATCTAATTGTTCAGCATAGTAGGCAGATTTAGCAGTGGAAAAAGCACCTTTATAATGAAGTACACGATCAGAATACATCTGTTTATGTTCAGCAAGCTTGGTCTTAACAGCTAGACGTTCAAGTCTACGGCCTTTAGCTTTAAGTAGACGCAGCTCCGGAGTATACATCAGTTCATCAGTTGACAGTAGGTTGTCTTTGCATGGGAGGTTGTTGATTCCACTGCAGAAAGTAGGTAAGTGAATATTCTTAATGTTAGGAAATGAAATAGAGTGATTTTGCTTGGTTTTGTGTAGTGATATATTAACACTAAAGAATATTAGCTTATGATCTGATATGGGCAAATCAGATGCAATACAATTAAAGGGGATTACACCAGTACAGCAGATGAGATCGAGAATATGGCCTTTAGAATGTGTGGGAAAATCAATATACTGCTGTAAGCCAAAACTGTCAATACATGACGCAAAGTTCATTGCAATAGAGTTTTTAACGTTGTCCATGTGCATGTTAAAATCACCCATCAGTATAACATTAGGTGACATGGAACAGAGGGAGGTTCAACCAAGGAGACCATTCAGTTATAGATTGACAAGTATTTTATTTGGCAAAAACAAGCTGTCTTTAGTGTGTATGTGATAAGTTTTGGAGGAAGCCCGTCGCTTGGTCGTTGGTTCCCTCGTGTCTGAAGCCGGCAGATCTGGCTGGGAGACCAGGCAGGAAGGCGAAGGAGCCTGCCCCGGACCAAGACGGGAAGTAGAAGGTGGTGGAGGGGAGGAGGCGGGCGAAATTGAACAGCTGTATGGCAGAGAAGAAGGCCAGTTTAATGCTTATATACAGAACTAGGAGTTATGCGATTGGACGTGCCGACGCTCATTAGGTCTCCTTGTTTGAACTTCCGTATTCACTTTCATTTCAACCAAGGAGACCATTCAGTTATAGATTGACAAGTATTTTATTTGGTAAAAACAAGCTGTCTTTAGCGTGTATGTGATAAGTTTTGGAGGAAGCCCATCGCTTGGTCGTTGGTTCCCTCGTCTCTGAACCTGACAGATCTGGCTGGGAGACCAGGCAGGAAGGTGAAGGAGCCTGCCCCAAAAAGTGATATCATTGTTGAAGGAAGGGGGAAGAACCGAACCATTTCGTTGTCCAGTGGAGTTTTAGACCTGCTCAAAGAAATATAGGATTAATCGGGTTTGAATACAGGTTATGGGACTCCAGAAATACCAACGTTACAAAAGAGAATAAAACACTAAATTAAAATGGATGGCGAACGAGAATGAAAAGGCGGTACGGTGACGCCAGTCGTTTGTAGTTTCATTGTAGAAAACTATCAGGGCATACAGCTACGCCAAGTGCCTTGCAAGCCTTATGATGAAGCAGGCCAAGTTATGCAGGGGTGTTGCGGAAATGCCAGCACTTCTGGGGTCTTAGGGACGTAACTATCAAGGCATACGGCTACACCAAGCGCCTTGCAAAGCCTTATGACGAAGCAGGCCAAGTTATGCAGGGGCGTTGCGGAAACGCCGGCGCATATTTTATTTATTTATTAATTAATTTATTTATTTATTTATGGATTGATAAAGTGCCGTGGAGATGCCCACGTATGGGCCGGTCGACGTAACGGAAATGGTTATGAATACGTAGCACGGATTATATGCCCGGAGTAAATCCACCATCACCAACGACTATCTGAAAAACACTCACGTCAGATAATGCGATGAATCGTTGTGCTTTCAAAATCTTGGGGACATCAGCACGGACGTACGAAGCGAATGCAGCCGAATGCCAGCGCCTGAGTAATTTCAAAGTTGATAGAGGAATCCTCTGATGAGCAGCCGTGGAAGCAGCAGTAAGAGTGCTTTTAGATGAGAATAAACCAGTGATAAGACATAGAAATGCAGTTGGTCGTTATGAAAAGCGAGTCAGAGTAGTGAAGCGTGATCGCAATCTGAGGTATTTAATCATAGAAGCAAAAGCAAAAGGGGTGTCGTTACGAGCAACAAACAGTGGACCCTTTACCAACAGCATCAGTTTTACTATGAGTTAAAAAAAAAAAACGGAGAAAGACATAGCAAAAACGTAATATCAGAGATACGAAGTACTCAACAAGAATTAGACTTAGACGTATAAGCAAACGCGCCTGGGTGCAGAAACCCGTAAAACGCGAGCACAAAAAACGCTTCGAGCAGATTGTCGGCAAGAGAAGAAAAACACCCTCGTCTAAGTGTAGCGATCATTGTGTGCAGAATAGAAAACGTGATGGGAAGTCGTTTAACAACTGAGGATGTAAAGGATTCTTAAAGTCTGTAAGTAGCCACCAGACCGAAGGATTAGAAAAGAGACTAGGATAGAAGGGATCCGTGCATCAAAAAATGCCCGCCATCAAATCGTGAATTGAGACGGGACTGAATTGCTTGTGCTCAAAAGAGTAAGTGAGAAATGCGTAAACAGCAGTAATCGACCAGGGGAGTGCTGGTACAGAAATGTGACTCTGCATGTTTTTAGGATGGTAAGGGTAATTTTTCAGGAAATTTATTCACAACAGTACAGTATAGACCTTCCACTGTTCAAATTGTTCGAGTGCACGAGCTTTCATCGTATTGCTATATGTGACAGTTTCCCGATGTAGACGGAGGGCATAACGCGGAGCGGTGGGATGTGTCATCGACGGTGCTTGCAGTGGAGGTAAACTGCTTTGGGACGTAGTTCCGCTGAATGAATCGAGCAATGCAGCTTTTACAGGACAAAGCCCTATATCCACCAAATGCTGTACCAACAAGTCAGAGTCTATACACGACCAATCAAAACAAGTATAGGACAGTTAAATAGGCAGTGCGGACATAGCTTAAAAGACTCAAGATATTCAAGAATAGGGACTCACCAAACTGCAGGTTCAAACCGCAATGCGTGAAGATAGCTGTCCAGTTCTTGATGGCGCTTGGCACAAACTGAGCGAATGACATTTCAATAATTACCAAAATGCAACGACAAATTCGGAGATCGACAAGTGCGTTGAAGACGAGAACAGAAACTTACCGCTCGAAACCCTGCCTGTCGCACTCGGGAGAAAGGTGATAGCGGCGACATTAGATTAACGTCGTTAAGTTACAGAATGCGGGACTGAATGTGAGAAGAGACAGCAGCGGATGAAAAAAGTATACCGGCGTGAGCTGTGGGAGTAGCGGCAGCGAGGGTGAACCTCGTGGCTGAAGGCATGCGTTCTCTGAGAGGAGGGCCGGTGCTGGAAAAGTTTCTGGCAACTGGAAGCAGGGTGGCGGACGATCGCCGAAGGACTCCATGGTCCGCGTCATGGAAGAATCGCAGATTGAAGGTCTGAAGCGAAGACGCGGGCGCATTGATCGTGTAGACCGGGTTCCGGCAGCAGACCTCTTGCATCCCATGGACGGACGTCTGGACAGACCTTGAGCAGTAAGCTACGTGGTGGGTGCAGGTGGAAGTGGCGCGGTGGCCATAGATGGAAAGAAGAGTTGACGGCGTGAGCATGGTCGGCATACCGAGGAGGGGACGCGATCTGTGAATCTCGTAAATATGAGAGATCGGTTCGCCGAGAGGAGTCGGACCCTTGACGAATATCCTTTGTTGGGAGATAGTTGGGAAACATGCGCACTCCTCCGCCGAGGACGCGACACGGCAGAGCCTTTGCCAGTAACAGTTGAAGGAGAGATGAAGTTCCCCCAACAAGGAGGAGCCCCCGAGACAGACACGACCCGGAAGGAAAGGCGCCACCTGATTCAGGTGTAAATAATTATTAGGCAGTTGCCAGGTCTCCACCAGGCACATAAAGTCAAGCTTACCATCGTCCAAAAGATCACAAACTAATGGACCCTTGTTCGTAAGTGACCGGATGTTAAAAAGTCTACAGGCAATGGTGTTTACCTCAGGCGTATTATTAGCTGACCTAGCTAATTTAGCTAGAACGCTACGGTCAGCTAGAACGGTCAGCCGCCCGGCCAGATCTTTTCAAGGGTTGGTGGTTGGAGGACCAGAAGAACCGTATTGGGTTCGCGTCACAGGAGCTGCGATGGACGTACCTCCGATGAACATGACGCTTGTTGTCCAAATGCTGGTGTTGTACTGAATTCTGTGACCCGTCAAATTCTGTGACCACCTTCACTTACACCTACACCTAACCCTAACCCTAACCGAAAACGATGCTGTGAACCTGTCTTTCAAGGCAGAGCGCCCTCTATGGTCACAGAATTTGACGAGGCACAGAATTCGGTACAACACCGGTACAGTTCGGGGGGAGGCTCGACGGAGTGGAAGTGTAATTGTAAAAGTTCAGCTGCCGAGTACTGGATTAAGGATGATAGCAGAATGGAATATTGCAGAAAAAATTATCCAAGCAATCACAGTCCAGGAAATACAAATATATGTGTGCACACACTGCCCGAGCTGTGTCAGAACACTACCATGCTGTTTTGTCAGGATGTCTTACAATTAATTACAAAAATAAACTAACGACTGGTTTTCTTTCTCAGTTGGGTTTGTGTTTTATTCTGTAACATTCGACCAATTCCTTATTCTACAGGTCCTACAAGCTAGTCAGAGGAAGTGTAAGTGTTGTGGCAATAATGCAACCATGCGGTGACAGAAGACGTACTTTTAACACAAGTATTTTTTAAAGTAAATACTTTAGTACTGTAACTTAAGTAAAAAAATTACTGTATAACTTTCACTTGTATTGGAGCAACATTTGCCTAGTGGTGTCTGTACTTTCACTTAAGTAATCAAGTAAGCTACTTTGCCCACCTCTGGATAAAGGGTAGTGCATCATTGGTGGACCACAAGAATTTGATTCCAAGGTAATTAAATGTAATTAGATTAGAGTAAATTACATTTTCCGTGGAGGCCTAATGGTAGGATACTCATCTACAGACCAAGGTTGTAAGGTGAATTTCAGATCTATTTACCTGCCAGAACTACGACCAATGGGCCCCTAAGAAAGCCATTTAATCGTAGGTTGCTCCAGGGAGACTGACAGCATGATTAGGAAATGTAAGTCACTCTGGATAACACTGTGTGCTAAATTTGGTGTAAATTTGAATTACTGCAATAGTGAACTACATAGTGCTAGTAAAATGAGACACGTTGTTGTAGTTATTTTGGATTATATTAAATGTGTTTGAATAAGTATGCAGTTCAGCCTCTGTCAGCATGGCCTCTGCTGTCCATGCATTTCTAGATTAAAGTATGTGCAAATGCCAAATGGCTAAATGTAATTGAAAGAACATTCTTGACGCTTACAACTACAGTACCATTTAATCATTTTAACATGTACCTGTTTTGTGACACCCTAGAAATTCTCTGTGTTGCTGTTATTTTAACAAAGCCTCATTTGTACTGAGCAGAATGCCTGTAAGATATTGATTAATAAGTGACCAGCAAATGACATAGCACTCAGGTACGTTAGGTGACTGCACTCATTGCACTCATTATACCCACAACATGCCAAACAAAACAGTGATAAAACTGTCTGCTAAAACAAGTCTGCTTCAGTCTTCACTTTGATGAAACACAACCATTCAACCACTACCGTACTACAGTAGACTAATGAGATTTTTTTTAAAAATTGTAATGACTCTTTTAGATGTTATAGTAAAATGACATTAACATACATCAAATAAGACAAGACTGTGACATCCTAGTACAAATAGAAACCTGTTAGCTGTCAACATTAAGAGTCTGTGTCATATTCTTCCCTTGTATAAAACCTTATTTATATAAGAGCCCGTCAAGGAAGAGCGCTGACCTCAGGGCTCATCAGTCTGGAAATTAAGTGTAAATGTTCCATTTAAAGAACATCCCCACTGGGCAATATAGAGTTTTATTGACTTCCTTTGTTGTGAATAAAAGAAACTCTAGTCTAGTAAGTTCTAATGTGGTCTTGTTTTGTTCATTTTTGGTAACCATTAAGAAACGATTTCTTACATGCTATTTCCTGCATGCAAGCATTACCAACATGCCTCAAGAAACCATTACCTTTATGCTACAAAAAAGCATTACCTTTTTGCAGCAAGAAAGCTTTTCATGTATGCTGTCCCAGTACACACATTGCAACTGACAAGCCTCCGGTTCATGTTTTGAAAGATTTCATCAAGATGTTTGCTAAAGTGGATCCAAAGCCTGTAAATCTATTCAAGAGGATATTTGCAATGTCTTTAAAAACACCAAGAAGACTGTGTGATCAAAATTGCAATTTACTTTTAAGCAAACTTTCAAATGACCCTGGTGTCACCAGACGAGAGAACAATCGGCTAGAGCACCTTTGTCTGGTTCCCAGTCTACAGTATGAATTATATCCAAACCTTTAATTTGAAGTTCACAGCCAAGAAAAAGGCCATCAATCAACTACTATGTAATGAAACCATCTTTGATATTGTCAGCATGGCAGGTCATAGAATCCACATCATGGAAGAATTTACATGATGGAAGGAAGGAGGATGCAGGTGCAGAGTTAGGCAAACTAAAGCTGTTTTTTAACAGCTCTGGTCATTACCCTGAAATTACAAAGCAACAGTAATACACTAAGTGCCACACACTCACATGGCATAAAGGTCACTAAACAAAGCCAAAAAGGGGAGAAGCAAGGCTTAAATTGACAGAAACACAGGTGAAAAACATTAGGGTAATCAAGACTAAACAAAGGCAGGGATGACTGAGGAATCCATCTGGTGGCTTACTGGGGGTTTGCAGGCATGCCTGGGACACTGGGTCCTAGATGAAAGGTAGTTGTCATTACAGTTAAAGTTTTAGTCTTTTAACTACATTTCAATAATGCTACAGATGAATTCATGTAAACAATTAGTCTGGTTAAATAGTTTCACTGTTTTTCATTGTTCTAATGTGAGAAGATAATAATAGTTATTTTTATAAAGTGATTCCATTTTAATTAAATGCTGTCTTTTGGTAATGCCTTAAACATAGTGCTCTTTAGTTTTACTTGTAGTTGAGTACTTGTCCACGTAAAGGTACTTCTTCTTGATTAAATATTTTTAGGACTTTTTCCACCCTTTGTGTATAGACTGAATTTTGCAGTAGGTCAAGTACTTTTGCTTGGCTGTGGAGCCAGTGCTTGGCAGAAGAAAAATGAACAGTAAATTTTTATGAGACAAATTCACTACCAGACTCTTCACTTCCTGCATGACCATAAGAATTTCCTCACTGCTGTTAGCTCCAAGCTTGTACTAGCACGAAGATGGAGAGGTGCAATTGGATCTAGTAAATGTATATCATTGTGAACTCTGACTTAAACTGTATAAGCTAGAGTTCATGTTATCCAGAATTACATTACCCATTCGTGTTTGTAGCCTCCTGGGTCCAGGTCAGCCCTTCTGCAGATAAATTGAGGCTGAAACGTCAGCGGCTCAAACTTTCAACCTTCATATCTACTGATTAAGGACTTTAAGAGTAAAAGTGAAAGGGCAGAATTGGGGCCAGTCCGAGCTGCTCTCTCTGTGAGTGCATGAGCCTTTTACTGTTTGGTTTTGGCACTGGATGCCGTGCACCAAGCAATCTGCCCTGATTTAGAAACAAATCTCTATCCTCCTGTGTGCCAGTCAAGCTTTGGACAACTGCTTCAGTGCACTCTAAGCTTACCGCTACATGAAACAGAATGCAGCTGTTTAGGAGGAGTTGTGTATCAGTGTCTAGTGCTGTTAGAGAACAGATACATCTTAACACACTGTTCCACACCTTTTATACGTTTGTTGGAAACATGGTTTCCATATATATGAACAGTTTACCAAGGCTGGATCAACTTCAACCACCTCCAACATGCAGCTCCACCTAGATGTAGGAGTGACACGATACAGCAGTCTGCATCAATTCAATGATCAATGAGCCAATAGTATCAATCTTAAATGAACTGATTAGATTGTAACGGTTGTACATAATAAAGAGCATAGAGATGTCAGGTGGTTTTGTCACCACAATTAGTAAGTATGATAATACAAGCTACTGTAAGCTACAGCTTAGAAATTAAAAATGTTACGGTATGTTTTAGTTGATTTTTGTGATGTGACGTGATTTTTGTGATGAATGGATGTGATTATGTAAAGTAAGCATATGGTATTGTCTCACATCATAGCAGACTTTGTGATATCAGCAGACATTAAATCATGGTTCATTGAATCAATATAGTAACGTATTGTAAAGAAACTTGTGATTTCCAGTTCTGCATGGATGATGTCACAGCAGCCATTCCTTGCCATTCTGGGTCCAAAAGAAAAAGTTGGGATGGTAGAAAGAACTGCATGTGTGTCAATTGGTGTGGACAGTTTATAACAGAATGTGGGAGGAACAGGTGGTAGCAAGAGACACAAACACTCATTATAATGTCCTTGCTGACATGTGGCTGCTGTTTTTTTGGCTGTTTGGCCTCGAATGCCAAGCTGAAAACTCATTTCCACATGATTAGATCTCTGAGTCAGAGAATCATGAATTCGGTGAGTGTCATAGTGATGCACTGTACTATAAAGTACTATATATTTTTATAATAGTATAATATCTTACATTTGTTTTCATTAATATTTTATCAATCAAATATTATTCAACTAAAAGTTCAATCACTACAAGAGATTCTGGCTAATAAAAGAAAAGGCAAATGCAAAGTATTATTTATATTAATTGTTGTATATATTGTGTTCAATTATTATGCAATCTCTGTGCAAATTCTCCAACTCCAAGCTTTATAAACTTGAATGCTTATTAGCTGATATACAACTTCCAAACTTCCTGCTAATTTCTAGAAGATACTTTCTTCAAGCAGTGGCAGAGTAAGAAGTGTGCATCATTAAAGAAGGCCATGATTATGCAGAACAATGCTCCATCACATGCATCCAAATAGTTTTATTCAGTGGTGGTGGTGTTTCAGGCCAACTTTTCCAGCCTTCCTTACCTTGCCCAAGTCTCTGAGCAATGAACACATGGTACTTCTAGACACACCAGGTAGGACGCAGTTGATTCATTAATTAATTCGTTGTCCGAACCTCTTAATCTGTATGGATATCCCATTCTCCCATTCACTCCTTATGGGGCCAATTTAGAGTCACCAATTAACCTATATTGCATGCTTTTGGACTGTGGGAGGAAACTCCACACAGGAAGACCCTACAGTCAACCCGGGAATTGAACCTAGAACCTTCTCGCTACGAGGTGGTAGCGCCACCGTGCCTCCCAGGTTGCAACTGAGTCACATTTAATTCTTTTCAAGTCTTTTCCAGTTAATTTACATATTTTCTTCTCCAACTGTGTTTTATAACCCTGCTGGGGCAGTTAACAGTAGCGTAAAAATTAGGCCATTTTCTCAGTGATCAAAGGGTCATTTCTATGAAATGTGTTGAAAACAGCTTGCTCATATATTTATATGCTATATTTATACTATACATTACATGACAAATATATGTAGGTATTCAGTACTGTATTCAGTACAGTTGTTTGGATGTGTTGCTACTAGTATAGGAGACATGGTGTTGTAAATCTAGTGCCTCTTTTTTAGAGGTAATAAAAAATGGAGTGTTGCCTAAAAGTCCTGACTATATCTCCCACCATAAAGAGAGAGATCTGACTAATACTATTTCTGTCAAGTACAAAGTGAAATTTTATCATATTCTCTTAATCATCTGAAAACTACTATTTTGTCTAAATCTATCTCACCAAGTTATCAAATGATTCAGTGAGGGTGGTGACTAAATTTACGTTACACTGTGCATGGCCATATCCCCAAGAGAGGAGTTATTGATAAAAGCAAGTCCAAATCATCATCCAAAACAGCCACATTCCAAAAACACTGGTTAGGACACTCAAATACAGAAATAACAAAAGGGCAAAAGAGGAAAATTACTACATTTGCAGGATATAAAGACACCATAATACAGGTGAAGCTCTTTACTGGAATCTTGGTGTAAGTATTTAAGACCTTCAGTATGATAGTTGAGGGTCTTTGGACAGCCTTTACTGTATTCATTCATTTATTCATTCATTGTCCGAACTGCTTAATCCCAACTGGGGAGTGGGGACTGGAGCCTGTCCTGGGAACTACAGGCACAAGAAGGGGAGCAACCCTGAGCAGGCGCCAACACACCGCAGGGCACACACACTCACACAATCACTGTTAACTATTTTATGGCAAATAATTTAAGAGTAACCTTTCTATGGGCCTTAGCCACAACTTTAGATAGAGTCTTTCCCAAGTTTGCTGTAAACATCATTTTCTAACATAGAGGAATAATAAAGTGTTGTGTCTAAAATTCAGATGGGAAAAGCACCATAAAATACTGCTAAAGGTTCCTAAAATGGGAACTAGAAGATGATACTGCATGAATGATGGTGTCTTCCGACAGCTCAATGCTGAAGTGTTATTGTGAAAGAAGATAAGAAGTGGAAGCAGAGAGCTCTCAGCCAGATTCTGCATAATGAGAAGAGTGCCCACATTGCAGCACTGTGAGGGTGGACAGGCCAGTGCCACCCTACAGGTAGCCGGAGACATATGCTTTACAGCTTGACACAATGCTGTATGAAAGGGCGGGATTTTCAGAAGGGGTCTGCCAAGAAAAGTGTCACAAACCTTATCATAGGAAATAGAAAAGGGGGAGAAAATTCCTTCCAAAATTAGACGCCATATCATTCTTGAAAAATAATATGACAAGGATGAGGTATATGCTTGCTTGAATGCTGATGTAAAACAACTGAACTTAACTTCAGAACATTTTCCTTGGTATACAACATCAATTCATCGGATATCCAATATGGATGTAGATTTATTGTGCTATTTATGTGAGTAAAATGGGTTTAAATAAACTGTTCAGATCAATATCCTTCAACAAAGCTTTTTCCTAGGCATGACAGTAAATACAATCCTGCAGTTGCTTTATGATTTCACCGCAACTGCTATGAGCTAAGATTTGAGTAGAAAATGCTCCATAAATCATTATTATTTTTGTGGGTTTACTGTAAATGCATCTTATTTGAATGTGATTTATCTAAAATTTCTTTTTATTCAACCTATTTCTAGATCTGATGTGACTACCTTGTATGAAATTAATTCACTGCAATGAATTAGGCTAATTGGATTAGCATTTTTTGTTCTAAAAATATCAAATAATTGTTAGATTCAGATCAACTAGATAGATTGGGTTGGGCTTTTTAAAGCAAGTCTTTGGCTTTAAATCAGATAGTGGTCTTGGCCCTTATGTATAATTCTCACAATAAGCTGTTTTTGTGGAAGTCCTAATCTGTATTGTTTTAAATACTGGGAGGTGATGAGAAAAACGGTGGACTTAACTGGTCAATGCGCCAATGTGCATGCCAATCTAAAACTCATTTCATTAAGCATTTAGAAATCTCATTGTGATGGCCTAAAACTCATCACATTCATACTCACTTCTAGATTGACCAGACAAAAATCAACAAACCCAGGCAGTTGGTGTGAAAAGCCTGTCTGCACAAACATTATTATTCAGGCAATGTCTGGTCCTGATGTGAAAGGATTTTGTCATCTTCTCACTAGTTTGCATGTGTTTGTTTATCCCTAATTGTCCACCAATCTCAACATCATGGTACAGCATGTCATAAAACTACTGTGAAACTGCCAATAAAAAAGTTGAGGTGTATTTTAACCCCTGCTAATGTTCCCTATTTATGGTTAGCTGATATTTACAGGATTTACTGACGGTTGGGAGGGAGATGATGAAGCCATAAAAAAGGTGAGGATATATTTCTCCTCACCAACAGCCAACCCTCCACTACTTTTTAAAAGACTATACAGTATTGCAGACTGGCCATGTATATCATTGAAAGCACAAGAGGAGAAAGAAAGTAGGACTTACATGTATCAGTCTGTATTTAAAGTGGCTCTTTGTCTGAAGGACTAATTAATGATGTTGCACACACCAACACTATAATTGAAGACAGATTTGCATTCATGGGATGTTTTTTGAACTGGTTATAGACTATCCTCATGAAAATGAATTTCAAGGTAGCATTTAATTGACTTCAGTTATTTTGTCCAGTATGTTATGATACTAAATATGTATATAAAAGAGAAATTCCATCCAATTTAAAATGTCATGACAGGTCGTGTGCTTGGACCACTCTATTATGTTTTTTGTCTGGCCAAAGTTTCACCAAAATCAAATTCTGATGAAGAATATATTTAAAATGTCTGATTACTTAAGATATTCTTGTGTCTCAGAAAATACATTTTTAATCAAAAATAGAAATTCCACATTTCAGCATGGCTGCAGAATGAATTCATTATTCATGATCCTTGAAAACCAAACAAGATGGGGAGCAACTCCAGGACCAACTGGCTTACAAGTTTCTCACTTTACACCGAACAATACTGTTCACCAAACATTAATGCTAATTTTGGTCTCTCATGTTTTTCTCAACATCATTTCCATTAATAGTTATATTAAATTTCCCACTTGGGCAGTTTGGGCTTTAAGTTCCACCTCTCAGTTCACCCTTGTCAAAACAGTTTCTCTGCCATTGTAAAACAATTAACACACTTCTGACCCCCAAAGTGACCCCCTAAAATCCCATTTGCAAACACACAATTATAAAATCAATTTGGACAATATAACTTAAGACAAGCAACGTTTCACTGCCCCTTTTCAACTCATCCTAGGAAACTTGTAATTAGATTTCCCAATTTGCCTTGCACATCAAAGAAGGAGTTTTACACCATGCACTGGCATGGGCATTAAAAACTCATCGATATCAAAATCAATTGAACATAAATAATTTAGGACATCTTTAGATCTGACCACCAACTTTAGTCTTGGCTTGGTTTGGATTTACACTGAAAGACTTGTCCAGACTATGCCATTCGGCTGTGACAACTCCAGCAAACTTCACAGGTATATCTCGAGCAATTTATCTAGCCCTGTTCTCCTCCCTGAAAGGAGATGACCTTGAGATGAATTGATTGACAGTAACGACAATCCAATCTAGACCACCAGCTTGAGGTCGCATTGTCCAGAAACCAGGCGTAATTCAGCCTTTTCTTTTAACAGTCAGCCGTGAGGAATGATAGTGGGCAGAGAAATAAAGTGAGGACTGACTGATGTGTTATTTAGCAGTGATGGCAACAACTAGTCTTCCTTTTTCCAGAGAATTCTAGGTGTGTGTTTTTGTTTAGCTTTTTAAGTGAGCCTTATTAGCTTATTGGGATCACTACTTGAGAACCATCAATGCATCAATCCCTTATTCCCTATGAGGATGCGATACATCCTTAACAGGAGACTGGCGGGCCGGAATCGCTATTTTAAATGTTGATGATAAGGCTTTGATGATAAGGGCGCTTTCCCGACGATGAGTGCGCGTTCCCAGAGCGCGTATCGTGGCTTCTCATGAGTTTGATAGTGCCATGAATTTCACCTGTGATTTGTAAATATAACGCTGCATCGGCTGACGTCACGTCACCCTCTCACTTTCCCACGAGTCCAGCCGACCCGACTTGGTGCGCACGCAGTTGGTTGCGCGTCCTCGCCTTTACGCGAACGCGCCGCGCGATCGCGGATAGCTGTCATAGTTTTGGAACTGTTTTTAGCTCTCCATTAAATCTCCCGCCCGTCCACCTCTCAGTCAACCCATGATAACGGATCAGAAACTCATTAATGGTTGCTTAAGAATCCTATACCGGACAGGCGAGTTCGCGAAACTCAATTATACCGTTTTGAAGAAAAAAAAAACACCCATATTTAAATACACCTCGTCAGATGTTAAAGGAAAAGCAAGGATTTTGGCACTGGAAAGAGTTAGTGTAATACAACAGCTAAATTAAGATAAAAAATAAAGAATGAGGTGCATTTCTTATTCTGAAACTAACTCCGTGCGCCTTCGCGTTCCCCTTTAAATTTTTCCTCTGCTTGGGAAAGCGCTCCAGCAGCGGCGTTAGCAGCCCGCGCGCCCTGATGCTGTGGTAGCGTACGCGCATGCGCCGCGCAGTGGAATTACCGCACCGGCCAGAAGAAGTTGGATCTCTCCCGTCTTCACAGAAAGCCCAAATAAAAACATGACGGTCTTTAGAATAAGAAAAATGAGTTTTATGCGCGTTTGGACTTTCCCCGTAATAGTGGCCGTGGTTTGCGCGCAAAGGTAAGTGGCCGATGCCAAGCTCTCCAGACTTTGGGCGAGTGAGTGTGTGTGTGTGTTTGTGTGTGTGGATGTGTGTGTATATAGGCAACACAGAGAACTTCGCTGTATTGATAGGTCTCATAAATCATAACATTGCCTCTTTTCCCCTCTGCAGCGCCAATGATCCTAGCAATATGTCCCTCGTAAAAGAAACAGTGGATAGACTGTTGAAAGGATACGACATTCGCTTGAGGCCAGATTTCGGAGGTAACCAAAATAAAGGGATTTTTTTTTAAACTGATGATGGTGATGTTGTCAGCCTATAACATCCCGATGTGTTTCGTTTACCTTGATATCATAAGTAAGTTCATAAGCGCACGTAGCGTACCTGGTAGGCTACCGAGAATCGGGCCACTTGCCCGCCTGTTTGCTTAAAATAACTGAATTGTGACCTGTTTTACGACAGCATTCCACTGTAACAACCTGAAGTGGCGATACAACGTAGACTAGGCGTGTTTCATAACGATTTATGTGGAATAAGAAGTATTGGCATTTGGCACCTTCGTAAGCAGCTGTTAAATCCCTCGCGTTATTCCGCGCCTTCAGGTGCCGACTGATGTTTTGTGAATTTCGGGAGTAAAGTAGAACAGCGCCAATACACAATCGGGCTGCGATGGCACCATTTATTCCCAAAATCTTTTTCTACCTTGCGTTTGTTTTGTTTTTTTAATGATTACATATAGATATTTGTGGCGCTGCGCGTTGCACGCGTGCGGGATGTTATCAGGCTGATGGAGTTAAATATCAGCGTTGTCACGTCGCTTTTCCCTCGAACCAAATATTGGTCAAATATTATGGTACAAATAATAAAACTATAAGACGGACTAATGTGCCTTCTGCCTTTTTCTTTCGCTAGGTCCTCCTGTGGGGGTCGGGATGAATATAGATATAGCCAGCATAGACATGGTGTCCGAAGTCAATATGGTAAGTAGTGGATGATGAGTCTTTATTCCCCAGTGGCTCGTGCCCCACAACTTCCCTCACGCGCGGAACTTCACACTCGAATAAACGATTTCGTTCGTGTTAACATCACCTCGTTTTTCTGCACACCCTCACTCTTCACCGAAGTTTTGTTTTGAGTTGCTGCACTTGGGCGATCTGTCCCAGATGATTAGTGGCGGCCTCTACGCACTAGATAAACGCGGTGACCGTGACGGCGCCTCGAAACGATCAGCTTGAACATGTTATAAACGTGTGCTTTTTTCCCTTTTTCCTGCTTCTTATTCTTTTTACATTGAGCCAATGGAGGAGCCACAAATCTTCAGAGGAATATTAAAAAAGGGAGCTCCAGTTACTTAACTGGCCAGACGTCGATTTCTAGAGTGCCGCCAGCGCGTTGTATTGTGATGGGGGGACACGTTGAAGCCGGGACGCTTTTGACTTGTGACATACACGGTTTGAGCGTGTGTGTGTGTGTGTGTTTTTTCTGTATGCAAGAGCATCCCCTAGTGATGAATTCTGAGAATAACTCGTCAGCTTTTAAAACAACCCGGCTGTTGGGATTTTGCTGAAGGTTTCCAGCGTCCTATTTTTGCTAAAGCGGTTCGGGTTTTTAAACCATACTCTGAACGGAATATTTTGAATCAGACCATGAAAGTCATGCTTAAGATCTCAGTAATAAGTGTAAACTGTTATATAAACTCCGTAGCTTCTGAGCTGAAGAATCAGGCTTTTCATGGTCTGAGAACTGACTGAACTGGAACTTGGTCATATCTTATGTAGGGTGTCAGTACAAGGTGTTTTTCAGTGCCTGGATGAATGAAAGTGCACTAAAAGCTCCAGATGCTTTTACTGAAATATATACTCTACGCTTCTGTAGTAGTTGTGTCAGCAGGGCAGCCTTCCCAAGGACAGTATTCGTTATGATGGGTCTGATATCAGAGCACTTGAGATGCGAATACATAAACAATGTAAACAATGGCTTTGGCTCGTAGCGACACAGCCATTTTGAGGCATTTACAATCAGTAGTCCATATATGGATCTTCTGATGAGTGATAATGACGGTGACCTTTGGTGTAAGAGGCTGATGAATCATTGAGCTGTATGTGTTTGTGTGTGGTCATGCATGCTTAAATGATCTCACTGCAAGGCCAAGAGAATACGCAGATCATGGCTCTGAAGGCTCGGCGTTGGGATTTTCTCTGGCCCGGCCTTTTGTACGCAGTCATCTGGATTAAAAATGTCTTTCGCTCTGGGTAACGATCTGAAACGAGTGTCCAGCTCACCATGAACTGAGGCCTGATGTCATGTGGCTTCCAGTGGCAAAACGGTCCTTTCGGCCCCTTGCAACGGCAAGAGTTAGCCAGGCCTGAGTGGATGAATGCTCAAGCCTAATCTCCTAATAAAGGCCAGTGTTCCATACCCTGACCCAAGAATGGGTGAATGAATAAATCAATAGGGTGCATAAATAAATAAATAAATAAGATTAACAAAAAATAAATGAACAGCCTTGCAGGTATTACTTTATAGGATTTCTTTGCATATATGTTTTATATTTCGCCCAGAAATGTTTTGTTCTTTAGAACTGAATGCTTTCCGTTCTTGACCCTTCTGTTAAAAATTCATACAGAAGCTACTAGCCAATAGCTTCTAAGCTGCAGTATAAGATAGGGATGTAACAAAACATCAATCTATGTTGATACACTGATTCATTGATCAAGGAGTCAACAACACCAATCCAAAATGAAAACACTGATCATACATCATTGTAAGAGTCCTTGCCAAGCACGCACAGAGACGTCAGCTGGTTCCTCACAACTTATATTAAGCACGATAACACTGGCTAATGTGCGTCGTAGCTGAGGAATAAAATTGTCAAATGATATTTTAGTTGCTTTTTGTGATTTAATATGAATGGAAATTATGGTGTCAAATCAGCATATGATCGCTGACTCCTGAACTGAATCGAATCAAAATTGTATCATTGTAGATATTGTGATGTTGGCAGACATTGATTCATTGTGATGAACAGACAGTGATGAAATTTGTGTTTTGCACCCCTAGTATCAGCCACTACTCTGTGGATAGTTTCTAAAAAGTGTCTCATGGTGTGAGCACTGACTGCAAATATTTGGTCTTCGCTCTCAATGCTTCTCGGTCTGAGCTAGTGCTCTGAAACAAAATAAAATACAGCTTTTATGCAATGTACCTCCTCACCCCAATCTCCTTCGGCAGCGCCTCCTGCTTTCCCCTGCCTCGTCATGAGGGTGACTTCAGAGTGGGGTATAATGAGCTCTCTGGCCGGCGAGACTCTGAAGCTTTGAAGTTTCTCTCTTGTGGTTTCTGACTTATTCCCCTCTCGCCAGTCCTCACTGTTTGAAAGGGTTCTGCCATGCTATGGTTAATAGGAGATGCCCTTTCAACCTGATATGGCTTCAGGTCTTAAAACTGCACAACCAATGTTGGAGCGTTAGATTTATGACTGTGTAACTCTTAGATCTGCAATAGAAAGGTAATCTGTAGCAAAATCACACATGCTTCAGCTAAACTGCATCATTTTTGCCCACACAGAGAAGTTTATCACTACTATCAGCCATTTCAGCACTTCCGCCTCACGTTCCAATCTCTACATCTGTATGAATCAGATGAGAAGCAGCAGGGTGACTTTCAATAGTCTTAACTGTGACGTCCATGTGTCTCAACAGTGAGTGTGCTGTCATGTTCCTCTGTTGCCAGATTTCTTTATAGTGTATTGGCAAGGCCAGAATGACGTTCTGAGAGTATGATAACCAAAAATCACTTTATTGTTGCTATTATTATGTTTCACTGTATTATGATATTGCGATCACAGCTTTAAAATATGTTATTTTAAAATGTAAGTTTGGCATAGCCCTTCATAATGGACGTCCAACAAAAAAGTCTTAAGTCTTGTTTTTTGTGATAATCGATAGTAATAATAATCACATCTTTGTGGTATTGACACAGTGATTGTTGATTTTCGATCAGATGTGGAGTTGCACCCAATTGAGAGCTTTTGTCCACAGATTAAAAATGGCCTTAAAATCAAAGCACAAGGCTTTGCTCTACACTGCAAACTAACTGACATATTCCTGTACTTTCTGTCTTTGACAAGTTGTAAAAAACAGCTAATATCGCAGGAACTGTATGATAGAAAATTTGAGTGGTCTTGATGCCATGACTTTTTTTAAACCACTGTATACCTCAAAACCAGCCCATGCCTAACAGTGAACAACATGCAGCTTTTGACACGGGACATTACACACCCTTGGGCCTGGTTCGCAAGCCATTTGTTGCGTATCGCCCAAGATGACTCACGTCTTTCAAAAAGTCACGTGCCTTCACCACGCTTTTCAGAGAAAGACTCTGGGGCACTTCAGATCACGGGTCATGTGTGCCAGAGCTGGGGAGACGGTCCAGTGCTGTGACGCTTCTGGACAGGAGTTTGACACCTTTGATAAAGGTCTATCATTTGTCAGGCTAGACCGGAACCAGTGACGTCCTGCGTGGTGGTCAAGACGTGGCCATGTGACAGGTGTGATGTGATTACGGCACGCTTGTCTAGCGCTGCAAACCAAAAAAGGTCAAACATAATTATAGCCGATATGACCGGTCAAGGCGGGTTGGCTAAAGCTTCCTGACAGTAACAACCTGCCATTGCGGTGCAGGCGGGGCCCGGGTGTGGTTGTCGGGAAGGTCAAGCTCTTCACACCGCTCTGGGGTGGCGATGATTCACGGCCGAAACGTGGAATACAAATGGAAGGGCGAAAGTGAAACCAAAGGCTAACGAGCAGGTTGTTCAGCCCTCCAGCTCCACAACCAGCATGTGGGTTTTCTTCTCTTTTGCTGTGTTATGGCTTTTCCCTTTCTCTGAGCTTTTGCCCATTGATCCTCACTGCTTAGTCTTACTTTTTGATTGTCGATGGAAGTCTGACTGTTATCAGTCAGCTTGAACACCTGGTTGGACATACCAGTAGGCCTCATACAATGATTGTTCTTAAAAAGAAATAATTTTAAAACCCAGTTGCTTAGTTTTCTGAATAACTGAATAACACTCACCAATGTTATTCAGTAAGATAAATTCCAAGGTTAGAACAGTATTATGAGCACACAGATTTTATTGCAAATGTTTGAATAATTGGGTTTTTTCCAATTTTGCAGTTGTATAGTAATTAAACTACATTCTTAATGTTAATTTCCAGTAGAAGCAGGCCGCTAAGGTACCGCTGAAGTTCTCACGAGGAATATACCATCCTCCTCGTAACTGGATAGCATTTCAGTGCTGACATTTGTAGGAGCAAATAATTTTTTTCTCATGCCAACAATACCAGCTTTTGCTTGCACTTCCATCTAGAGGATTCACGTTCTAGGTTCACGTAAACTACGTGCAAGTGCAATACAACACCTGTCTCTCAGCAGCATCGGGTCAGTTATGAATCTGCCTTTACTCAACAAATGAGTTCATTTACACTCAGTTGAGTTTTGCCTCTTTGCTTGTAATCTCTATGTCCAAATAAAAATTCAGATTTATATTTTAACTGTATGATACTGAGTCCAGGTAAACACGTAGCCGGGTATTTATAAAAACTGATATTTTTTCTCCTCTGTTTTCGAAAATAACTTCATACACATGAGCCCATTTTCCAAAAATATCTCTGTACACACAAATCTGGATAAATACGCTGCGTAGAACCATGTCAGCCAATCAGAATCCTGGACTGGAGAGAAGATCGCGTACAAAATTTTTTGTACCATTCTTCAGGTATTTCACAGTCAAAATTTCCCCACGATTCAGAGGTACGTCTGGGTCTACTCCAGAACCGGTGGGGTCGGCGCCGACAAGATATCATTTTCGGTCGTTGGGTTGAAAGCTGTAGAAAAGCAAGCCTTCTCCTCAGAGCATTCTTTCTCATTTACTCTTTAATGTACTTAATAAACAGCTGGTCAGCAGGTACAAACAAGCAGAAATAGCTTGAATAAAGGAAGCAAAAATCACTGCTCTCACAGTATCTTAAGTCTTCAGCGAAACTAACCGTCGCACACCTGACGTCAACACATTTCCTGACGCACACTTATGACACTATGAACCTAAAACTGTTTTTCCTGTCCACACGTCGTCACTGAAGCCGGAGTTTTCAGAAATCTCCACTTTGGCTGGAGTTTTCAAAAATAGCCGAAAAAATAGACTAAAAACGTCTGTTTACTTGTGGACAATAGACACAATCACGTAAAGAAATATCTGTTTTTATAAACACCCGGCTACATGTGTACGGGGCATGATTTACCAAATTATGAGATTTACGTAGGCAGACGTGACGTGTTTTCGATAGACGTTCAACATGCTGTGATCTGTGGTTATTACTTCCATTGTGTGAGCTGTTGGCTTTTTTTGGGGGTTGGTCTGCAGCAAACCGGAGATGTATAATAGCGACCGACACCACACAGAGATGGTGGAGATTTTATTCTGTGGCGTTTATGAAGAATACAACCATAAAGGTGAAACAAAGTCAAACTAGACAATACAATGGTCATTTTAATTTGAAATCCTTTATTAACTAAAAATTACATACATTTATGCTTCTCTTTCGGTTCCGCAGTCATGTTGCTGATAGTTTTTCGCAGGGCATTTTGGGAAATATTTCCAATTTGAAGCCGGAGTTAACTCTTCCTCTTCCCCCTACCGCTCGGTCTAGATGGGAAATGGCACACCCTACATGCCCTATATGTGAATGTGCAAAACAGAGGGGTAGGGCCAGGGGCTGAAATAGGATTTACCCATTGTATCGCATTGCGATGAAACTTTGTGGTTTACACCCTTGCTATCTAATATCTAAATATAATGTAATATGTAATAATATATAATATATAATAATATATAATATAAATATAATATGTCTATATTTACAAACATATATTACTGTTGCTACAACATTGCCGTAATATTGCACAATTTTTGCACTGCTTCTACTATTTGCACAGCCGTTAAACATGTATATATCACTGGTCACTTTTTAACTAACTATATCTGCACAAATTATTGAAAAGTATTGCACAGAATGATTCTCCAATGCTGTTATAATATCTGTACAAACTTAAATTTCAGACTTCTTAAGAATACACTTCTATTAATAGACTGGGTATCGAAATCTTTCATATTGAAACTTTTAGCTTAAAAATTTTGTGTCCTATTTATTTATATATTGTTTATTCCACGTGCCTTATCTGTTCTTTGTTCTCTATTTCTTGTTGCACTGTGTAAACTAGAGCCACGTCTTCTCACCTCTCTGTATATCTGTACAATATATAGAAGAGATGACAATAAAGTTTACTTTGTCTTTGACTTTGACTTTGAAGATATAAAGTCAAAGCTAAAATTCAGAGAGCATGATACTATTTGGAATTACGTGACCATCATCAGCCCTGATCATCAGCAGTAAAACGACCTTTGAGAAAAACTGATGTGCGTTGAGCTGTCTGTTTTGTAAGCTAGAGATAGCCATGAGTGCTAATTTGAGAAGGTAAGCCCGTCATTTTAAGACGTCGCGTGAAACGCTCCGAGCTAAGTCTCGCTGTCCCTCGTCTCATGGGCTAGTGACCCAGCTGCTGTTGTAGTGGCTCAATCTGCTGGAGAGAAGGAGTGAGTTTGCTGCTGTGCCACGCGTCTGAGGAGAGCTCCATATGGCTTTCATTAAATATGAATAAGGCTGTATGCGCGATGGTTCATTGACCAGCTGCCGTATGAGAGCGTTTCAAAGTGGAAGCAAGCCTGTCTTTATCAGTGTGCAATAGTAACTCATCCTCTATCTCTTTCCCTCTCTCACATACACAACAACTCAGTCAGTCACTCACACATACATGCTGTCTTTAGGTTAATATAGAAATATTACACTTTTTCCTGGCTGAAGAATCCGTTATAGAGCTGTCTAGAAGCTTATTTGAATATTTATTTGAACAATAATTTCATCGCAATATGATATTCAATGGACATTGATTCAACGTTTGCTGATAAGTCTGCTGTGATACAATTGCGATTCGATTCAGTTCAGGAGCTAGAGATGAATATGAGTCAATATCATATACTGATTTAACACTAATCACTTCCATTTGTTTCAAATCATCTGTACAGCTGTACAAGTACAAAAGGTAGGTAAATGTACATGATTCGGACCTGAGACAACAAAGCCCTTACAAAAACAAAATGTTTGCGGCAGATTGTGGTCAGCCACTAGTGGTAAACTTGCGGCAATGTTCTGACAACAATGACAAATTGCTACTGTGTTTGCCAGTGATGTGCCAAAACAATTTGTCAGTAATGGCAAACTTATAGTCAACTTTTGGTGGCAAATTTGCACACAAGTCCACCACAAGTTTGCAAAAAAACTCCAAACATAATCTGCATGTGAAAATATGACCTTGCTGCGAATTTGTGGCAACATTGGCAAAGGCATATGGCAACTGTTTGCCAGAAGTCTAAAGTTTTTGTAAAGGATATGAAAAAGCTAAAAATATAGAAAATATATAAAACCTGGTATCTCAAGGAGTGTTTGCTCCTGCACCACAAGGCTTACAAAAGGGATAAAAATTCACAGGAATAAAATAAAAAAAGCAAACTTAAAAAAAATTAAAGTTGCCGAAAAACAGTTGAGAGTCCTACACTGGTCATTCAAAAAGAAAAATTGCCATTAAAGAAAAAAATAATAAAATCCAAAGACGCTGTTAGACGTGTTGTTGTTGTAAGACCGTGCACGTGAGAGCGTTAAGCCCTGTACTGGATTGGCCGGGTTGCCTCATTGGCCGCTTGGGCCTTTGGGGGAAACGGCGTTCCTAATTACAGTGAGAAAGAGCTGGTGGCTTAATGACCGTAAGCGTGTGGCTGTAACCTTTTCAAAGCACTGTGTGTGTGTGTGTGTGATTGCCTCATTGGTTTTGAGATTTTATTAAGGAGGTATGATTCATTGACATGAGTTGAGTGGGAGGTTTTGCAGTCCTTGCTCCGTGTGTGTGTGTGTGTGTCCTGGTTGTCGTGCATAATGTAACATCAAGTCCACATTATGATGTCATGTCGTGATGGCAGAACTGCCTGCTGTTTAATAGGACAAGAACGTCAAAAGATAGAAACGAGGGGCAGATGCGACAGCTCCGGCTGTTTCGGCTCCTAATAAATCGAAGCCAGTGGATTACAGTTGCAGCCTCTACACACACACACACACACACGCATGCAGTTTGTTAGTGTTTTTTCTTATAGCAGCCGGAGCGCGGAATTACGGGACGGCGGCGTTGCTGTCGTACACAAAGCCTGACATTTGCGAGTGAGCAAAGCCTCTGTGAACTGATTGGAATTGGTTGAAGTCGAAGATTTGTACAGGACATTGTTATGAACCGAGCAAGCTCGTATGAAACAGAGAGATTACTGTAAGCTGTGTGATCCCTCCTGAAGTTTGTCAGTCCCTTTGAGTTTTTGGGGGGAAAAAAGACCAAAAAAAAGAGCAACTCATAACAACTTTGCAGTGACATGCTGCCTAATGGATGACTTCTCAGAACCGCTTTGTAAAATGTTAGTTTCTACACGCCAGGTGTGCTCCTGTTCTGATGTATAAAAATGTATATAGACGCAGTTATTTCAGTTCAGCTGTCATTTAAAAGACCCAATTTTATGCTTTACACCATTTTAGTTTGTGTGAATATTAATTACATTTCAACCAAAGAAACTGCAGACTGGATTAAAGATGACAGTTGTGCTTATGTGCTTATTTATTTGTACAATTTGCAAGTGAAACTGAAAGTTGTTTAAGGGCAGAAAATGGAGAAATCCAAAGTGCCCCAAGAGCACAAGACAAAAATGACCCCTTTCATATCGACCCAAGCGTAGCGCAATTGGACATGTGGGAGCTCATTAAGTCTACATGGATGAACTTTCACATTCACTTTCATTGTGTTCTCTCTAATCACAAATTTACATGAGATGTGTGTTTACGAACATTTTGGCAAGTGACTCTACAATTTAGCTATTAGAGATGCACTGTCACAACGTTTTCCTTCCTGAAACCCGTACATGGCATCAACTGAAAAGTACTGATCTGATAGCAGTTTCTTTAATAAACATGTACTGTGTGGCAAGGACTAAGATCATTCTTTTATGTGAAAGGCAGCATCAGGTTCGATTGTGAACACACCACAGTACAGCAGACAGTGCACCACAACGAAATGTGACCTTTACATTTGGCCCATCTGTGAAGGAGCAGTGGTTGGGGACGGTACCTTGCTCATGAGCACCTCAGAGCACCCCAATGCATCAGTAACTAATTTAAAAAGTAAGTCCAGTTACAGTTCAAATGTGAGCCTTGTAGAGGTAACCACAAAACCAAATGTGAACACTATAATATCATTGTGAAAGACAACAGAGAAGAGGCAGGCTTAAATACACTCAAACATGGGCGTAACTTATCAGGGCAGTTGAACATTAACAATGCCTCTGGTGGGCAAACTGGGGATTGCAATGGGTGAAGGTTACCGAGCAACAAATTGGTCGAGAATTAAAATTCCAGATTAAATTTGTACTGTACCAAATCCAAACTAAATGCAAACATCAAATATCCAAAAACAAAAGTAATGCCAGGGAACTGCATGAAATTGAACACAGTATACACAAGTGGTATAAACAAATAATTGAGATAAAGAGATTGACCACTGATTGTTGCTGATACCTGATAACACTTTGGGCTGGTTTCTTGAACATTAATTAGGTCTA
This sequence comes from Distichodus sexfasciatus, assembly GCA_032718565.1. Lineage (NCBI taxonomy): Eukaryota > Metazoa > Chordata > Actinopteri > Characiformes > Distichodontidae > Distichodus > Distichodus sexfasciatus. The sequence continues at coordinate 2,436,874 of JAVGVS010000038.1, read as the reverse complement.
GTCTAGACTAAACTGTCTACCAAAGGAGATTTACCACTGAAACTCAAAGCTAATCTAGACATAGGCTGGATCATAGACTAGAACATTTGTTCGTTAAGTTATTTTTATGTACCTTAGAAGTTTTCATTTCTAGCCTTTGTATTCCTGAGAAGGGCTAATTTGATCAACATACACTGCCCTCCAAATGTTTGGAAACGCCCTGGCAAAGTGGGGTTTTGGACGATATCAGCATAAATCCTCTTCATTTTTTGGTGCAAATACATTAAAGTGACTTGACATTATCAAAATCAAAGAAAGAGCCTATATTAAATGTGTTCAGGCCAATCTATGACTTTAACCCTAATCATGAGCAAGAGCACAAATTAAATGCACTTTCAAGCCAAATTGTCTTTTGAACCCTAACCCTAACCCTAACCCATATTGCAAAGCATTTAAGTGCATATTTGTGTACAAAGTGTACCTCGAACAACATACTGTACATACGAGAGTTTAAAGCTATTTGCATGGATCAAGAATCCCCCATACCCTTCTGCTGACCTTTATCATACATAAATGTAATATGCAATCATAAAATGACCTGGTATGTTTGATCCTTCCCCTTAAGCATAACATTAGGTATCTGCCATAAATGCATTAAACACCTTCACGAATCAGTAAAGCAGATCCAAAATGCTGGGTTTTAGGAGTGAGTGGTGAAATAGACGAATTCGCAGTGTAACACACATCAGTGCCAGGAAACATCTGTTGTACTGTCTGAAACTGTCTTCTCCTTACTGACAATTACAAATGGAATCCGCCCTTTGTGGATCAGAGACTGTATAATCTGAGTGATAATTTAAATAATGTTTTTTTGTCCTTCACTCTTACCCTCCCGGAAGTATTTGTTAGTTTGCATGTCCGGCACTGTTAACCACTATTATGAAGGCCCGCAAACACCCTCTAACCAGCTAGATCATGTGGAACGTAACACACAGCCTGTCATGTAAACCAGTGGTCTGGAACTCGATCAACTGTGAGTCTCGTCACAGACTCAAGCACTGTTTACTCGAAAGCTTTTTAGCAAACAGCCTGTTACAGGCCTCCACCGAGCACGCCGATGCCCTGACAAATGGTACAAACCTGTCGACGAGCGGAGTTTCGTGTGTACACACTCACGCACAAACGCACGTGGTATGAGCATGCATCATTTATGAAGTGACAAAAAAAATGAAAGCTGGGAAGGTCACGGCAAGAAAGCTGTGGAAAGTGCATGGTGGGAATGAGATGATATTTGGAGGGTTGCTGTGAAACAGTATAAGTTCTATTATTCATCACCTCAGGGTTTTTTTTTCTCTCTCAGAGCTCACTGAGCCTCTGGCATGTGACTTGGGGTATCTCTGAGCGCTTTAACTTAACATACAAGATAATCGGCATGGCGGGTGACCGAGACATTTGATAAATTGCTGTTTTTTTTTTCTCAATAGATGAAGAAAAGTAGAAAAATAATGACTACACACTTCCACTTCCACTTATGAGATCAGTCTATTGTCTATTCATGTCTATTCATAGGTTCAAATAGTGAACAGTCGACACTGGCCATGAACAGGAAATATGGCAAAAATGTTTGACGTTCTGACTTTGCAGTCTGCTTCTCCTGTTATTATTTATACCTTGAGATTCCCACAGATCAAAAGTAGCAAGTGTTCAAGGAAGGTTAGTGTTGGCGGTCTGCTGACATTGTTTGTGCAAAATCCAACACAATCTCTTTACTTGTTGAGGATGATATTTTTCTCACAAGAGGCTCTTTAAAATGGAACGTGTATAAATGTCAACGGTTCGTTTTGATGTGTGATGCTTCCATTATATAAAAATTTTAGGACTAGGCTTAATCTTAGACTGGGAAATTGGCCCAAAGAGTACAGGCGTTGTCTCTGAATTGGTGTTGGTTTTACTCTTGTAAATCAATTTCTTTTGGTTTGTTTTACATTTACAAACCTACTGAATCTTAAAGTTAATGACTGTGTTAACATGCACTAAATAATCAGTGCATTAAGAATAAGCCAATTATGGTGGCTAAAGCTGTTAGCATTTAATAAGCAACTTACTCGGTCTAAAAACTCGCTCCATATTCTGGTTACTGCAGGAAGTGAGGTGGGGTGCTCCAGGTGGTGTTGTCTGGAAGGAACACAATTTATCTTTTCTTTATAGCAACTTACCTAATCTTTATGGTCATTACACTAGTGTTTATTATGGTGGCCGAGAAAGCCCAACGCAATTCAAAGTTAAAAACGTGCTGCAAAACCACAAAGCGTTTCATTCAAGTTCACAGCGCACGCTCAAACACACTACAAATTCGTAGACGCGACACAAACTCAGAAATCACTTTCATCAGTTTTGGTCATTTACACGATGCAAAACACAAAACACATGCATCTTCTACAGCGCGCTGCAAATACAGAAAACACATGCATCTTCTACAATGCGCTGCAAATACAGAAAACACATGCATCTTCTAAAATGCGCTGCAAATACAGAAAACACATGCATCTTCTAAAACGCGCTGCAGAGAGCCACAACACAACCAAATTGAGCCAAAACACAACGGAAGTGTTTGCGGAGGACACTGTTTTGGGTGGCCACATCCTTATTAGTTTTAAGTCTCGAGGAGGTGGAGACCAGTAAGTAAAATTAACATTTGAGATCCAATCTAACTCCACAGAAAGGGCAATACACTAAACACTGAAAATGAGACAATGAGTCTCATACATGAGAAATTCCTACACATACAAATATGTACGATAAAACCATGAAACCAATCGTTTATATCTCAAATGTTAATTTCACTTACTGGTGTCTATTCTGCAACCACTATAATCAATGGAACTGGCTACCCTTGCCGTCACAGAGGAGCCTACGCCACGAGCAACGCTCTGGAAACACTCTGAGAATGCAGATATGCCCTTTTACAGCATGCATAATGACTGAAGTGACTGAAGTGCCCTGAATATCCACATAGTTTGGGGGATTAGAAAATATACAGTACCAGTCAAAAGTTTGGACACACCTTCCCATTCAGTGTTTTTTCTTTATTTTCATTACTATTTACATTGTAGACATTGTACATTGTAGGCATCAAAACTATGAATGAACTGTGTAAGGGATATTTGACCAAGAAGGAGAGTGATGGAGTGCTGCGCCACATGGCCTGGCCTCCACAGTCACCTGACCTAAACCCAATCGAGATGGTTTGGGATGAGATGGACCGCAGAGTGAAGGCAAAAGGGCCAACAAGTGCTCAGCATCTCTGGGAACTCCTTCAAGACTGTTGGAAAACCATTTCAGGTGACTACCTCATGAAGCTCATCGAGAGAATGCCAAGAGTGTGCAAAGCAGTGATCAAGGATGGTTATTTTCAAGAAACTAAGATATAAAACATGTTTTGGGTTATTTCACACTTTTTGTTTACTACATAATTCCATATGTGTTCATTCATAGTGCCTTCAGTGAGAATCTACAATGTAAAGAGTCATGATGATAAAGAATAAAACATTGAATGGGAAGGTGTGTCCAAACTTTTAACTGGTAGTGTATAACTTGAATTGATTTAACTAACTACAAATTTGCTGAGTATGGAGCACCTCCTTGATCTGCCACCTTGATTCTTTCCCTAACAGCTGCGAGAGCTGTCCAGGTGGAGACCATGTGACTGTCTCTATTACACTGCCATTACACTAATGACGGCTGGCGTAAGACGCCAGTGCAAGCGTTCTGTTTAGTTGTTTGCTAATCGTCATAATGACTGCCGTTGCGCTTTCATATTCCCCTGTTTCATTCCCACCGCTTTGGTCAAATATCAGAAACGCAATAAACCTTTTATGCTCCCTGTGCATAGAGCCTCCTTTCATTACACAGCTAATGAAACAAGCGCATAGTTGCCAACTCTCACGCATTCAGCCTCAATCTCACGCTCTCACGCTCAAGAAAGAAATCTCACGCCAAATCGGACATTCTTCTGTATTGTAATTTTTTTCACTCATGTGCACTCATTTCTGAATGACTATAAACATTTCTTTGACTGATGATTTGCTGAGAACAGTTGGGGCGGACAGTTGCCCCCAACCCCCCTCCTCCCCCCTTCCCGCTCATCGATCCTGACATTGGCCACAGACACACCCACAATCTCATCGCCTAGGTTTTTGGAAAAGTTGGCAACCCTGCAAGTGGCAGGTCCGCATTTCCGTTTTAGACACAGGCTTAGCCGACGTTGGAGGAGTGATTGTTTTCCCACTGAATTAATTAACTCAAATTTTAGCTGCCTGTAACTCCAATGCAACTTAATTACATGAAGTCCTTAGTCAGGTGTTTTATGGGTGTTTTGCAAGGAAACTGTGTTGGGTACTCATAATGGCACTAAAGAGAATTTTAGAGTTTGAAGAGAATAATAACTGCAAGGTTTTGTTTAATTGTTAGCACTTTAAGAGAATCTGAACAGTTTAATTCAGTATCAAAACATGACTGGTAAGGGCTTACTTAAAGTAGAGGAGCTCTAAATGATGTACTGTTGGTAGTGTAACGGTTAGGGCATTCCCGGTGATCAGAAGGTTGCCGGTTCGAATCCAAGGACTAGTAAAGGTATCACTTAATCACTCACTTTCGCATGCAATCTCTTCTTACTAAAGTTCAGCCAGCACTTACGCTTAGCTTTTACTCTTCACACTTCTTCACACATTAATTCTTTTGAAGCTTCTTGTAAAAGAAACCTCTTAAAAATATAGACATGCATATGCATGCATGCTTGCCTGCGCTACCGCCACTAAGATCATCACTCTTGCCACCTGTACCACATTTCAAACTTACAGTAGAGTTGCTCGAGGTTGGAAATAAATAACATTGCAATAAATTTTTTACCTGCAATATATGTTACAATATAAAAAATAGAGGATTTTCTCATCCAAATGACTCAAAATTGAAAAAAAATAAGCACTAAGCACTATATTGCCCTGCATTGTGTTGGCGCCTGCCCAGGGTTGATCCCCGCCTTGTGCCTATAGTCCGCGGATATGTTCCGGTCCCCTGCGATTTAGATAAGGACTTAATGGTTTTGGATAATGAATGATAAGCATTCTAAAACGATTGGTGTGATTTTGTAAGGGAGGGCATTTACACAGAATCTACCCTGATTTCACATCTACCTAAGACTAAGGCTAAACTATCTGTGAGAATGTGCCTTTAATCTCGAGTTACATCAAGTTTATTTATTTCCCTCTTCCACAATGCAGTACTGAATCTTTTCTTTTCAAATTGTAGACTAATGGTAGAATTCTTAACTGTGGAAATGTTACCAATCCAATACTCACTACTGGTAAATAAAATGTTGGATGTTATGTTATGTTTCCATATTTTAACAGTTTAACAATGTGGCTACAGACAGGTTGTTAGCCACACTGATTGAAAATACGGATACAAATATAATTTAATACTTTGTTACTGATAAAGGAGATGGTAGTTCTAGAGATAATAATACTGAATCGCCCCTGAATCTCACACACACGGGTTAGCGCTCCCCAAAACACATACAGAGTGAATGCTTCACCCCAAGTTGCCCCAGTAAGACAGCAAAATGTTGTAAATATAAGTATTTAATGCAGTGTAATACTGGGTTGTGCTAGTACTGGCAGATGCTCAGCATGTTCATTTGGAAGTTGGGAACAGACCAGAAAAAGTGATATTGCACCGTCTCCTGGCTATTTAAGAGGAGGTTGTGGGTTCAGGCCTGTCTTTATTCTTCTTTCAGCCCTAGCACCATGGTGAATAAGACACTTAACCCCGAGTTGCTCCAGGGAGTCTGTCAGCGTTATTAGGAAATGTAAGGAGCTCTGGATAAGAGCCTCTGCTAAAGGCCTTAAGTGTTAGATGTAAATGTTCTACAGTCACAGACTTGCGCGGTAACTTACTGCGAATCGACTAACTGAATTACTGCAAATTTCAAGACTCCTTAATGCTAATTACTGCTCGCCCATTCCACTAATTGAGAACGGTCAATCCATTTTTTTTCTTGTGGATACTAAATGATTTGAAGACAGCTGTAGGCTTTCCAGAACTTCATATTTTTCCTTCTGTTTTTTTTTCTTTCTTTTTTTTATCTTTGAATTGTTTGCCATATTGTTTGCACATAGTTAAACAACACTTAAATGATGAATTGGTGAAGTTTAGCAGAAAATTCCATCATTAAAGAGCTGCAGTCGCTTGTGGCTCTAATAGCAGAGCTGGACTCATGTGGGGAGGGTGGCTTTTCAAGGCTATAATTACCAAGTTCACTCGTCATGGTTGGAGGCATTCACTCGTCTGAAGTCCTTAAGACAGAGGGCCTGTCAGGGCTAATTAGCAGTAGTACGCGGTCATATTTGCCCCAAAGTCCAGTTACTAAATGTTTAAATGAGAGATTAGTGCCGATTAGAGCTCCACTGATTGGTCAACATCACACAACATAATTGATGCTACAAATACATGTGTATAAATGAGAATTTATGGACTGAAATCTTCTGTTGGACTGTTCAATACTCATGCTTGTTGAAACTCTCAGTAGACACCCAAAAAAATCAATCATCATCCAGCTACGGTTTAGACAGAGACATTAATATTCACTATGCTTCTTGCACCTTTAATTATACTGATCACTTCTATTGTATTTAAAATAATTGGAGCAATTAAGGAGAATAAGCCCAGATTGAAGCCTAAACATTTTCTCAAACAGTTATTTGATGAAAATGTATTGTATCAGGGAAACAATTTTGTGACTTATGATAATAATGAATATTTAGCAGCTATAAGGACAAACTATTTTTAAAAATCTCTCTTACTAATGGTAATAAGAATGCTTTTGCCTTGCTGGTGGTTCATACTCTAGAATAGCAATAATGCAGCTGTGCCTAATGACACCTTACACAGTGAACAAATTTAGTTTTGTTTTCAAATAATTTAAAGTGCTCCCATGCTTTCAAACCCTTGGGTCTTTTGGAAAGGTTGGGCAGCCGCCGTAATTTATTAGAAACGATATAAAACTGTCAGTACAATATAAAATGTCAATAAAATATAAACCAATATAAAATGTTTACCAATGATGAGTCTCAAGTCACCAACGACTGATGCCATTCACGTCATCTTTGATGCATTGGTTCAAAATACTGTTGTCGATGCATTTTCTATTTCAAATTCATTATCTTAATTGGCCATTTGTGGCAGCCCTAGTTAAAAATTTATTTTAGAATTGAGGTAAAGTCCTTTCTTTAACTACCTAGCAGAAAGATTCTCCTTCTTGCTGAAGTTATTTGAAATTCAGATGTCATTAGCTTTCTTTGTTCCTTTTTTTGTCTTCTATTTTGTGACTCACACCGGCGGGGAGAGTTACATGAGAAATGCTTCATGCGATCACTCATAACCTATGAGGTTCTGCCACATTATATCCAATTACCACAGTGCTACGGCAGTCGCAACGTGTAAATAAGTTTTTCGTGAGGCTTTGGCTGCGAGGCGAGGCCCACGTCTTGCTTTTATGAGTTTTACTGTTGCCTAGAGACAGGCTGATACCGGTGTGAGTGCCGTATTGCACGATAAAAAAATATATATATATATAACCCTGCTGCCTTATTTCTAACCGCCATCCATCTAGCTTAGCAGGAAGCTGAGGCAGATTATGCAGGTAATAGACAATAAGATGTCAAGGGCTTAATATGAAGGAAAAATTGGAAATTCTAATTGTGCATATATATTTTTGAAAATATTGCTCACATAATTTGACTTTCCTCAAAGTCTGGCTTTCTGTTTTCATTGTACGTTAGCGAAATTGTTTAGGTTGCAGATGCTGTGAGTGTGGTCCAAAAAGGCTAGTTCTAACATGCAGCATTGCGTTGGGGAATACAGCTTCCTGGCCAAGAAAAATGGCCAAGAACATATCTCTACTACACAGATGTACAGTGTCCTGACACTTTATCTGCGTTCACTGTCCCGTCTCAAAATGACACCGGTTTATTTTTCTCTTCTTCTCCTTCAAAAGACTCATATATGTCACACTGTTCCCCATCAATCCAGCTGCCTTTTAATATAGTCTCACCTACGGGCTGCCAACAGTCTCCTTATTTCTTCATCCTTTTCTCTCTCTCTTTTTCTCTCTCTGTCTCTCTTTCTCTCTCACTCTTTCTCCTAGTTTTTCCTGGCTTGTTTACTGCACCCTGCTGTTCGTCTCTCAACATTTCCTCCTCTTCTCCCTGTGTCTTCTCTCTCCCTCTCCCTCTCCCTCCCTCGCTCTCTCTCTCTCTCTCTCTCTTTCTCCTTCCTCCCCCAGTTTAGAGAGCCCTTTGATCAGGAGCATCTGAAACCACTCGTGGATTTTCAGCTGTGAAATTAAGCTGACTTCTAAACCATGTCCAGGATTTTTAATTAAAGATTCAAAACCTGCACCCCGCCAACCCCGTTTGAAAATATTGAAATGGTTGTCACGTTGCAAGAAAGTGGGACAGATTTAAACCTTTTTTTAAAGAAGGAAAAGGTGAGAAAAGGCAGCCGCTTTAATTAGTTGAAAGCGTTAGATGTCACAGAGTGTACAAATGATCCGTATCTTAAGCTTTATCGTCCTACTGCTAATTTTAATGCTTGTTAACACGTTATCGAGAATCTCACGTCTGTCAAGTAGCTTTTCCGAACAAACAAATACAATTTTTAGAGTCTCGAAAAAAGGATTTAAGACCACAGATGGCATGATGCCCAAAGGATGGCCAGACTGTGCCCAAATCCCAGATCACACACATCACCACCAACATCAACTCATTTTAGTAAAGCTCTGCTCTGGAAAAGAACTGGAAAAGTTCCTCTTGTACTAAACTGAACATTTGTCCTTACATGGGATTGGGATATTCGGGACATCCTTATACTAAAGTACAGTTTGTGTCAGGACTAGTCAATTATTCAAAAAACGATATTCAGAACCTTGAATTTATTTAATTAAATGCTTTAAATAATCCCATGAATTTTACACCATTAATAATCTTGCTGATTATTTTTGAAATTCTGTAAAACTACAGCATGACACAGGATCTTGTGACTCCGCCCCGTTCAGTCTCCAATTCTGGTTCAGAGCTGCAGATGCAAGCTAGCTGCCCCATGACTATAGGCAGTGATTTCAGTCTACTTTAGTGAAAGTGAAAGTGATTGTTTATCATTTTGAACACACCTCAGCACAAAGTGCAACACAGTGAATTGAGACCTCTGCATTTGACCCATCCGTTTAAGGAACCATGGACAGCTGACATAGGCAGCACCTGGGGAGCGGTGCTTGGGGACGGTACCTTGCTCACAAGTACCTCAGTGATACCTTTACTGGTCTGGAATTTGAATCTTTTGATCAGGGTACGCTAACCGGTACGCTATCCCAGAGATGTTGCCCAGACATACTGTATGTCTGCCCAGACATATTTCATTCTATATGGGGCCCTTGGGTGCAGTTCCGTAGTTCTGCAAGTTGATCCCTTCCATGTGAGGAAATAAAGAATGGCCCCGGCCCCTGGCCCCAAATATGTGGGCTGTTTTTTTCCTGGACTTGAAGTGACCAGGCCGAACTGGACAGACATCACTTGAAGCAAGGTATTGTTTGGCAGATATGACAGATGGTGGTGAGGCAGGGGAAAGGAGCTGCGAGGAGTTAATAAGCCGTCTCAGGACGCTCACGGTGCAAAGAGTCCCGGCGCGTCAGTTCGTCGCCGCGGTGACGGGCTGACACGGGACGTCGGAGAGGAAAATCTCGAGGGAGTAATGAGGTTTCTCTGCAGTGAGCTGGCACTGTTGTGAACTCACACACACCCTGTGAAGAGTTATCTTGCTCACACATGGTGTAAAAAATGCGTACCTGCCTGGATGACTTAATCGTTAACTCATAACCAGTGTAGGGGAGGCTACTTTTAAACAGTATCTTTACAAGCAACAGACGATAAAAACTGGCTAAGCTACAGCCAAGCTACAGTTTAAATGCAGTACCCGTCCAAAAATGTTTGGCTTCGTACAAACATTTGCTGTTAACCGTTGGCAATGTTGCTGCAAATTTGCAACAAGATCATATTTTCACATTCAGATTAGGTTTGTGGCAAACTTGTGGTGGACTTCTGGCAAACTTGTAAATTTGTCACAAAAAGTTCATTACAAGTTTGCCATTACTGGTAAATTGTTTTGGCAAATCACTGGCAAATACATTTAGACACTAGTGGCAGTTTGTCATTGTTGCCAGAACATTGCTACAAGTTTGCCTCTAGTAGCTGACAACTGGCAAGTGGCACTATTCGCCACAAATTAACCACAGACTTGGTTTGTTAGCTACACTACAATCTACAGAGAAAAAGTAGCTAACTACATCCACGCAGTTTCATGTTCATAGACGCCATGATGGACTCCATCTCGCACCTCAGTTTTGCTACTAATAAGCCACTGAAAAAAGTAGTTAGCAATGTTGCTTTCTATAGTTAGCTAGAATATTTACATTTATGGCATTTGGTATATGCTCTTATCCAGAGCTACTTCCATTTGCTGATTTCAGGGACAGTTTCCCTGAGAGCAACTTGGCATTAAGGGTCTTGCTCAGGGACCCAATGATGGTGGTAGTGCTGGAGGTAGGATTCAAACCCACAACCTCTTGGTCCAGAAGCAAGTGTCCTAACCACTAGACCACCTCACCCCCAACTAGTCTCCAACACTTCTCATAGCAAGACCACGGAAGCCATGTGTGCGTTCAGACTGCATTTCTGCTGACAGCGAGAAATGAGTCTGTCACTTATCCCTCAGCTTTTCGCACAGCCCAGCATCGTTTGTTTGTCACGGGGACTGGCGACATATTGTCGAGCGATGCTCATTGCGTGATGATAATCTCTCTTCCACCTGTCTCTCCCCCAAATCACCGGGTAATGGCTGGTGCTGGGTAGTGGATTAGGCCCAGAGAGTGACGAACAAAAGTGGGTTAATCGCCACTGGTGTGTTCTGTTCACTGTGGGAGCTCTCTGCTGGTGTGTGTGTGTATGAGTTGTGTGAGCCTTTTGGCAGAAAGAACCCATACTGTGAAAAGGTATTCTCGCAAATGAAAACATTTGCTGAAAACATAGGCAATTCTTTAAACTCTTGTTGGGTTATGCAACATATTTTAAGTCATTCGACTTTCAAAAATGTAACTTGCACTTTACCTTAGAATATGTAGAACATTAGCTATTGCAGTATATTTCAAGAGGCGAAAATCAACATAAGTGGGAAAATGGCTTGTGTCATTTTATGAAAATTTCAAAATGAGAGATAATGTTCATGACCTCTAGATTTTTGCAGTGCACCTGGAGTGTAATCAAGACCAAACTGCATCTATAGCCCTGTGCACACCTGGCAATAATAAATGTCTTAGCCTTCAGTCCATACCAAACTTGAATGCAGCTTCAAATGCGTGTCTCGAATGACGACTTGTGATTAGATCTTTCTTTTCCACTCTATATGCAAATAAACACATCATTGTTATTTGGAAAGACCAAATATAGTGTTTATTTTTAATTGTTAAACACTTAAAACTCCTTATTTGAGGCAGGAACACTGTGTGCTGGGCTGTGCTCACAATGACAAAAAATCAGACACGTGTGAAACCTGCTAAATTCAGAAATTTAAACCCCACTAACAGTTCCCATGAAGAGTCTGACATTGACCAATGTTTTCTTATTTAAGATTAGTTCCAAGGTAAGAACAGAAACTACAACTGCTGTGGAACACTCTTATGCAAATTTTATTGCATGTCCTTTTGTGCAAAACACTAGCTTACTGCGTTTTCTGTGCTTCACCAGTTAACTTTCTTAATTTTCTTAAGAACAAATTTACGCTACCACATATAGGTCCGCAGCGGTATTACAGGTGGTCCATGACATGCAGTCCACTTTCACTACTGAAATCACTTTTAGAAAATTATTTCTTTTTTCATTTTTCAAAACATTTCCAGATGATTTAGGCATCTTTATGAATAATGAATTTAATGCAAATATCTAAAAGTAATACAAAAAATACTGCCTCCCACACAGACTGCTTAGTCTGAGTGGTAGTGGCTGGGACAAAAGCAGTTGAAAACCCCTGAATTATATCATGACATTGCTTAATGATTTTGGTTACGGCATAAAAATTGCAGTTAAAATGAACATCCTGTTAGCAACTATGGCTGCCCAAGCTGCGTGCAATGGAACATAATGTAGAAAAAAATTGATGACGTGCATCACGATGCATCAAGATATCATATCGAATCAAATCGCTGATCTAATAATCGTAATCAAATCGAATTGTGAGACCAGTAAAGGTTTACACCTCTACTCTAAATGTAATCTAAGTGATCATGTCCTCAATGTGTCTTGGCTTTGTTCACACCTCTGCTTTGTGCTGTCTACTTGTGATTGGAACACCAAAGACACAATGATGTTGGGTGTAAAGTGGTTCTAAAGTAGGATTCAAGTTACAAAGCAAGAATTCACAGGTGTTTAAATAGAAAAAAGGCAGAACGCTTTCACTGCAGACGTCAATTTCTGCACTTTTTAGTAATTTTCTTCTTTGGGTATTGAAAAAGAAACAGACGTCAAACATCACAGGAAATGCGAGGTACGCTTGAAACGTGATGAAGCTTCCAGTGTAAATATGCAATGTTGAAGCGCCTCCTCCCAAGCTCTTCACATATACTGAGTTCCCATCATGCACTGCCTTTTTTGCACTTGAGGTGGTCGCAGAAATGATTGAAAGAGTGAATTCTGTCATACAGTACTTTGAAAAGAAATTTCCTTTCCTGTGTATAGAGATGTTTGTTACAACACTTTTAGAACAGGAGTATACTTTAAATTTCATGAAAGTGACTCTAAATCAGGATGTAAGACCCCATAAAAGTTTCAAATTGCTTCTAATTAACATAAGTGAATGAATCCTAAAAGAGACAAAGCCGTGCAGTGTTGCATGTAGGAGACACTCTGCATGGAACACCAGAGGTGAGAAGAGTTTACCAGAAGCATGGAACAAAAGTGGTGGATATGGTGAATGTTGCTAGGTTACCTCTCAGCCTAGAAGTTTCTTTTCTTCTCTAATATTTATAGTAATGGATATGAGAAACGTAGAGAAAAATAGTTCAAGAAATGTAATATCTTTACTGTAATTGCAGACAGTTGAGGGGCTCTACTCAAAGCTATTTAGTTTCACTTTTGACGATCCCAAGATGGACAAGTGTATTAAAAGAAGGTTGAATGGTTCTTAATTTGCATTAAGCACGAAGTATTTTAGCAAATATTGTCTGACAAACATGAAAATGATGAATCAATGCCAGTCAGTACACAAGCGACATCTGTGAGAATATCTGCGTATCTTCAGTTTCACCTACAGACTAAAATCAGGAAGATGATGATCTTTAAGTGATCAATTCACTGGTAATTAAGCTCGGCTCACATATCTATATATATGGAACAGGAGTATACAAAGGATTTATATTGATGGATTGAAATCAGGTTATCCAGGTTGGATCTCAAAGTTGTTCTTTGACCAAAATAACTGCCTTGAAATGATCTTCAGAACTTTGAGAAGTCACAGCTGATGAGAGCCAACTGCTGAGGTAGTGTGGTGTCCTTTCGTCCTTTACATTGCCTATAATATGGGGGTCTGACTCCTACAGTAAAGAAGTGATCAGTATTTCTGATATTTTAGGCAGATGTGAAGCATCATTACGGCACTCAAGCTTTCGCTAGGTTACCATGAAATCAGTATGAGTAAAAACATGAAAATCAAGCCCAAAACAATAGAAATCAGAATGGCATAAAGGAATTTTGGGTGGCAAAACTAGATTTTAGAGAGCCCTCCAAGAGATGGCACAGCACATCCAGAATCCAACACTAACGTCAGGCATAAAGAGCCGCAAATGGAGGCACGCTGCAGAGCTTCACACCCCTCCCAACCCCACCATCACTTCAGCAAAACCATTATTTTCGGATCATCGCTCTGCCCCAGGCCCCCAGTGTGTGTTTCCAAGGTGAGAACAGCGGTGCCGCCAAAAGTGAGAGAACGGGTATATTTTCATCATTCTGGCTGTCTTAACTCATTAGATCCGAGTTTAAGTGAGTGGCGTCAGTGCGGACATGTCGCCAAAGTGGCAATTTTACAGATGCAGGGAGAGATGCTTTTGCCCGTCAATAACGTGAGATGACTCATAACTCAAGCAAGCTGTGATGTCCTTATCGACCGAGCTCTGTCTAGCCGCTGATCACCGTTACCCTTTAATGGAGCGTATTCTATACGTAAAGCACTTAGATTGCATTAGATTGCTGAGAGTGCAGACTGATATCAAAGTTTTCCCTTCATTGGGTTATGATTCTCGTACATTGTTTGAAAGTTAATGCAGTAGGAGTGATTTGTGAAAAGATTATTTCGTTCTTCTTGGTTGGCCATAGTCTCATATTAGATTTATAGTGGAGCATTGGGAGAAACAGATGAGATAATTCACCTTAGATATTAAGAGTTCAATTCAGTTGACAGTTAATCTGACTATGAAGCTGTGAGTTGATGCATCTTCGGCATGTGATTTCCTTGACCTCCTAACTTACATATCAAGGCAGGTTTCCCGCCTTTTCAGACATTGCCACTGATCACGGGCTAAAGACTAATCCAATTAACCACACACAAGCATAGTTACTTAACCTGTGAGCTACCAATAACTATCAGAGTCATAAAATTACTATCCATCACATGGATAGTAATTTTAGCAAGCACTACCAGCAAGCACTACCATAATTTGGTCCCTGAGCAAGACCCTTAACTCCAAGTGTCTCCAGGGAGACTATCTCTGAAATTAGGGAATGAAAGTCTCTCTGGATCAGAGTGTCTGCTAAATGACGTAAATGTAAATGTTTTACAAGACTTATCTACAAAGATTACAAACCCTAGATTCTAATTCAAGAGTTTATTTGTCAGGGGCATAGTTATACAAGTACAACACAGTGAAATGTAGCCTGAACCACTCTTGAACTGTGCAATTTAAACAAAGAATACAGGTAAAAATGTAAAAATAAGGAGAAAAAATAAAGAAACAAAAAATTTACTTTAAATCATAATTCAATAAACATATTTACAGATTACAGGTTGGGAAGATAAATGTGAGATATGACAACACAGATTTAGAGATGACTGGTTTAAAGATTTAAAAAAATGAAATTTAAACATTTTAAACCTTGATTTATAATACAATTAAACAGATTTCTAGATGTGCAAATATAAACTTGTTGTAGTTTAAAGTGCATTGTGCAATGTTTTCACAACAGTGTAGAACTCATGTAACATAGTAGCAGCATGAACAGTGCATGTAATAAATGATGGAGACTTTATCAAATAAGGCAGATAATATGAAATATATTACAATAAGAATTTTAGGTTGCTGTACAGTGATTATAAATGTAATGTTATGAATGGGAGGGAGGCACGTCCTGGTTGAGGAGTCAAATAGCCTGAGGATAGAAACTCCTCCTAGAAAGTCTCTCTGTTTTGGCCATGATGGTGCAGAACCTTCTGCCTGATTGCAGAAGCTGAAACAGGAGTTTGGATGACTAGTGGGTAATGGATGACTAGTGCTAATTTCTGCTAGCTACAGCTTATTTATAGCACCACACTTTGCAATGTTAAGTTTGTTTTAAGCACACTTGGAAAGTATAGTTGGAATCAATTACAAACCTTTGCATGCTTTATTGTAAGTATATGAAAAACCTGACCTATCAACTCCAGTTTCTAGTAGATTTCTATGATTTACACTTATGACATTTAATCTGACATTTAAATTTGCAACATTTTATCAGACCCTCATATCCAGATCGACTTCCATTTTGTTAAGATGGAGAAAGTCACCCTGTAACAACTACCCAGCGGTGGTAGTTCTGGCAGTAGAGTAGAGCTGGATTTGAACCTAGAGCCTCTTGGGCACTAATACCATTACTGGTAGCCATAATTCTGAAATTATGAGGCTCTATGCCTGTGACCATGAAGTCATTTAAAATGTCATGATTTTGATTAGATCTAGAACAAATTCAAAGCCAGTGCTTCTAATGGATTTATGTTACTCACCAAAGCTACTTTCTGTTAATTTATACCAATTGCTGTTAATGCTTGATGCTAACACATCATTTTAGTTAACAGCAGAAATTACTTTAAATAATCATAATCAGAATGAAGTTTATTGTTTATTGCAAGACTTTTGCTTCTTTGGTTGGTGCTTAGACAGGATAAAAAGATTTGTGACATCACTCTTCGTTTGATGGAATGAATAGATGGATGCATGTAGACTTTCATAATTCAAAATTAAAATCTTTTCATCAAGTTTGTTTTTGCTTTTTTTTTTTTGCAGATTATTCCATCTTTCCATTTTGAACACGGCCATTGGATTTAGTTCAAGCATAAATGCAGCCATTGTCTGATTCCAGACAATGTCTGTAATGCACAAAGCCAGCAGAAGTGAACTGATCCAAAACCTCACGAATTTACATATTTACGGTTATGGTTCGAGCCCTTCATTGTGCATGAAAGGTTAGGTCTGTACTACTGCCAGCTATAGTTTTAGAGTCTCATATTGTAATAGTCGCCACACAATGCTGTGTGTCTGAATTGTTTTATTAAAGGTAATTGCAGTACTTGTGATAAAAATGAAAATCTATCAGTAGGCAAAATTACTCCATCAAGCGCAGTGTAATGGAGGTTTATTAACAATGCAAGGTCGCTGGCCAAGAAAAGTCAGTTAAACTTAAAGTCAGCCCATTTTAGCCCAGAAATGAGTACCCATTAGTACTAGATTAATGTGGACAGTAATTAAACTCCAGCAGTTTAAAGATCACAGACAGCGGACAGCTTGTCTGTCCTCATAGAGCTTCATTTACTCTTGTGCAGCTGTGTTAAGTTGTTGTTGTTGTGTTTTGGGTTTTTTTTTTTTTGCCCCTGCTGCTTTACTGAAAAAACATAGGAAACGAAGAGTACAACGAAGCTGAGGAGATGATGGCCAAACTTGCACTACAGCCGCCGCCACAAACAAGTTTGGAGCTTTTAATTATCCGGCCTGGTCAGTACAGCAGTGGTTTCTAACTAAATGAAAAAGTGAGTTCACAAAAACGGATGAAGGGAAAGGATTAGTCACACTGGGGTTGAAGCCTGTGTACAGGCTTCATATCAGTCCTTATTTTTAAGCAGCTTGTTTCTCAGAACAAGCTTCTGTTTGTCTCTTTCTCTCTTTTCTCCTATAAAAACAGTACCCATACTTGCAAGAAACGGTATGTTTATGGTTAAAGTCAAAAATGCTTTGGAATTGTATTGTCTCCCTTCAAAAATGTAGTCATGTAGTCAGGTTTGGTGACACTCAAATAACTCCAAGCAGTTCAACTAGACAGACTCAGGTCATTAAAAAACAAGCTCAAAGAGCCATGTAAAAAACAGAAACATTTGGAAATACCAATGCTCAGTGAAAAGATTTGGGGTGAACTAATCTGGTGAACTAATCTTATTTTTGCCATGTCATGTGTGAGTGGTGCTTCTGGTGTATAGGTCTTGGAGGGCATGTTGGGGCAGTTGATAGCATAATGGTTAGAGCATTCGCTCTGTGATTGGAAGGTTGCTGGTTCGAATCCTAGAACCAGTGAAAGTATCACTGAGATACTCATGAACAAGGTGCCGTCCCAAAGCACTGCTCCCCAGGTGCGGCCCATGTCACCGTCCCACTGCTCCTTCAAGGGTCAAATGCAGGGGTTACATTTCATTGTGGTGCACTGTGCGCTGTGCTATGCTGTGTTCACAACTCACACTCTGGACTAACACACACACATGTGTAGGCACACAGTAAAAGTGTGTCTACGTATGTGTGTTTGTGAGTGGGGTGGGGTAGGCAAGGCATGCACTGGAATGCGTGTGTTGGTGGCCTAGTGGTAGGACATTCAAGAGGTTGTGGGTCCAAATCTGACCTCTGGCATACCAACAATGAGTCCTTAAGCAAGACCCTTAACCCTAAGTTGCTCTCAGGGGAACTGTCCCTGAAATTAGGAAATGTAAGTCGCTCTGGATAAGAGCGTCTGCTAAATGCTGTAAATGTAAATGTAAATGAAATGCCTACATACTACATGATAGCAACCTACATAGGAAACATAGGCAAGACTCATCAGAAGAACAGCTTAGCCTTGTTACAAACACACACACATGCACACACACACACAAACTCCTCCACAAATGACCCTCTCCCACACTCCCGAGCCCTAAAACATATTTGAAAGTGCAGCTGGATGTCGACAGACAGAGATAGCTGCCTCATTAGTGAGTGTGAGTCTTTAGCACCCCTCTTTCTCGAGAAAACTTTCTGCATTTCTTTCTCCATTTAAGTCTTGAGAACAGCTGAATGTCCCCAAGCAGCGTAAAAAAAGGTTCCTTACACCATGTAGGGGGGAAAGCATTACTTTACAATTACTTTACAAGCAGTTTGGAACAGTATTCCTTTCTTGACAAGTTGCATACTAATTGGTTTTAAATGTTTTCATTATGTTATTCGATGAATACTATGTTATTTCTTATTTACTATGTTCTTTTCATTAGCTCAACATCTACTTTCTGCCATTGCACCTACAAAATGTAATAATGGCAAAATTGATTAGGCTATTATAAACTAGTGTTATATTATAATGATGAGCACATTGAAAAGTATGTTACAATAGAGTCGCCTGA
This sequence comes from Distichodus sexfasciatus, assembly GCA_032718565.1. Lineage (NCBI taxonomy): Eukaryota > Metazoa > Chordata > Actinopteri > Characiformes > Distichodontidae > Distichodus > Distichodus sexfasciatus. The sequence continues at coordinate 2,418,136 of JAVGVS010000038.1, read as the reverse complement.
TGTGTTTATGAGGACAAAGTACATTTTCAGCTGTGGAAATGTAATTTGTAAATAGATTAAATATCACTTCTAGATTTTATCTAAGTCCACCATCAGCAGCGTCGATAAGACAGTAATGCATAAGACAGGGGGACCGTTATGCTGTTGGTAGAATTATGGTTGGGGAGTTGGCCCTGTGATAGGACAGTCACCTGTTCAAGTCCCGGACCAGTAAAGGTACCACACTAAAGTACTCGTGAGCAAGGTACTGTCCCCAAACACGGACAGGTCAAATGCAGAGGTCACATTTTGTTCTAGTGCTGTCAGGAGCCTGTCTGCGCCCTGACTGAGCAGACGGAAGGTGGCTGTTTAGTTTTCTTGTGTTTTCGTGTCTGTTTTGTCTTGGCCCTGCTTCCTGTGTTTGTGTTATGAGTTTATTAGGTTCACCTTTGTTTTAGTCTTGCCTCTTGTCTATGCCTGTATATATAGGTTTGGTTTTCCTTTCATGTTTTGTCGGTTCTCCCTCACACTCACCACTCTCTGTGTGCTCCGTCAAAGAAGCCAGCCAAACGCTGACTGAGGCTAACCGCTATGTTACAGCTCCATCAACGACTCGGTTTGGCTTGGCTGCACTGTCTGTTGTCTTGTGCTCCATGTGTTTACGTTGTACATTGTGTTTTTTGTGAATAAACCACTTCAAGTTTAACTCCTGCATTTGCGTCCGACTTCCCTGTGTGAGTGGAAAGGTGGCAGGTGCACCGTTGATGTGTAGTGCTGTCATGTGTTCACAATGACAAATAATCACTCACTCACGTAACTTAAAATATTGCTGTTTGAATTTCAAACATATGATGTGAAACATGAGCCCGTCTGGAGAAAGAGGTTAAATTGTCATATTAGATAAATAGACGTGTGATTCTTACAGCATTCGGACACATAAAGGACTCAGATCAAGATGATTATCATTAAAGGTAAGACTGGAATCATTTAATTGAACTAGAGTTGTGTGTTTATGGGGAGTTGCAATGTTGCGATACAAGACTGAATGAATCTGAACAATCTAACAACACAGCGTTGTCAAATCTTGAATGAAAACTAATGGAAACCTTTAGTAATAGATGCCACATTTGTTATAGAGGTAGTAAGTTCTCAGTGCTCTTTTCCAAATGCTTTGCTTGTTAACACAAGAGCTCACATACATAAAAAGCCCCAAATTCAGAATGATCTCCATCATTGCGATGAATGGGAACCTTTAGAAGATGTCACCTCTTATATAGAGGTCCTAAATGTTCAGTGTTCGTTTCCAAAACTTTTGCTTGTTAACACAATACCTCACATACACAAATTCTCCAGATTCACATACTCACTATCAATCTAACTCTGATTCTTGTTGCCTAACAAGACCTTTCGTCCAGATCGCCAAAATATATTTATCATATTGGGAAGCTGGCAGCTTAGCTCTGGGTCAGGTTGTGTTAGTTTGTGGTTGCTGATAGGAGAAGATGGGAAGGAGAGGAGGAATAAAAAGGTCTGGTGAGGGTGTTTAGCGATGTATGAGCTATGTGCTGCAGGGACGTAGGAGGCAGCTTTCACTTTGCTGGCGATATAGAGGTCTAGGCATTTCCTCGCCAGCAGAGACCTGAACGACGCCCACCACTCGGAGAGCATGTTCGTGCATATATCAGCACTCGTGTGCTCATGTGCCTACACACAGACATCCACTAGAGCCATGATCAGCCAATCCAGAAGGAGGAGAGAAAGAGAGAGAGAGAGAGAGAGAGAGAGAGAGAGAAGGAGAGGGATGGAAGGAGAGAGAGAGGAAGAGCATGCTACATGGTCAAGTGGCAGAGAAAGGAGGAGAGAGCATGATTGATGAGACTTTACTGATGGGAGATGGAAAGAGATAGAGAAAAAGAGAGAGAGAGAGAGAAGTCGATGGGAGTAGGGGAATGAGTTGATGGAGAGAGAGAGAGAGAGAACTTTCTTAATGGTAAAGAAAGAGAACATGATTGATGGGAGTGAGAGAGAGTTGATGGTACAGAAAAAAAGATGGAGTGGTGGGAGAGAAAGACAGTTGATGAGAGGGAGAGAGAGCGAGCATACTTGATGATTGAGAAAGAAAGACTGAACAAACGGACACACGTGATTGATGGGAGAAAGAGTGAGATTTGATGTTATGCTTAGGTTCTAAAGCTGAAGGAGAGAGAGATCACATTGATGGTTTTATGACTAAGACCTTCACTGGGCTCTGTAGTCAGGACTCTTTCATCGTATGACTAGCCTACACACACACACACACACACAGCATGTACAGTCATGGCCAAATATATTGTCAACCCAGCACTACTTTGAGAAAAAGCACCATGAGGTGAATTCATGCCAACATTTTTTGGCCATAACTGTACTTGTGTGCACACACACACACACACACACCAATCTTGTCTTGACATTCTGTAATTAGACAGAAACAAGCTAAATTGTTCCCTGTCTAATGTGCACCTGAAAGCAGATTCTTCTTTATTTTTTCATTTCATTCTCTTCTGTAGAGGAACTTCTTTGTCTGCTGAATTGCCACTTTACTCAGCATCGTCCATGGAACACAAAAGCCTGTGCTGATGGACAGATCTTATCTAGTAAATGGCTTTTAGCTTCCCAAACTGCACCTACTACATTTATAGCAGGGAAGCAATCTGCTGGAGTTGGGAATAATCTGGAGAGGTAGATATGTGAAATTCAGCCCACATTCACCTGCATCGCCACGACGAAAGCAGAAACGCTATCCTTGGCGGAGTGCTCCATTATTATTATTTTTTGCAGGATGAAAGGCTTTACTTTTATGGTATTGAACTGATATTTTACTCATGAGAGGAGCAGGAGCTTCCTGAGGTCTTGGTTACTCTACAGGGAGGAAAACAGCAAAGAGCAGCATAGATTTTATACTGTTGGTTTTTGGTGGTTTAGTTCTTTAGTGAAAGGTTTACCTGATGCAAATTGGTTCAGTCTGGTTGGAAAAGCTATAACAATATGACCCCTGACTGTTGAAGTGAATAACTCTGAATACCTACTTACGCTGGCACCTGGCAGTGACAGGGATATATTAGATAGAAAGCAAACAAGTTGTACTGGACCTTGCTGCATTGGAATCCTAAAAAATGGTGAAGCATAAGGATCTGAGCAATTATATCAACAGACAGATTGTGATGACTAGATGAATAGGTCGGAGCATCTCCAAAACTGCAGCAGCAGAACTGGCGACCAAGGCTCACTGATGTACATGGGGAGTGAAGGCAGTGCATTGCAGTTTGTAGCATATTTTCTATTTAGCCTTTAGTTAACCAGGAAAAAACTCATTGAGATTAAAAATCTCTTTTGCAAGAGTGTCCTGGCCAAGACAGACAGCAGTATAGATCTTAACACATATTTGACAGAACAGCATTACAACATTTATTTACAATACATACAAACATCATTCAGATACATCAAATCGATCAAATAAAACATCTACAGCAAGAAGTTTCTGCCTCCCTGTAAAAATATACAGTGAAACCAGAGCCTTAAAGCAACACTATGTAGTTTTTTAGCCTTCAAACTATTATTTACAAGATTATTCTGATGGTACATTAAAAGTGTGTCTACGTATGTGTGTTTGTGAGTGGGGTGGGGTAGGCAAGGCATGCACTGGAATGCGTGTGTTGGTGGCCCAATGGTAGTACATTCACCTTGGGACCAAGAGGTTGTGGGTTGGAATCCAACCTCTGGCATTACCAACAATGGGTCCTTGAGCAAGACCCTTAACCCTAAGTTGCTCTCAGGGGAACTGTCCCTGAAATTAGGAAATGTAAGTCGCTCTGGATAAGAGCGTCTGCTAAATGTAAATGTAAATGTAAATGAAATGCCTACATACTACATGATAGCAACATACATAGGAAACATAGGCAAGACTCATCAGAAGAACAGCTTAGCCTTGTTACAAACACACACACATGCACACACACACACAAACTCCTCCACAAATGACCCTCTCCCACACTCCCGAGCCCTAAAACATATTTGAAAGTGCAGCTCGATATCGACAGACGGAGATAGCTGCCTCATTAGTGAGTGTGAGTCTTTAACACCCCTCTTCCTCTTCCTCAGAGAAAACTTTCTACATTTCTTTCTCCATTTAAGTCTTGAGAACAGCTGAATGTCCCCAAGCAGCATAAAAAAGGTTCCTTACACCATGTAGGGGGGAAAGCATACTTTACAATTACTTTACATCAGTTCGTAATAGGTTCAGTTACACTTTTATCATTGCTGGGCAGCGTCTATATCACCTAAAGTGGCACTATCAAACTTTGGATTTTGGGTAGGAACCTTGCCACAAAAAGAACTAAAAAATTTGGCTGCTTTACGGCATACGTCACATCCGCCCTCCCACTTCAAAAGACGATACAGGTAAGCAAAGTTATAAACTAAAAAAAGCATGTCTGAAGCAGCAAGGAAAACAAAGATAGTAAAGACAGAGGAGACAAAGAAGAGAAAGCGGGAGAGCGATAAAGTATACGAGACTGGTACTAACAAAAGAAGGACATCTTGGGACCAGAGACTATAACCACCTGATCCTTTAGTACAGATATAGGTCTGGAGATATGAAGGCAGCTGACCTAAAATAGCCTTATAGATTAAAATATGCCAGTGCCTCAGTCTGTGAGTGGACAAATCAGACCATCCAACACAATTGTACAATAGATGGTGACACTATTTTAGACACATTTTTAAAAATGGAAAATGAAAAATATATACACACGTACACAGACAGACAGGTAGGGAAGAAGACAGGTATATACACAGATAGAGTAATAGATCTATGAACTGATCGATTATTATCATTTTTTTAATTCATTTATTTTGCTTCAGTCTAGAGGTTTATTTATTTGCCTGCTCATGGACTGGAGCAGGAATCTTCAACCTTTTTCAGAAACAAGGACCAGTTAGCTGAAAGAGACACACTAAGCATGGAACCCCCACCCCAACCCGCCCCATATAGGCTTGATATTCATGCCTTACCATTGCTTATGTAACGTAGTGTCACACATACACAAGTCTACCTACACTCCGCTACATACTGTATATGCAAATAGAATTAGAAATGATAAGTAACAGGAGTGCTTTATAAAACTCATGAGAATTACTATTGAGATTTTTTGATATTTATTATTTTTAAAACTGACTTTTTTTCTTTACAATTAGCCACCACTCTGTTTCAGTTAAGGATGGACAAAGAATTAAACTTATGTATAAATTAAATATGAATTGATGAACTCTCCTAAACATGTCTAAACAAACTTATAAATCCTCAGTAACAGGAGTGCTGTATGAATCTCATCTGGTTTATCATTAACATTTTTTGACATTTATTATTTTTTTATATTGACATTTTTCTTTCTTACTGTTAGCCATCATTGTTTTAATTAAGTAAGTGATTATTTGTCATTGTGAATACAACACAGCACAGCACACAGTGCACCGCAACGAAATGTGACCTCTGCATTTAGCCCATCCGTGGAGGAGCAGTGGGTGGAGCAGCTAACAATGACCCGAGGAGCAGTGCTTGGGGACGGTACCTCGCTCATGAGTACGTCAGTGGAACTTTACCGGCCCTGGATTCGATCCTGCGGCCATCTGATCAGGGGGCGAACACCCTACTGTTATGCCACCAACTGCCCCAATTAATTAAGGAGGGACAAAGAAGTAATTAGGATGGGTGAAATATCTCATTTAAAAAAAAAATCTGAGAAAAAAAGCTTCAGATGAAATAATTTGGCAGACACTCTGCAGTACCTCTGCAAACCCCAGGTTGAAGACCAGTGGACTAGAGCACAAAGATTTCAAGCACTTTGCGAGAAATTTTTAGAATTTGTATATTTCTAAGAAAAGAAGTGTGTGGATGTGTAGTTGGTTAATTTTCACACTAAAGATGGAAACTTTGCTCTCACATTCACATCCAGTCAGATTATATTCTCCAGTTCTCTCCTCAGTTATAGTACAATTAAACATAGAATTGTGTCTAACCTTGTTAGGCATAACCTGTATGAACAGCCAATTCTTTTCTAGGCATGGGAACGGATTTACATAAGCCGCTATGCACTTAATTTATTATTTTTTTCTTTTAGGAGAGTACTTACTGTAGCGTTATGGGTAGCATATGGTATTCTGTTACAGCTCACTGTCAGACTGTCGACAGGCTGTTCAGAGGCACTGTTGAAACTCCACCAAGGCCCAGGAGCGCGTCGTCTCCTGGGAGGTGCCGATCCACTCCGAGAAGCAGCAGACAACTTTACTGGTGTTTACTCCTAACTTCACCTGCGCCGTTCAGGCCTGTCTCGAACAGTTGCACTCTGCGTCTTGATCAAAGTTGTTTGTGACTGTAAGTAGGGGTGGGCAATTAATCAAAAATAAATCAACATAAACATTCAGAAACTTTAAATGGCGTACTCTTTCCCATATTTCAGTTTTTCTTTTAAACAGTGTGTTCATTACTGTCTATTTAAAAACATATTACCAACTGTGTGTTGTCATGTGACTCTGCCCCATCCAGTCTATCAATAAATCTGGGTGTGTTTCCTTCCATTATTTTAGAATCACAAAGATAAGATATACATTCTTATATTGAAAAGCTGCAACAGTTGAGCATATTTACAGTACAGACCTTATTAGTGAACTATAAGATCAAAAAACAAATAACAAACCTGAAAAACAAAATAATCATTCATTAATCATAATTGAGGTAAGTAGTTCAATTAATCACAATATTGATTTGAGCTCATATTGCCTAGCCCTAAACGTGAGGAATTATGCAGAAGCCCTAGTTTAGGGCTCGGCAGGTGCGTAAACATCTGGAGGAATAAATGAGAGCAACATTTAGAAGAGTGACAATCTACTAACGACACACAAAATTCATAGACCCTTCAGGATGCAGCTCAAGTGTGAAATGATGCACTTTGTTCAAGTGAGGTGTTATTTTAAGACAGACAATACTTAGCATAAAATATATTAATGTTGCACTTTTGTAATATGGAGCTTTATCTTTTCTTTTTTTCACTTTTATGAACTATTACATTTTCTGTGAACGTGCCAAACGTGTCTCTTCCGTTCTTCTTTCCCGCGGCACGTGGCTAAACAGAAGGGAGAATAACAGTAATTTGCATCATGGCTCCACTGAGCTTTCAGTGCCTTTCATATTCTGCCCCTTCTGGCTAACACAGCACTGTGAGTACTCACTTCCACAGCGATGGTGAAAAGATTACTTTAGGGCGTGGGGAGGAACCCATCTATTTACGACCCCCTGCTTCCATTAAGGACAGCCTGGACCTCAGAATGCTTCACTGAGCAGTAAATAAAAGTAATGCTGGAATAGGAGAGATGATGCAGCTTAGCAATTAAGGAAAAGTTAGAAGACTGTATTTCTTTCCACATTCACTGTGTTCACATGAATGACAACCCAAATCTAAATAGTGGGAAGTGTGGTCAGAGATCGTGCCCATAAGCATCCTACAGCAAAACATTAGAGTTACAATCATAGAATACAATCATATTTTTATGTATTGAATGTTGTAGGATCAGCAACAGGTTAGCATGAGTATACTGTACTGTCAATCTATAAAAATGGTCATTTCTTTGGACAAATTCTCTAAGCAGTCATAAAAGTACTTCAGGTTGTATGTGCATTGCAGCAAAAATATGTTTAGATAACCAGCAAAATGGTACTTTTCAAAGATGCTATTGAGAGCTTGATGGAATTTCAACTAGAACTTGAGCCTAAAGTTCCTTTAGTTTTCAGTTCCTGGTTTTCTTTTGGGATTCCCGGAAACTTACAAGGCTTCAGTTTTGCAAAAAGTGTGTGTGTATGTGAGAGAGATCAGTCACTCATTTAAAAAGCCTGAAAAGGTGTAGAGAAATTGCAGGCTAAGCCTGAAATAGCCTTCCTCGCTGCCATAGAGTGGTTCGCTTCTTAGATAGTGTTAAATCCACAAACAGCCTCCAGCTTTGCTGTAGCCAACTAAATACAGCAAAAGCCAACTCTCCTCTGAATATAATGTTACCCATTCAGGGCCTGGAAACATCAGCGCTTTTTACAGATGTGGCAATGGCAGTAGCGATAGGAAGGTTTTGTTGATTAGGATCCTAACTTTTAATGCCACGTTATTAAAGCATAACTTTTTTGCTCCAGTAGTCAACAGCAGTAACGAGATCACTGAATGAGTTTCCAAAGATCAGAATCAGATTTATTTGCCAAGTATGTTAAAAAATGCACAAAGAATTTGCTTCCAGATGTTACTGTCTCTATAGTACTCCAGACAACATAGATTAGAGGTGTGAACCTTCACTGGTGTTATGATTTGATGACGATTATCAGGTCAACGATTAGATTCGATACAATATCTCGATGCATCACGATGCATTATGATACACCCCATCAATTTTTCAACATTACTTCACATTGCATGAAAATTGGGCATGGGCCGCATATCCTTCAGCTATAGTTACTACCGGAATTTCACAGACCACCTGCAATGCCACCGCAGATGACGAGGGGGCAGTGAATCACTGATTGAAAGCCCCCAATATAATTGATTATGGTCTGTCACTGCATTGATGTAGAATCATCTACACTCCCTGGCAAAGTGGGGTTTTGGACGATATCAGCATAAATCATCATTTTTTGGTGCAAATACATTAAAGTAACTTGACATTATCTTTGGATACCAGCAATAATAATTTTTATTTTGATTACATAATAATGGTAATATATACATGTCAAAGTCAGACATGCCCCTTTGCCAGCTGTGATGTCTGGTTACTGGTTTAAACTTGGCCCAGGTTTTTAAAAACTTTTTGGGTCAGCACACCTTAATAGCTTCAACAACTGATTGGTTCATTGACAGCTCGGATGCCAATGCAGAGCTGTAATAGCTGCTGATGGTGGATATTATGATGAATCCAAAATTTTCTATGTATAAACTGTTTAATAAACTGTTTATGTCATAAAATATGTTTTCGTAGTTTGTGTTGTCCCTTATCAGTGCAACATTATCACAAATTAAAAAGGATTCATGGCAATACTGTCCAAAATCCCACTTTGCCAGGGGCGTTTCCAAACTTTGGGAGGGCAGTGTACATCTGCATCACTGTGCATTGATTATGTGATTAATTTCAGTACCCCTAATATAAATACAATGAAACAGACAGTATCAACACTAATTAACAGACCAGTATACAATGCACAGTGAGCACTATACAATTGACAGTATCATTTTCTTCTTCTTTCAGCTTCTCCCATCAGGGGTTGTCACAGCAGATCAACTGCCCCGTCATTTTGAAGTGGCAAAAGTTTTATACCCTTCCTGTTAAATACAACATACAGTACAATATAAAGTATACTAGAGCTGGGCGACATGACCTCAAATCAATATCACGATTAACAGAATTTGAAAAATAATCAAAACTGACAGGGTCAGGATTACGATGATTAAGGTTCTGAATGTGAGTTGATTAATTTTTGATAAATTGCCCAGGCTTATAATTATACAGTCAATGCACAGGTTATGTAAGCCATATGGTGGTAAATACAAATATATAGAATGAAGTGACTAATGTACAGCAAATGATAATTGTAAAACAATGATATTTAGCTTTTCCAGAAATGAAATAGGACCATGTAGTCAATCTAAACACAAATACTCCCAATAAATAAATAAATCTTTCATATGTCAGCTAATTCTTAATTCAGTCTCAGCTGGAGTTCCCATTTATCCAGGATTTTCCTCCCGCGCCTGTATCCCTTGTTCCCATTGATGAGGCAGAGAGCCGGAGACACTATGACCTTCCCCAAGAGGCACCTCGAAAAGCGGACAATGCAGACTGTGCCATAACTTATTCATTCCCGGCGGTCCTCCTCCAAGTCTGTTTGTGACATGTTAACAGCAAGCCAGCAAAAGCTTTCGATGTGGGAACGGCGTCTGAAACGGTTCATTGCCCAACAGTGCCTGGCCTCTCCTCCACTGCCGGTGGCGCCGGCGCTCTCCTGCCTCGCCACCGCCGAGCCTGTTTTATTTTGCCTCGAGCTCACTGTGTGTCATGATGCTCATTAGCACGAGCCATTTGACAGCCATCTCTGCTAAGCAGCAGCAGGACAGGAGAGGCTGGAGTTATATATTTCGAAGCCTTTGCAAAGCCCCCCACTGTTATCACCTTTTCCACATCCAACAAGCAAGAGTGGATGTCCTTCTCGCTGGTTGTGTAGAGCGATCTCACCCCTGCAAATCGGTAACAAGCATCTCGGGACAGCTAGAGACAAGGCCATCCAGCTCAGAAAACGAACTGGTCAAAGAGGACAGTTGTCTGATTTCCACAAACTAAATGCTAGTTTGTCTGACTTAACATTAGCTCTCCATCTGTTCCAAAATCCCTTTATGCTGGGCAAGTGTTGATCTTGGTCATTCTCCATTTATCCATATTAAATCACAGAGGACTTTAATTATGTCCTCTTTGGTCAGACACTGAGAGAGGGATTTCATTTCATAAGCAGAAAGGTGTCATTCTGACATTTGCATTTTGACCCCACTGTATCAGGAATTCCCAACCTCATTAGCACAATAATCATCAGGAGTCCTTACAAAAAGGTCTGTTTTCCACAATGCTACAAGGCAGAGGTGGGAAAAGTACCTGCTGTAACTTGATTTACTAAGGTGAAAGTACAGATAGCACTACCACAGTACTTGTTTTAAAAAAACTACTTTAGCATTAAAAGCATATCTTCTTTCACTGCATGGTTGCATTATTGCCACGACACTTACAATACCTAATGCCTCTGACTAGCTTGTAGAATAAGGAATTGGTAGAATGTTACAGAATGAAACACAACCTGAACTGACAAAGAAAACCAGTCATTAGTTTATTTTTGTAATTAAATGTAAGACTACACACCCCCACAAAACAGCACGGTAGTGTTCTGACACAGTTATGGCAGTGTGCACACATACAGTATATCTGTCACGTTGGCAGTATGGAGCGGACGTAGATTGTGGGAAGATTAGCTGAAATACATATTTATTGAAATAAATGACAGACAGAACCAGGAGGGGCCAGACAGAATGAACAAGTACATGAGACACGACGCGAAGACAGGCTAACATTCACTACACAAAACCCTATATCTATTACAGAGACAGGAATCAAGACGGGGACGGGAACCGGAACTGGAGACAGATAGGAACAGGGACAGATTGGGGAAACATGAATTAAACTAACCTAACTCTAACTAATCTAAGGGCTGGGGCTAGAGGCTAACGCTAATGCTAACAGGTAAGTGCAAAGACTAAAGGGTAAGGGTCAACGGGGAAGTGACTATGGCTAAAGCTAATGGTGTTAGGCTAACAGCTAAGCTAACAGCTAAGCTAACAGCTAAGCTAACAGCTAAGCTAACAGCTAATGCTAACAGCTAATGCTAACAGCTAATGCTAACAGCTAATGCTAAAGGGGAAAGGTCAAAGGGAAGGGCTATGCTAACACTAACAGTGCTAAGTGTGCTATGCTAATGTCTAAGGCTAAGTGCTACGGCTAATGCTAATGGTGAGTCTGACTGTCTTCTACAGATCTAACAGAGCCTAACACAAAGCACAAGACAAGACAAACTTAACTTGATTCTTGGACAGAACAGCAGACATCAGACAATAGACAGCACACGGCAGACAAGGGCATGGCAGAGCCTAAAAGTCCAAACGAGGGAACCAGAGGGCAAGGGATAGTGTGAGGGTGCACAGACAAAGACTGCAACAAAGGGCTGAACTTATATAGGGGCTGACTCCAACACATGACACAGACAGAAGGGGGGGAACAACCAATGGATTACACACAACTAGACACAAGGGGAGGAGCCGACACAACATAACCAAAAAAGGACATATACACAGCGTGAACCCTTAACCCAAGTGAACTATGTACAGAGTCTCTAGTGGCCCCTAGTGGCCGGCGGGGCCAACTGTCCCGGGGGAGACATGACAATATGTGTATGTTAATCAGGAGAACAGTGCAATAGCTGTAAATGCAGCCTGCTCAGAAAATAACATGGACATTCCAACCTGCTTAAAACCCAGTTCTACACCTCTAGCTTCATGACTTTCCAACAGCAACAATGCTTTAAGCAAGACAAAAAAAACAATAACAAAACGGCAGAACTGTCTGAACTTGGTTTTTATAGTTACAGTCTACAGGTGTATCGTAACCCTACTGATTAGTGATAGACTGTCACCTGCGAAACAACCAATCATGTTTTAGAAAAGGGGGAATAACATACACTTCATCCACAGATTTGAAAGTAACAAGACGAGAACCTTGATAGAAATGTAGTGAAGTGAAAAGTATGGTATTTCTCTTTCAAATGTAGTGAAGTGAAAGTCATGTTTCCAAAATGAAATACTACTCAAGTGAAGAGCAGATACTCAAAAAATCTTCTAGTGCGGTACACAAGGAAATGTACTTTGTTAGTGGCCACCTCTGCTACCAGGGAATACAAGTCCTGAATCTAAACTGTAAACTTTTTAAAGAAACATTTGTCCAGAATATATAATACCCATTTTATCATTAATTCATTAAATTGTACTAATTATTTCACCTTTGCACGTCTTAGTTCAAGCAAAAAAAAACAGCGATTCAATGTGGTGTGTCCGGGAGGGGGTCCAACTTGTCTCATATAGTTGTACCAGGGAATTGTTCTTGTCTCCACATCTTCCTTTTGACATTTACATTTTATGGCATTCATTAGATGCTCTTATACTGAGCAACTTCCATTTTCTAGTTACAAGAATAGTCTTCATGGATCAGTTTGGGGTTACGTGGGGTCTTGCTCAGGGGCTTAATGTTGGTAATTGTTGCAAATCCAGGACAGAGTTGGCGGGATTTGAATATGTGACCGCTTGTATTTTCATCATTGGACCTTCACTGTAACTCTTCCGCTTGACTAGATTGTACCACAGGGTGTGGGCTTTGACTGTGGAAGAAAAGCATTTGCCAAATGCCATGAATGCAAATGTAAAATGTGGCCTCTGCTTATGTCTTAAGATCTATTTGATGTTGACCACCTACACCAGTCCAGAAACAGTCTGTACATCATCGTTTTAGATAAATGAAAGTGAAAGTGAGTGATAATTTGTTCATGTGAACACACCACACCACATCATAGCACACAGTGCACCACAACAAAATGTGACCTCTGCATTTGACTCAATCGTGAAGGAGCAAGGGGACGGTACCTTGAACATGAGTACCTCAGAGGTACATTTACCAGTCCAGAACTTGAACTGACAACCTTCCGACTACGAGGCGATACGCTAACCATTACGCTATCATCTGCCAATAATGGACTGATCACCAATCATTGTGATTGGTCCATTTCCTCTTACATATTGTGCTCAGGCTCCCATTGTTCCAGCCTCTCGCTAAAAAATATAAATAGCAAAGATTTATGTAGTAGGTTTGCTTAAGTATAAATGAATAAAATATGGAGGTAAATAAGTAAATCTGCAAAAAATCATCCATGCTGCACTCACACACAAGGGAGACATAGCAACCGTCAAAGTAAAAAGGCCAAACTCAATTAGTTTGGCCTGCATGTTACGCAAATTCGGAAAGAGTTGCAGAAAGAGTTCACTAGCAAGTCATTGAATGCAAGCTAAAGATGAAAGATTAGCTCCATGCTACACTTCTCTCCCTGCAGTCTGCAGCCTTTCATGTATTAAAAACACTATATTTTCCGCTGTTAGCCTCCTCACACAGGGTCATTCAAACATCTGCATGTTGACACAAGGGCTTTGGTATTACACGACTCCCAGCCACTTTGCACTCTGCTAAGGGGGACCCTTGAACTAATCTGTGCCATATGGCTTATGAAATTCTCTCCCCCCTCTCTAGTTTGTATTCTCTTTTGTTCGTCCTCAGAGAGCCGCGCATCGGGTTCGAAAACTGCTGAATATTTCACTGGCACCCTTAAAACGCTTTTGCAGAGAGCGCCAGCGTCGGCGTGGCACGTGCGGTCGGGACGACAGTGCCGACGTCGATTACATAATGAGCAGCAGAGCAGCCCTGTAGAGATAGGGGACACTGAACAAGGGCACGTGCTTGGGGTTTTGTTCTTGACACACACACACACACGCACACAGACACACACATGCAGACGTGTCCTTAACACAACCCCCACCTCCTCCATTGCACACACATGACATTTCACACCAGTTTTTTAGACCAGATTATGGTTAAATAGAATTTGATTATATGGACTTCATGTAGGATTGTTCACCTTTTTGCTCACCTGCATTGAAAGAAAATCTCGATGGTTTGGCTTTTTTTGTCCCTGTTCTATCCTCATTCACACTTAAGCTATCTCTAGATGACAGTTCCCCTCCCAGATCTGTTCTTCCACTGTTTCCATTCGGCCTGTCTTTTACCTGACATGCTCCCGTTTGCTTTTAACTTCATCTAATATTGATGTGAATCTGAAAGGTAGTGCAGGAAATCCTAGAATACACATGTATTTTTTCTTCCTCGTCCATTTTGACTCCAGGCCCAGTAACCTAAATGTTACACTCTCTCTCTCTCTCTCTCTCTCTCTCTCTCTCACTTCCAGGACTACACGCTGACGATGTACTTCCAGCAAGCATGGCGGGACAAGCGTCTGTCCTACTCAGAAATTCCGCTGAACCTGACGCTGGACAACCGGGTGGCAGATCAGCTGTGGGTGCCAGACACATACTTCTTAAACGATAAGAAATCGTTTGTCCACGGAGTAACGGTGAAGAACAGAATGATCCGGTTGCATCCGGATGGCACGGTGCTATATGGACTCAGGTACAGTTTAAACATCTTAAACATGCATTTAAAAATGTTAAAAGCCTCTATGTATGACATCACATACCTGACATTGGAAAAGAGGCCTGAAATGTTCAGGTTTGATTATGTTACTTGTCACAAAAGGAATTTGACAGGCAATTAGATACTGTTTTATTGATGAAATACATTTTACTTAGTGTCAGAGTAAGAATTATGCCTCCTCAACCGGTTGGAGTCCGACTTTCTGAGGCCAAGTCACGACCACCTACTATACTTACTAGAGGTCGACCGGTATTGGTTTTTTTGGGCCGATATTGATACCAATTACTGATAGTTAACAGAGCTGATAACCGATATTTGGGACAGATATGCAAAAAAAAAAAAAAAAAGAAATGTCAAAATTTTTAATTTTACAAACACCAAGCTCAGCTGACACTCTCCTCTTTCTACTCCTTCCAGGAGCTTCAGACTGCGCTTGTGTGTGAGTGTGGTGTGAGTGACAACAAGGCTTCAGTGTTGATTGGCTACTACTCGTGTAACACATAGCCAATCAGAGACTGTTATAGGCGGGTCTTTAAACGAAACAGCGTGTCAAGAGCAAACGGCACAGAGACAAGAGATGGCAGTGGAGCCACAGTAGCGCACCTTGTAATTACAAAATATTGGTGATGGTTAAAATTAAACACGGACCCCGATAATCAACCTGGCCGATAATCAGTCAACCCTTAGTACTTACGCATATGGCTAACTGCTTAACATTTAACGCGAAAGAGTTCAGTTTATTTATGAAAAATTAACAATGAAACATGGGGAGTTCATCTCCTTGGAAAATGACCATTGTCACTTTTATCTCACCAAAATATAAGCCTGGTCTTATTAGAGATCTATGTTAGCTGACTAACACTGACTGAACGGGCCTCTGAAAGAATGCTTAGAGATGTTAGTATGAAGATTGTAAAATAACATTTTCAACAAGCCAGACTCCTGGTGACTGCTTACATTTACCAACACACGTCACACAGTACCAGTACAGACAACACAAATGAATTCAGTGACAACGAATGAACAAGTTGCTGCTTCTAGCAATGCTGAAGAGGTTAAGAAATGGTAGGATCGACATTTGGGGTGTCTGAAATCATATTGCATTAGAATATTCCCACATGCTGAGAATGGATGGTAATTTGTATCATCATTTTTTGTACAATAACAGAATAATATACGAAATGTTTCATCTCCCCCAAAGCTGTTGTTTTTGTCTCTTTGGGGAGTCTTGATTTGAGTGGGGTCAGACCATTCCAATATGAATCGCATGGCTCGCAGTCTCTGCTCTAATTCATCCCAAAGATGTTCTATCAGGTTGAGGTCAGGGCTCTGTGCAGACCACACCAAACTCACTCATCCTTGTCTTTATGGAGCTTGCTTTGTGCACTGGTGTGCAGTCATGTTGAAACAGTAGGGGGCCGTCCCCAAACTGTTCCCACAAAGTTGGGAGCATGAAATTGTCCAAAATCTCTTGGTTTGCTGAAGCATTAAGAGTTCCTTTCACTGGAACTAAGGGGCCAAGCCGACCCCTGAAAAACAGCCCCCATTGGAACACTTGAATTCAATGATTTGGAGGGGTGTCCCAATA
The DNA here is from genome assembly GCA_032718565.1 of Distichodus sexfasciatus. Taxonomy (NCBI): domain Eukaryota; kingdom Metazoa; phylum Chordata; class Actinopteri; order Characiformes; family Distichodontidae; genus Distichodus; species Distichodus sexfasciatus. The sequence continues at coordinate 2,401,662 of JAVGVS010000038.1, read as the reverse complement.
CATTTGGCAGTGTATGTTTTTCACACTCACCACCAATGATTTGATATGATTAAAATAAAACAAAAAAAGGCAAGAAGCCAGAAATCAGATATCTGAAAGCACTATATTAAATTTGAGAAAAATAACACTGTCTGCCCACTTAACTTGACCAACCTCCTCACCACTCCAACACACACACAAAGACACCACCACGTCATCCTGACATCTGGAGCTACTAGAATAAACAGTTTACTAAAACTGAGCTGCTTTTGTTAAGATTACCCTGAAAATTTGAAATTTTGGACATTAAATTATTTTTTTAATTGTATTGGTTTTTTTTTTGAAGCAAGTGTCATTTACAAACAAAGTTATTAACAGTTCTTCAATAACATTCTAACTGCTTATTAATTAAACAATGGGCTTTTTATTACCCTTTCATCACACCACCCATTACAACAATAAAGAAGATGCAAGGAAAATGACACATTTGTAGAAGCATTTGACATTGGAAACAGTCATGTTGTATAAACCTTTTCTGGTGGACAAAATTATGTTAATAATGTAAACATTGAGCAAACCTTTCATTTTAGCTTACTATCAACTATTTTAATGATGTTTGCAAGCAAGCTGGAAAACAGTCGACTTCATGCTTTTATGCAACATTGCGGTGATTGCACGCTATTAATATGTTAGCTACTTTGGCGCCATACATTCACTTTTGAAGTTGCTTAGTTTGCGTTATCTGAAACTTGTTGCAGCTCTAGCTTTAGATACCAACTAGTTCGTGATAGTTACGAACAGGGATGGGTACCGAAACCTGGTAATAAACAGGTCCCGGGGCTAAATGTTTAAAGACAGGTGTATGGACAAGCTCTGACGTTAACGCTATTGCTTTCAGGACTGGGGAAATTAATCAATCAATTTTTGGTTTCTACATAAAAATAATCTTTCACCAGCTCTGTTATTGATTAAACTGGTGCTGCTGCCCAATCTGTGTGTGTATGTGCACAAATAAAAACTTTAAATTACATTTTAATACATTGTAAGACATATAAAAGCACACATACACAATCACTTGATAACTTAATATCCATTAGTAGACATTGAAATATATAACAAATACAGCCTGCCAGCAGATACACAGTTTTTTATTTTATATGATATTGTAAAACACTTAAATAAATGCACACAAATTCCTTGTGGACGTTTTTACTTTATTATAGTAATATTGTAACTTCCATGTGAGAGGAGGATTTGTCAACTTACTGTGTCGATGGTTTGTTGAATAAAAAAAGGGATTTGTTAAATAAAGCAATGTTAATTATATTGTTAATTAGATATTTTCTTCAAAAAGTACCAATAGGAATACAGTTCCGGAGTACCGGAGCGATATGCAGTACCGGTAAGAGTAGTAGTACCGTTAAAATCTTAACAACACCCATCCCTACATTAATGTGCTTTTGTATCTACAGCAGCCCCTCAGCCTGAACATCCTTCTTATCAGATATTATGAATTCAGACCCAGCTTTTTCATATTCTTGATGTGGGTGTTACTAATATTGAACCTTCATAGTGGGAGTTTATTGCCACCCCCCACACCCTTCATTAAATCAGCACTCCAGCAGTGTTCTGTATGGAGATTTAGAGCTGCCTGCAGGGATTATATACTCGAATCCAAGCTTCCGACCTCCTCATGCTGCCCTTCTCCCTTGCACTTAGTTGGACTTTAGGTCATGCTTGCACTTGACTGCTCAACACCGCTGACGGTTCAGCTGTTATGCAACCTTTAATGCCATCTCCTCTGGAACGATCTACAATTAGCCCATTGTTTCGCCCTGTGATTCCTCAGTTATTAATTGTCAAGCTGGAGGGGTTCATCATTACCGATGCGGTAAAGCTATCAGCGATTAGCTTACAGACGGCTGACGTAATCTCATCGGTTTCTCAGCGATGCGGCGAAGACGAGTGAAGTTGGCTAAATATTCACTTTGACCTGTACTGAGACTCGCTCTGCTGAGCCTACGCTATTATTTACTTTCAATCTGTACTTCTGATTAATGTGACCGTCTCCCGTGTCATTTTGCCATGTCATATTGAGACCATCTGCTACAATAATGATCCTGTGGTAATGAACTCGTTCTCTGTTAGTTAGAACACTTGTGTGCTCAGATTCCCTCTAGAGCCATAAATGAGAAGGCCTAAATGAACTGACACTGATCCTATAGCCTGACCGCAGAGCTGAACATCGGAGCGAGCGCTAATTAACAGCATTTTCTCAAATGATAGTCAATAGACCAAAGGGTATTGCCTATTAGCAGTGATAACACCAAGCATGTTGTAATGTCAGGGCAATGGTGGGTGCTGCAGGTTCTTCATATCAAATTCCTGGCTAGCGTTTTCCTCAAACCATTTGAAATCAGCAACGGACAAAGACAAATCATTGATTCCGTGAGAGAGGAACTTTATTCATAAAAAATAGATACTAAATCAATCAAGTCATGGTAGGCTCATCTTTTTCAAGGCTTTGAATGGTTTTCAAACCCTTTCACCACAAAAACTACTCCAAGAACACTAAAGTCATCACATGATTTTCTCATTGTTTTCCCCAGGCTTGTTTAAAATATAAGTTTCTCAGTTTATGCTCCACAACCGCAGAGTTGTTTATCACCTTATTGTGGCGCCTCCACTAAAATCTCTTCTTTTAAGTCTAGTCTTTAAACAGTCTTTTTCTGACAGCTTTTGAGACAACTTTGTGAAATCCACTGGCAACAGTTGAAGATACTGTTTATTTTAATTTTTTAAAAATGTATTATTTTGTACAGAGCTTTCGTAAACACTTTGTTTGGACAGTACTTTAATGTGCTTTATGAATAAATTTTGCTTACTTTGTTAACTGGAGAGTTAGGATGAAAAACTGGCTGGAATTTGATTTTATGCACTAATCCTATCAGAAAATGTTTTTGTCCAATCACCTCTCTTTTTTGGTCCTGGAGGGCCAGTATCCTGGAGGATTTCTGTTTTACCTGGTGAGTCAATTATGGTGAGCTTCTACCTGAGACAAGGTATCAATGTTCTGAACTCAAGTATAATGGAAAACCTCCAGGTCACTGGCCCTCCGGGACAGGAGCTGGACACCCCTGAAGTATACCGATCAGCCATAACATTATAAAGACATAATATTGAGTATGTCTGTGGCTACAAAGCCTTTTATGCAACAAACTGAAAGTGCAATGAGTGATTATTTGTCATTGTGAACACAGCACAGCACAGCACACTGCACAATGAAATGTGACCTCTACATTTGACCCATCCGTAAAGGAGCAGTTAGCAGCTGACATGAGCTGTGCCCAGGTACCTTGCTCAAGAGTACCTCAGTGATACCTTTACTGGTCCTGGGATTCGAACTGGCGACCTTCCGTTCATGGGGCATACTCCCTAACTGGTAGTTATGCTATAAACTGCCCCAAACTGCAATGCACTGTGTGTTATGACACTTTTCTATCAGAAAGAGCATTAATATTTATAGCAGTTTGAGCTAGCTTCAGTATTTCTCTTTCTTTGGACCATTTTTGTTTGCTCCTGACCACTGCACACCAGGAACATCCCACAAGAGCTGCTGCAGTTTTGGAGATGCTCTGACCCATTATCCAGCTATCACAATTTGGCCCTTGTCAGAATTGATCAAATCCTTACGCTTGCCCATTTTTACTGCTTCCAATAACTAAACTTTAAGGACAAAATGTTTACTTGATGCTTAATATGTCCCACTCACAGTCAGTTGCCATTATATTTTAAGTGACTGATTATTTGTCAGAGAACACCACAGCACAGCACAGCACACAGTGCACCAGAAATGTGACCTCTGCATTTGCCCCATTGGTGAAGGAGCAGTGGGCAGGTCTGGCCGCCCGGGGAGCAATGCTTGGGCATGGTACCTTACTCATGAGTACCCTGGTGGCACCTTTACCAGTACGCAATTGAAGGGCCAACTCCCTAACTGTTATGCTACTAACTGCCATAGGAATGAGGTAACCAAAGTTAGTCACCTCAATAGTCCGTGGTCATAATGTTATGGCTGATCGGTAACTCAAAGCTCATAATTCCAAATTTTTATTAAAATGCGAAGGTCTTAGAGTAGAAACTTGGAGGACAGTAGTGGATATCACTGCAGAGCAGCTGTAGAAAGGCTTGCTTGGGCTTGAGCGAGGCTATGTGTGCCCCAATTCATCACTCAGCAGGACAAGGAACACTAAACCCAGAGCTCTTGCTCATTTTAGCAGGCCGGACGGGTAAAAAAGTGACCTGTCACCACTGCGGCGATGTGTTTGATCCATGAAATATCAGACGGGAAGTGTGTGACATCATAAAAGTGCATTAACAAGTCATTCTAACTGACTTGATGTTTCTAGATTACAGCGCTGTCCTGCAGTGTTGAAAACGTATTACGTGAGGGGCAAAAGAAAGCTGTGAGGCGTGTCAAAATTGAGCAAATCCCTTGTGGGCACCGATGAGGGAGGCAATGGCGTTATCTCCTACAAATTATTGTCAGCCCCATCTGACACCTGTTGTATAGTGGCATTTAGAGGCCAAATCAGTTTTTGTGTTAAACAAAGAAAGTGTGTTGACCCAAGCCACCTATTTATTACCATCTGCTAATTGTGGAGCAAATGTAGCTACTAGAAGCTCTTAATGTGTTTTTCTTTGCAACAGTATACACCTAGATTTTTTTTGTGTAGTTGCAAAAAGTTAGAAAGAATTCAAGCATAGACTACATTTGTGATACTTACAAAGTGTTTCTTACAAATGCTTACTCAGGTGTCTAATGACGTCTGTGCTTAGAGAGATGGAAAGAGAGGATGAAGAGGATAAGGATGATAAAGAAATGCAAACTGTTTATTATCCACAGCTATTTCTGCACAGTGTACGGGGAGATAACGTTCAGACAGAGTTGGAAAAAGCACTACAGCAATCACTTTTTCTACGCACATAACAGATTATGCATAACTTGAGGTGTGTATCGAGAGTTCCATCCACAACAGGGAAATTTTTAATTAGATTCAGCATGACTAATGTCAACGATAAGCAACGCAGCCACTGTGTACAAACACCTGATGAATATTCAAACTGCCCAACTCATTTATTTCCCACTGAGCTGCCAAATTCACCCCGCAGGTTTGTATAAGATCAGCATAAAACAGAAATGGCGAGTGGGGGTTTTTTTGGCCCAGACTCTTGCACTTTTATTGTCTGTTGGTGACATTCACCACGTCTCTTGGTGTCACGTTTGACTCTCTGAGCCGATTGATATTTCAAAATTCAATTCGCTCGTTCAAGGGCACTCAACTCAGCAGTGCAGAACAATGGTGGCTTTTCTAATTGAGGCTTTGAAAGGGAGACCCATTGAATTCATAAATAAGGGACAATGAAATCAAACTCAAATGGCAGTGCTAACGAAGAAATGTTTATTCAAACTCATGACTAGTCTCACTGATCTAGCCTCCGGATGGGGAAAAAACATTTGTAGCCTTTTCGCATGAATGTGAAATCTATTTATGTTGATCACAAATATGAGATTCACTGATCAGAGAACATTAAGCATGACAACAAAGCAGTTCAGAAATTTTGAGTTCTGAAAAGGGCGTGTGGTGGGGGTCTGAGGAACCATGGGTTTGTTCCCTAGGAGAGCCCAAAAAATTACGACAGAGCCCCTGAGCAAGGCCCTTAAACCCAGCTTGTTTTAGAAAAAACGTCCTAATCTGAGGGACGGTTAACCTCATATTAGGACTGTTAATCTGGGTCTGACAAGTTGGCTTTAGGTAAACCATCCTAATCCGAGGGACGGTTTACCTAAACCCAGCTTGTTGTAGGTAAATTGTCCCTCAGATTAGGAAATGAAAGTCATTCTGGATAAGTTGTCTTAGGCTTGCTTGTTAGATGCTTGAGACTGGTTATATGCAAAGCTGCTTTGTGGGAATGTCTGTTGTAAAAAATACTATACAAATAAAATTGAAATGAACTGGAAAAGAGCATCTGGTAAATTCTATAAATGTAAATCTGAAGACATAGGTTTGGGATTGTGAGAATGATCAATTTAGCAAAAATCAAGGAACAAACAAAAATGCCTAAAGCTATTTTTTTCGGTATTCTTTCTCTTTCGGCTCTTTCGGCTTCTTTCTCTTGGAGCATTTGGTTTGCACTCTCCCACTAGAGCAGCTCCTCTCCATGACCTGACAACCTTTTTGCGGTGTGCTGCAGCACTCTGCCAGAATCCTGGGAGCCTGACAGGACTCGCTCGCCTCTGGAGGTCAGCATCCTTGGAAAATCAGATGGGACCAGCTTTGGACTACTTTCTATATGGTTGATAGCCTCTGTGATAGGTCACTGTACTCTATCAGAGCACTAAAATTCTAGAGAATACATTCTTCAGTCAAGTTTTCTTAAAGTACAATTAACAAGATCAACCAATGAGAAGTCTCGATCTGTAGTGAAGCTACCAAGCTACTTATGGTTAAAAGTAGCTAGGCTACAACCAAGTTTTAATACAGTAGTTAGCTACACTACATGCTACAGAGAAAAAAATAATTAACTACATAGAAACAACCACTACATTTCTTGCCTCCATTTTCACTAAGGGGGAGTCCATCCTCCAAAAACATCTCGTAGCTGACAAATATTGGGTTTTTATTGGTAACAATGTAATGTTTTACCATGTTACATTGCTATTTATGCAAAATTGTTACTGGAAAAGATACAGTATTTTAAAAGTAGCTTCGCCACTGATAAACTACTGAAAAAAGTAGTAAAGTTAGTAGTGCTGCCATTTTTAATTAGCTACTTCCCACCATGGATGCTGAGTGACAGAAAAACTCTGACCAGGTCACTTGCTTGACTACAACATTCAGGTTACTGACTTGAAGAACCTGGATGTTGAAGGTTGCTACAGAAAGTCACGTCAACTGATGTGAGGTAGAGAACAAAAAGTTAACAATGATGTATTATATGTAACAGCTTGATCTTTCTACTTCTGGATGAGAGAAATATTTATGTGTGCAGACAAAAATCTGTAAAATCGATTTTAAAAAGACAGTCTCCAGTTCCTCAAGTCAAAGTTCCAGCAAGTCAAAGTTTTATTCTCGCTTTTTAAAATCCACTGGAGATTGGGACTAATAATGGGTTGACCTGGTTCAATGAACAGGCAGAATGCAACTCTGACTGGATAATGACTTGCTAAAGCTAGATTCTCACATCTCGACAAACACTAAATTTAGGTTCATCCAGCGTATTGGAACTTGTTAATGAAGTCTAACAGCGTTCCCCCACAAGTGTCATAGAGAAGCACTGGCATGGACCAACTCCTTTTTAAACTGTGAAGTATTTCATAGAACTTAATAGAGAAGGTTTTCAGGCTGCAGTAGCTGTTGGTCAGAGCAAACATTATCTTTTCTAATTGAGAAAAAGTCTTGGAACCTGTCAGAGGAAGCTTGTCCTGCTTGTCCACCATTGCTTTTAACGGTAGGGAAAACCAAAAGAGTCAGTGGCAAAAAACTGCCAATTTGCTACTTGGTTAAACACTTATAAGTCAAGAGGCCACATCACCTGGAGCAGGTGCAGAAGAGCCAAGTTCAAAGGAAGGGAGGGGAAGAGAGAAATGTATAGAGACACACAGAGAGAGGGAGAGAGAGAGAGAGCAAGAGATTAATAAACCACCAGCTGGCACTAAAACTATAAAAATTGAACAGCTTGGCAGAGATATGGGAAATACTAGATATTTTATGTCAAAAATATATCAAATACAGGTTCATATAGAATGTTCAAGGCATGAGCTGGCAATATACCATTGGGAGGTAGAATTATACGGTTCCACACATTCAAAATTCTGAAATATCCACAAAGGGCTGCAAAAGGCAGACATCAGAAAGTGTGGGATCTCTAAGATGTAAGCAATCAGTAGCCCACCAATGACAAATGCAGATTATGGCACTGATTTCTTATGCTATATTATTGCCTACAGACAGAATTCTGTCTTCAGCCATTATATGTGAGCATGCTTGATTATATAAATATGCATGAGAGCATTTTCTAATTAGTCTGAGATATGAACTGTATGTATAGCTAATTATAGTCTAATTAGTGTCACATTAGAAGTGCTGTGCAGATGAGCTGAAGAACCACATCAGAGCGATGACACAATCAATCAGAGATCAAGTGGCTTACAAATCAGTGATAGTGGAACTGTATGCACTTCATATTATATGTGTAGTTTATTTTTGGTGCATTGTCTTACCTGTTTGATTACAGTAACACCTTCTATTATGGCATGTACAGCACAGCAGTGTTCAGTCGTCCTAATGTAAGGTGTCATTGAGTAGGATATTGATCTAAATTTCCATTTCTTTATAATATGGTATTGTTAGCCGACCAGTATACAATTTCAATTTAACTGTTGCTATCTCATGGACATTGAAACTTGTCCTTGTAAATGCAAATGACAGCTGGCATATCAATGAAATGCTATTCCCACTTATTTACAGAATACAGAATAATTCAGAACAATCTCAGGGAGCACCTGATTGGACCAGCCTTTGTAGGTCAAATATTAAAAGTTTATTCAAATTCAAATTCTTACTTGAATGTGTAGATGGACAGACTTAAATATGATATTTATACATTGTTTTGTGAAATAATCTGCTGTCAGTGAGGTGACAAAAAGGCATACCATAGCTTCAAAGGCATACATGTGCAATGACAAAGGCACAAAGTGGATAAATACAGTAGCATGCAAGTTTGATGCAAAAGTTTGCTTTAAATGTCTGTTACTGTGTATAGTGAAATGAGCAGATGATGAACTGACCACCAGTGGTGGAGAGTAACAAAATACATTTACTTGAGTATTGTACTTAAGTTCAGTTGTTGAGTGTCTGTAGTTCACTTGAGTAGTATTTTTTGCAAAATCATAACTTTCACTTCACTACATTTGAAAGACAAATACCGTACTTTTTACTTCACTACATTTCTATCAAGGTTCTAGTTACTCATTAGTGTCAAATCTGTGGATTAAGTGGATGTCATTCCCTTATTTTTTTTTTTTTAATGTAGGTGACAACCTATCTGTAATCAGTAGGGTGATATCACGTCTGTAGACTGTAACCAAGTACAATTTGGTACAAAGTGGCGTTGCATTTCTTGAACATGATCAGTTGATGGCAGAATGGATGGAGATGGAGACTCTTCTGTGGAATGCTCACACCCATAGCTATATCTAGAACCAGTGTTTCAGTTTTCTGAAAGGGTTAAAGATTTGTTTTGTTTTTATTTATAGTTATAGTCTACAAAAACGTGCCATCCAACCTTCAAAAGCATATAAATGTTTTATTAGCTACAAGTGAAAGTTACATTACTGTGTGCAGTATGGCCAGTAAAATGGTTTTCTGTGGAATTGCTTGCCAAGACCACTGCTAGAGTTGTCTACTAACTTTAAATCCAATTCCATGGGCAGATTCATGTGTTCATGGATGCACACATGCACACAGAGATGAACAGTATTATTAGGGCTCAATCACAACAAATTATCGGAATCTTACTGTTTTAATATATGATGATATCAGATGACAGTTTTGCCGTTTCTTGTCTTGCTTAAAACGTTGTTGTTGTTGGAAAGTCATGAAGCTAGAGGTGTAAATTGGGATTTAAGCAGGTTGGAATGTTAATGTTATTTTCTGAGCAGGCTGCATTTACAGCTATTGCATTGTCCTCCTGATTAACATACACATATATGTGTGCACACACTGCCAGAGCTGTGTCAGAACACTACCATGCTGTTTTGTTGAGGTGTGTAGTCTTACAATTAATTACAAAAATAAACTAATGACTGGTTTCCTTTGTCAGTTTGGGTTGTGTTTGATTCTGTAACATTCTAGCAATTCATTATTCTACAGGTTCTACAAGCTAGTCAGAGGCATTAGGTATTGTAAGTGTTGTGGCAATAATGAAGATGTACTTTTAATACTTAAGTATGTTTTAAAACAAGTACTTCAGTACTTTAACTTAAGTAAAAATTTGACTGTACGACTTTCACTTGTGTTGGAGAATAATTTAACTAGTGGTATCTGTACTTTCGTAGGTACTTTGTCCACATCTGCTGACCACCAAAAAGGCATAAAGTCAAAGATGATTTTTTATGCAAGACCATATTTTTATTTCCATCATTGGTCCAGACTACCAAACAGTAAAAGGTCCAGAAACAATGTCAATGGAAGTTCTTAGTAAGACACCCTTTGGCAAGTACTACAGCTTTTTGTAGTCAGCTAAGAATGGTTCAGCTCTTGCTTCTGGGACTTTCACACATTTGTCCATGCAAAAGGCTTTTTTGGGTCGTTTTGCATGCCCTGTGCTTCTGAGATCTATACACAGATTTTCAATGACATTTAGGTTAAAGGGTTAAACCTAGGCTATGGGAGTACCTTCAGCTTGCACTTTTTGAGGTATTCCATCTTGGATGTTGAAGTGTGTTTTCGGTGATTATCTTCTTGTAAGACCTCTCTTTTTTTCAGAATTTGCTGGTATTTACTCAAATTCATTCCTCTTTCTAACAATAAAAATGTAACCTATGCCAGTAGTTGCACCTCACGCCCAATACATTTATCGATCCACCTCCATGCCTAATAGCTAGGGAGATGTTCCTTTCCTGGAAACCTTTTCCTCCAAACACAACTTTGCACACTGGAGCCCAAAATTTATTTTTTGACTTCATCAGTCCAAGGATTTTTCCACCAAATGCATCAGGCTTGTTTATTCATTCGCAAACCTTTCACCTTGATTTTTGCAGCTAAAATACATGAAAATAACTCTTCTGCTGACTATACCATGAAGGTCTTATTTGTTCACATGTCACTGCTCAGTAGAACAGTCCACTCAAGTGTACGCTAAATCTTTCTCAAGGTCTTTTGCATTCAAACAGGAATTTTTATTTGCCTTTCTAGTGCAGTTTTTCTTGTCTTGACCACAGACAACATAAACCAGGGCAAATTATATTACGTAAATCCCCATTAAGCTGTTGTTGTGTCAGAGGCCACCTATAATAACCTGATAAACTGTTCCATGTCGCATAGACTTTAGATGCTGTGTCAACAATTATAAACCACAGTAAGGAGAAGCAGAGTCAATTCAAATGTAATATTTTACAGTAGCAGTAGTAAAAAAAAAAATAACAAAGGATATAGTTTCTAAGAAAATAAAAGTATAACAATGCAGATGTGGGAGGATTCCACGAATCCAAGAACTGAACTAATTTGTATAATTCAGAGTGTGTATTAGTTTTTTGCACTAGTTTTTTGAGGTATTCTTTAGTGGATGTTGAAGTGTGTTTTGGGTGATTATCTTCTTGTAAGACCTCTCCTCTTTTTTTCAGAATTTGCTGGTATTTACTCAAATTCATTCCTCTTTCTAACAATAAAAATGTAACCCATGCCAGTAGTTGCACCTCATACCCAATACATTTATCGATCCACTTCCGTGCTTAATAGCTAGGGAGATGTTCCTTCCCTGGAAACCTTTTCTTCCAAACACACCTTTGCACACTGGGGCCTAAAATTTCTTTTTTGACTTCATCAGTCCAAGGATTTTTCCCCCGAATGCATCAGGCTTGTTTGTTCATTCGCAGACCTTTCACCTTGATTTTTTCAGGTAAGACACATGAAAGCAATTCTTCTGCTGACTATACCATGAAGGTCTTATTTGTTCAGATGTCACTGCACAGTAGAACGGTCCACTCAAGTGTCTGCTAAATCTTCCTCAAGGTCTTTTGCATTCAAACAGGAATTTTTATTTGCCTTTCTATCAATCAAATGAGCAGTTCATTCAGAAAGCTTTCACGATACTCCAGTCCACAACTTGACCTCTACCTTTCATCTTAACTGCCATTTCTTAATATCATTATGAACTGAGGAGACAGCTACTTAAAGATGCTTTTCTATCTTCTTGTAACCGTCCCTGATTTGTGTCAAATAATTTATTTTCAGAATGCTAGGGAGTTGCTTAGAGCAGTCCATTCCTGTGGATTTAGTGTAAAGCTTGAGAAGTGTATACAGCATAAATCTGTATCACCTGGCTTTTCTTAATGATGACTGTGAACAAACCATAGCTCACTAAACTAATTAAGGTGTTTAACTTGGTAAACAACATTTTGCTTGTTACTTTTTCGCTTGTGTGAAACGAAAATAATACAAAACAAAGAAATGTGTCCTTAACTTTATGTCTTTTGGAGACAACTTCATCTTCTACTTACATAATTATCCACAGTAACACACCTTTTACTCAAGAATATCTAAACATTTGTATGCCACTGTAACTCATACTCACTGTAAGTGTTCAGTTCCATGGCATGTATAGGGTTCAGTGCAAATGTTATATGGCACAATGTAGTGACTGCAACATAGACACTGGGTGTGTATAGCAAACATTACGAAATAAATGTTCATTCTGTAGCTTTCGGAATGCAAAACACTCTTTGTTGCCTTTTGTTTGCCACTCAGGCCAAAAGGATTGGTGAATATACTCTCTGAATTATACAAATCACTTCAGTTCTTGGATTCGTGGAATCCTCCCACATCTGCATCTTTATACTTTCATTTTCTTAGAAACTATAGCCTTTTTTAACTACTGCTACTGTAAAATATTACATTTGAATTGACTCTGCTTCTCCTTACTGCACTGTAAAAAATAATTTGGACTGTTGTAAATTGTACCTAATTAAATTTTGTTTTTTAAAATCTATTTGGGTATGCTACTGGTCTATTAAACAATTTTAAGTAGTTTTCAACCGTATATCTGGCATTTTCATGAAACCTTTTTCAGATGGGTATTATTGACTAAACTTTTCGTCAGATAGGATGCGCACGCGCTCTGAGACAGTGTTGGCCGCCATTTATCCTACCATTCTATCACCAGGCAGATGAACACATACTGTAGTTCTGCCATTCTGCGGTAAGTACACTGCAAAAAATGCCTTTTTAAAAATAAGAAAAAATTTACTATTTTTGGGAAAAAAATACTTATTTCAAGCAAAATTATCTGCCAGTGCAGCAAGAAAATTGCACTTGCTAAGATTTCTTAAAACAAGAAGAAAATACTCAAAGACTAAGCATACACAACTTAAATTAAGCAGAATATACTAGTTTTTTTCTCCAATTCTCTTGAAACAAGTAAAAATATACATAGTCTATCTGTTAACACAACTCCTTTACCAATGTAGGCTGTTTTTAAGAAAAAAATTGCTCAAAATTAGTTGTATTAGTTGTATTAAGATAAATTGTCTTGAAACAAGTCAAATAATCTAAACAATATTCAGTCTTACCAAGAAAATAAATCCAAAAAATGGTGGAACAAGATTAAAATGCTGAATTCAAGTCAATTACACTTGTACAGATTTTTATTTTTTGCAGTGTAGTTTATAGTTTAATTTTATAACGTTCTTTCAGTAATTTAGTTACCAATAAAATATATTTAAGCAGAATGTTCAATAGGCCTCCTAGAGCTGTTTTATTGAATATTTTGAAATCAAATAGCCATCCGTTTGCTAGCTCGCTGACGCTAGCGCTGTTTGCTAAACGTTAGTATATTATAAAAGATAATTAACACATGTACCGGTATCGCCAGAATTAACATGTGCAAGCAAGTTTAGCTAAAATGGGAACTGACAGTAAGTGATGTTTGCAGTGGCATTAATCATGTTATGAGGGTCTTTCAAAAAATAACAACCATACAGTTTTATTTGAAGCTCGCCGCGGTGTTCCCGAGCTACGGCCGTGAGTGCAGTGGTACACACGAATTCAGGGGTTCGTTGCTGGTTTCATGAAATACTGTCATTCTAAACAGCACTGTGTTAATATGCGTATTTTAAACTAAAATTGCATATGCCCTTTTCATTTTGTTTATTTTTTAACATGGAGGATGAACTTGAGGACTTCACGAGGACATCACTTCATAATTCCACAGCTGAGGAGGATCCAGTAGACGTGTCTATTGTGATAGAGGGTATCCAAGTGCTGAATGGATGTGGAAACAGAACCAAGCCGTGTATTCTGTTAATGGGCTTGATCTATGCCCTCAACCTTGAGTATCCTAGAAATATCAAGTGCACATTTGAAGTATTCCAGAATTTTTTTTTTGAGCTTGATGGGGCAAAACTGCGTAAGAATGACCTGCTTGTCATTCATGTGTTATGTTCAATAAAAATTGACATGATGAATTGTGGCTCCTGCTTATGACTGTATTTGTATATAAGTAAAGCTAACCTTCGCTGACTAAGTAATGGCTAAGTAGTATTGTTGATTAATTCATCATTACAATAATTGGGTAGATAAAGCATTTCATAATTAAATAAAACAAGTATTCCAAATTGACTTATAATTACTCAGAACTTCTAAGTAATTAGTTGTTAAATGTATAAATAAATGTTATGTGTATGTTACCCATTCTGTTTTACTCTGTTATAGCTCTTAAATTTGGGTATTCTTTACTCAAAACATAGGGTGAAATCTACCCAGACAAACTGAGTGCAAATTGTTACCTCATCTTAATTGAGTAGATTCTATAGGTTGTTTTTTACAGTGATGTGGTTTATAATTGTTGACGCAACATTTAAAGTCTATGCGACATGGAACAGTTTATCAGGTTATTATAAGTGGCCTCTGACACAAAAACAGCTTAATGGGGATTTACTTAATATAATTTGTCCTGGTTTATGTTGTCTGTGGTCAAGACAAGCAAAACTGCACTAGAAAGGCAAATAAAAATTTCTGTTTGAATGCAAAAGACCTTGAGAAAGATTTAGCAGACACTTGAGTGGACTGTTCTACTGCGCAGTGACATCTGAACAAATAAGACCTTCATGGTATAGTCAGCAGAAGAATTGCTTTCATGTATTTTAGCTGCAAAAATCAAGGTGAAAGGTTTGCGAATGAATAAACAAGCCTGATGCATTTGGTGGAAAAATCCTTGGACTGATGAAGTTAAAAAAGAAATTTTGGGCCCCAGTGTGCAAAGGTGTGTTTGGAGGAAAAGGTTTCCAGGAAAGGAACATCTCCCTAGCTATTAGGCATGGAGGTGGATCGATAAATGTATTGGGCTTGAGGTGCAACTACTGGCATGGGTTACATTTTTATTGTTAGAAAGAGGAATGAATTTGAGTAAATACCAGCAAATTCTGAAAAAAAAGAGGAGAGGTCTTACAAGAAGATAATCACCCAAAACACACTTCAACATCCACGATGGAATACCTCAAAAAGTGCAAGCTGAAGGTATTCCCATAGCCTAGGTTTAACCCTTTAACCTAAATGTCACTGAAAATCTGTGTATAGATCTCAGAAGCACAGGGCATGCAAAACGACCCAAAAAATCTTGCTGTTGCTGTTGCTGTTGTCTGTGGTCAAGACGAGCACAACTGCACTTACAAAAACAAATTGTTTTTGGCAGGTTTGCGACAAACTTGTGGTTGATTTCTGGCAAACAGTGTAACATCTTCAATGTGCTTGAAGCTTTTGTATTTGAATACGTTTATGTTACAAATAGCATAAAATTCTGTACACAGCTTTTTAAGACTTCAATACCCCCAAATTCTACAAGCAGAATACTGCAATCTTACTGTTAAACAGCTGTAAATAGCAAAGTATGCTAGCAAATTATTCCTGGGAAATCCTGTAAAGCTCCACTTTAACCAGGCAAGTTAAATATGGGTTATGATTATTTAAGGCTCGCAAAGATACATGTAAGCATTGTTGGTTGTGGTTATACAAGGAGTCTGGTTGCAAGTGCAGAGCTGGCTTAACTCAAAAACAGTAAATAGGCACACCAGAAATTTAAATTAAAAGACAGCACTTCCACTTAGCACAACAGTCACCATACAAAACAAAACACACAGGCAGGGCTTAAATACAGGTGAAACATGAGGGGGCACTTCTGGTCCAGAATCCAGCAGGTTTTCCATCGCATTTGATTCCAGAATGTTCACACTTGGTCTCAGGTAGATAACCATGAGAAGAGACTCACCAGGTAGGAGAATGTCATGGACAATATCCAGAACACTGGTCCTCCAGGCATGGAACTGCATTAGGGTAATCAGGACTACCCAAGGACGGGAAGTGTCAGCAACAGAAAGATTGTAACATTAATTTTAGAGTGGAATGCAAGTGTGGGAGTAACTGTACTTTTTTTGCACAATGGCAGCCAATTCCAAATTTGAGAAACCAAATCTAATTTCTTCTGCACTCATGACAATCTAGAATTTAGCTCATCTGCTTTGAACCAACCTCTTAATGAGCTGAGTCAGGTGAGTTTGAAAGAGATTTGTCCAGCATTGGGAATCATCTCCTTCCAATCCAGAACATATACATAATTTAGCTCATCTGCTAATTACAAACCTCTTGATAAGATGAGTCAGGTGAGTTTATACTGTATGTAGGAAAAAAGATTTGTCCTGTGTAAAGAAATGCTTTTAATCCACAGTGTTTTATGTCTGTACCTAGTTGGGCATACCATGCACACAAAGCACTTTGGGGCAGTTGGTGGCGTAATGGTAGGGTGTTTGCCCCGTGATCAGAAGTTTCAGGTTCGAATCCAGGGCCAGTAAAGTTACCGCTGAGGTACTCATGAGCAAGGTACCATCCCCAAGCACTGCTCCCTGGGCGCTGCCCTTGTTAGCTGGCCACTGCTCCTTCACGATGGGTCAAATGCAGAGGTCACATTTCGTGCACTGTGTGCTGTGCTGTGGTGTGTTCACAATGACAAATAATCACTCACACTTAAAAAATATGCTAGACTTCTTTTTTGCACAGTCCTGCTGTGTCCTTTAAGCATGAATAAGCATGTTTAGTAGAAAGGTGACCTGTCCCCCTTGGGTGAGGCAGGAGCCTTGTGAAGTCTCCTTGCCGGTATTTCTTTTCTCCGTCAGGTTCTTTTAAGAGTAAAACATAACATCCAAACAAAATCTGCTGTTTTTCAGTAGCTTGCTTTCCTTTTGGACAGTCTTATTAACCGTAAAGACTTTGCCAGGCCGATCTGATTTCCATTAGTCATTGCAAGCACTTTGCTGAACAAGCAAATAAAAGAGATGAATGGCTCCTGCACCATCCTCCAACCATCACAGCCCTTAATAGATCAGCTTAAACCATCATAACGGTAATTTCAGGGATTCCCTTGGAACTCCGGCTGCTTATTTAAATGCTGGCTGCGTTACATCATTCCAAACCTCTAGCAACAGTGCCTCCCACTGAGCACCAACCAGGCATCAAACACATAAATCCTGACTATGCTAAAGGCGTAAACTTGGCAGTTTCACAGGCCGTAAGTTCAAACCCACACCCCCGCCAGTTGAAGTTAGCGATCGCTCTGTCTTCTGCAGAAGGTTGTGTTATCGCAAAGTGCTGGTCCCTGATGTGTATCTGGGGATTGGCAACCTGGAAACACTCTGTTGCATGATTCATTCTGAGGCTGTAACTCACGCAGGAGTAGCGTCCACTGCTAACGATATAATCCATCAGGTTTGTCATAGCTGTTACTCTTATATTGAATGTTGCAAAGAGTGGACAGCTCAACTCTAGCCCTAACGTTTCCGCCAAGCCCTTACCCACCCCTGGCTGGGGTAGATTTAGCAAAGTCGACGTGAGCTCTCCTGGGCTCTCCCATCAGAGCTTTCCCTCTTTGTTCTCACCGAGCTCTGCAGGTCGACTTACTCACCCCGGGCCCATATTCCGCCTGAATGATTCTGCCAGCTTCTAACTTTGAAAGATGAAAAGAGCAGCGGTTGACTCAATGCCAAAGGCATCACACGGCTGTCTCCTGTCCGCAATCTCTCACAGAGAGGTTGGAAACAGCAAGGCTGGTTTCAGGCAATGCCATTAACTTTAAACGGTCGCTCAGTCTTGCCGTAATAAGCCAGGCATGTAACTTTTGACAAGATCTCCGGCTTTTGCTAAAAAGGTCTCTTTTGAGGTGCGGCCACTTCCGATGATCACAGTCTTCGAGCCAGATCGAGCAAAGCATCCACAAAATCTTCTTAGAAGTGAAACTTGTAAAGGATTTCCTTTATAAGACCATCTTCTTTTCCCGCCCCCCTTTTTTCTTTGATCAAAAATTTTGTTCAAAGGAAAACCAGAAAACAGAGCAAACCTACCAGATATCAACAGCTTAACGGGAGTTGTCTATACTGATGCAATGCAATGCGGACCCAACAAAACTTTCTTTAAACCCTCCAAACTCCCTCCAAAGTGTCCTTCTTTGGGCTCTTCTTTGCAGTCCAGTTGTCTTTTCAGATATGGGAAGCCACAATTGGTGTTGACTAAATGATTCAAAAAAGGCCGGAAACTGGGACAAAGACTTTTCCTTTGTCTCTCAGTTTATGTTGGAAGAACCAATACTGTAAAAAGATTCATAGCCTAGGCAGCACTGAGGAACTTTTTTTTCCCCCATGAAACCTTTCTGTTCAGGACCTTTTTTTTGCATAGGTGAATAAAAGCTCCATTATTTATTCATATTAAGAACTTTTAGGCCAAGATAGGTCTGAAGACAGGAAAAAATAGATCAACAAAGACGTGATAACCATGTGGTATATTGTAAAGAGTGAAGATAGTATTTTTAAAAGTTTAAATGAATATGTTCATGTACAATATTGATTTTAGAACTTGAACTTAAATGATTTAATATAATGCACAGTACTGAATACAATTCTCTGTTCCAAGCCTACCCACATTGTATTGGGTTTATCTGTTGTCCATTGTAAAACTTGAAATCCACTTCATAAATATTACCTTGATTTCACTTTTAAGTCACATTTATGGTGAGTCTCTGGAGTTTAGAGAGAATGGCAACATAACTCAACTGCCATTACCATATTGTCATCAGTGTCATATGTTTCCTTTGGAATTTATTTTGTAGTGGGTGATCCTCAAACAAATGGTAATAAAAACGGTGACACATTGCTTCGTAATAGATATATTTAGGAAAATAGCAGAGATTTTACATAATTTAAATTGATCTATTAATAGCTAAGTTTAAGAGTTTCTGATGTATATTCTTTGTGTGTGTGTGTGTGTGTGTGTGTGTAGGATCACTACAACTGCAGCCTGTATGATGGACCTGAGGCGATACCCACTGGATGAACAGAACTGCACCTTGGAAATAGAGAGTTGTGAGTAGCAGAACAGATCTTTTTCTCACTCTCTTGGCACTGTTCTGTTTCACCAAGATAACAGAATATCTTGAAGCCGAAAAGCACAAATCGCCCCGGTGCTTTTAAGATAACCTCAAATCCACTGGAACCTGTATTTTTTCACCCCCCTCAAGGTAAATTGTCCCAGTTGATGATCGGTGGCACAAGTGGAATGCATTTTGATACTGACTTTCTCCAGCCCTCTTAAAACAACAAAAAATGTGTTACTCATGGGAGTTAAAACAGAAAGCCTGTGCCACAAATGTCGGATGTCTTAGAAACAATCAATACTTCAACTACGTCTGAAAGTAGATCTGTGTAAAGTCTCATCAAACCTCACCACTCATTTCTGAGGGGTGAAACGTGATTGACTCTGAATCTAGCTGAATTCAACCAACGAAGTCTGCTAACACCCGGGGCTCTGTTGTAACAATCTAGGTGCAAAAGCACATAGCTTTTCCAAATTTAATTTAAGGGTGCAAAAATAACCTTGCCTGTGTTAGATTCCCGGGAAGAAGTCCAAGGTTCAAATGAAGAGAGTCAGAGACGAGGATAGGTTCTTTAAGCTTAAGCAGAGTTTAGTGAGATAGTAAAGATGTTCTTACAAGATGTTCATTCAACCAGGGTCCAACAGAACATCCTCAAAATGCCCGCTTACACAAGAGTTCTTATACCTAGTTATCTTAAGTTTAGTATTCCTGGCATTCTGAAGGACAAATGGCTAGACATCAGTATGTCAGTACGATAGCTAGGAATGAAAGAAAATCATTAAAGAGAGAGACCAGAAAGCAACAGTAAACTTAAATATAGATGAATAAATGTGGAAATTAAGAAGAAAATTATGAAAATATTGATATGAAATCCTTCACCAGATGCATGGTCTAAAAGGGTTGTAGCTGTTTTCTTGATTAAAACAAGGGTCTGTTTTGGGTATAAAATGCAACTAAAATTAACAACACCACTAAGTTGCTTTTTCCAGTAGCTTATCACTGGCAAAGCTACTTTTAAAATGCTGCAGCTATAAAAGTAATCCCCTTTAGCTGTTTTTTTTTTTGGTTGTTGTTTTTCAGTGTTGGGCACATTACTTTAAAAAAGTAATTAGTTATAGTTACTAGTCACTTCTTCCAAAAATTAACTGAGTTGGTAACTGAGTTACAGCATTATAAAAGTAACTAGTTACCAGGGAAAGTAACTCATGCATTACATTTTTAAAAAATGTTCAAAAAAGCTTTGCCGCTCCTGTAGCTGAGAGCTTGGTCGGATGAAAACAGCTTAATAACAGTAACGCGCCGCGTGTTATTGTCAATAACGGTAATGGCATTGTAACAATGGAAACAGTAATTGGGTAGATTATCCGTTACTGAAAAATGACTTTTTTTCAGTAATGCCGTTATTTTAACGCCATTACTTTAACGCCGTTATTCCCATCACTGTTGTTTTTACAAATAGCAATGTAGAGTGGCAAAATGCTACATTGTTGAAAAAAAAACAATTTTTTTTGTCTCTACAAAGATGGATGTTTTCAATTATCAGGTAGTTGAACCTGGTGTTGGTACCTATTGGAAGTGGCTCATTGCTTCACAGCAGTCAGAGGGTTATGATTATTTAAGGAAGTCAGAGGATGGAGTCCATCTTAGAAAAGATGGAAGCAAGAATCCATAGCTGTGAAATAGCTTTGATGTGGTAACTTTTTCTCTACAGTGTATACTGTACTACTGTACTTACTACTACATTAAAACTGTAGCTTGACTGTAGCTTAGCTACTTTTAATTATATGTGGCTTATAATGTGAAAGGCTATTTAAAAGTAACTTCCCTAACAGTGGTCAAATGCAATAAACCAGAATGTCATATTCCACTCCATTTGCACCTAGGTATGTAGCTATTAGAATGGCAAAATGGTTAGGTAAAATCCCAGAAACAGAACATCTGTGGCTGCAGCTGACTTTATTGTAGGTTTTTGTTGATAAAACAAGCTTAAAAGTTTTGCGTTGACTTAACAAAGCTATGAGCAATCAAACAATCAAACATCCTTTTAAGACCAGCACAACCAACGAGTACAAAGAAGGGATCAAGGTAACTTGCTGCTTAAGCAGCGTGGATGTAAAACGATGGAAACTGAACACTCTGCTGGTCTTAATCTAGCAAGAACACTTGGGCTGTAATGCACCAGGCGTAGCACCGTTCTCATATTACCTTAATGAGGCTGACCTTCATCCCCACAAAGCCCAGGGATAAAGAGTGCATGCTGGACTCGGCGCTACAGAGGGAATAAAAGGCCTAATCAAATCTAATTGGGACCCGATCGGGTCGTCTGGACACCGAGGGCGGCAAGAGCATATCTTGGATGGAGCACCGCTGGCTGAACTGCAACAGAGAGGAAAAGGGAGAGAGAGAAAGAGGGAGGAAAGAGATATTGGGAACAAATGTGGGAACCATGGGTCATTCTGCTCCCAAGCCCATCACATTCATTCTCAGCTTGCCAGCAATAGCTTTGCCACTTGCCGGCCACTAATCAAAATTGATAAACACAAACCCTTTGCTTCTTTTCATTCAAGTCAGGACCTTGTCAAGCTGCAAAGGGACACGTCCCACAGCGACACGGCATCTTCTCATTCGGTGTGTTGCTTTTCGACTTTGTAGATATATCAACTTTAAGAGTATTCCTTTGATAGCATTCCACTTCTCTCCCCCTCTAGTCCTGATAGCTTCTGTTTGCTAGTCGTTTCCCCTCAGGGGGTATAACCATTTTATGGTTATAATAAAAATGTTTATGGTTGCAATATTTATTGACGAGCTGCAAACATAAGCCACTGTGACAAGAACAGTGCACATTTTGAGAGCATTACACCTGATTACCTGAGCCGAGTTGCAGTGAAAAAATGTAAAGCACCTCAGCAAATTAGTTTAGAGGATGTTTTTCAGCTTCTAAAAACATTATATACCATTTCAAAGCAGATTAATAAACATGAAAATACTAAAAGCTGAAATAATGAATTTTTAAAGCAAAGGAAGCTTATTTTTTTACCACATTAGTACACACTGAGGTCCTTGTGCTTTCAGATAAGAAAAAATGAGAATGTCTTGACACAAAATCCCTTTAGTTATGATTTGAGATGACAATGCTTCTCTATAATTTTTTTTAACACATTTTTTACACAAGTTGTGCTTTTGATTACTCTGTATACCAGATAGGCACTAAGTTATATTCTTAAACTGTTTTGTCTTGTTGACAATTGTTGAAAAACTGTTGAATCCGGTTTTAACTTTCTCAAGGCACAGAAAGGAACCAAATCTGTGGAACCAAAGTCATTCATTAAAAGAACAAGATAAAAGTGTCATCTGCATAGCTGAGATAAGACACTTTATTCTGTTGGAAAATCTGGCCAAGGGGAAGAATATATAGAATGAACAGAAGGGGCCCCAGAACTTACCCTTGCAGAACTCTGTATGTAATAGGAGTTTTCTCAGCTTTAAAATGATACTAAATGACCCCTGCCTTCAAAGTGCATCCTGATCCATCCTGAGAGTTCAACTCTATTTTCTAATCTCTTTAACATAATGTTGTTAATGACAGTATCTAAAGTCATATCTAGCAGCATAATATTGGCACTAAAGCCATTCACTGCTATGTATTATAATTTTGATTAACAATTGTCAAACAAACCTAAATAAATAATAATAATAATAATACTAGTTTTTGACTGCAATGTAGCCATGATTGTGACATCAGCTTTTTTCCACACAGAAAAGCAGTAGTAGTACTTTTGTGACAAAATGTCATCTTTATGAACTATATATTACCAGTTCTAAACTCCTCATTTTAAAAAGTCTCTGCTAGCACTTTGGTCTCTCCTTCTTATTCCTATTGCACAAAAAAGCTTTCTAAATTTTAACATTCAAAAACAAAGCCTTATGTTAAATGATTCCTTGTTATGATAAAAGTATGTGCTTTGATTGTTCTGATGCTGCTCTACTGATCATAAAGGAAGTGACCAAAAAAGAAAAAAAATCAAATTCAGACAGCATTTTCAGTCTTGCCGATTTTCTTAAAATCGGCGTGATTTTTGAGACTATGTTTGTGTTTTCTACATGCAATGTAGTGTATGTATCTTTTAATGTGTTTTACTAACAAAATGAACATACTTTATTTCATAGGTGTACATTTCTTGGGACTTTTATTTCTTTGGAACGGTTGGTTCAACATGGTCAGTCAGTGTTTCTGTACACTGCCAATGAGTTCTTTTTGTGTATTCTAATCCCACTGAGTATTGTAGATTTGCCAAACAAATGTCACAATTTCTCACCAAGAGACCTAATTTGCACCACATGTAGTGGCATAAAAACAAACAATGGTGAAGTGTGAAAAAGTTTGTCCTTGCCAGCGTGTTCATTTTCAGTTTAGTGGTAGTTTTAGGGGTTTGGCCTGAAGCTTTACGATTTTAGAATCTCTTAGATGAACTACAGTACCTGTTTTTTTTCTTGAATAATATGGTGTCATACTACTACCGAGATAGTAGCAATATCACATTATATTACTATTGTCTTACTTCCTGGTAGATGATTTAAAGTTAATGGAGTTGAAGGAATCAAACCAACACATGATCTGTTTTAACTCCTCACTGTCCTCCATAACACCTGCTAATTTGCTGTGAAACGTTTGTTATAGGCTGCTGTAGAGTTGGATGTCACTTTTACGTGGTCTTGGTCCTGTCACAGTCTTGACGGTCTTTGGTCTTGGTCTTGGTCTTGTCTTGGTCTCGGATCCCCCGGTCTTGTCTTGATCTCGCTGTCTTGGTCTTGTTGTCTCAGATCGACATAGTGGTCAGGAGATTTGGATTTGTCTAGTACTACTACAATGGGACATGATGCAATTTCAAGTTTATAATTGTGTATCTTCAATTTGATGTTACAATTTCATCTACAAATTAAGTATAATTGAAATCAGTTACATATTTTCTATTCTTTAGACAGTTGCTGGAGGTGTTAGCTGTTTTGTCAGATGACTTTGGGACCAGTCAGTACCCGTCATGTCAGTCCTCAACAGCACACAAAAGTTAAGGGAGTTTTTTTTTCGGTCTTTTTGGTCTCGGTCTTGGTCTCGTCTCGACTTTGTCTTGATCTTGACTCAGCCTGTCTTGGTCTTAGTCTTGGTCTTGCCTTGGTCTCGATACCCTCTGGTCTTGGTAGTGTCTTGGTCTTGGTTTAGGCGGTCTTGACTACAAGTCGTGATTATGCTGCATAATATTGCCTGTAAAATTAATCGGATTGAAATTTCATTTTCATTAACACACTAAAGACCTGCTGCCTACAGTATTTAATTATGCTGAAGCGAGGGAGGAACAGCTCAAAAGAGCGTAGAATAAATCACAATTAATACAAATGAGGAAACATGAAATAAGATGCTGATTAAAAGTGTTTTGCTTATTTCCCCTCTTCACCTCTAATTGGACTTGCATATTGTAGGCGTAATTGCTGTTTACGCTCTGGAGAGACTGTGTGATTGTTTTTGTAGGCCACTGCGGGCCTTAGTCAATAAATGGCCAAGGTGATGTTTTTCTAGGAAGTGGGCAATATTGATGTAGTTCATGGAGAACCAATAAGAGTTGGTGTTTTTTTATTAAGAAGGTTTGGCTGTTGTATAGGTATTTTGTGAAGATACGGAATATTGGAAATTAATTGGGGAGAGGACAGCAACAACACCCACAACCTGCACTGAAATGCAATAAAATTGCATTAAACTAGGCTAAACTGCATTATGAACCTGGTTCCTTACCCAAAAAATCAAGTCATGTCTTCCACAAAAGCTTCTAATCATAATTTCATGCCTTTAACATGCCTTTGCCTTTGTTTCAAACCTGTAGTACTTTTTAAAGTATTTCCCAGTTATTTTAGCATTACACTAAAACTCAGATTGAATGTTCTCCTAAATGGCTAGGAGCGACTACATGCAATTAATCTGTGGACATTGGAAATCCATAATAGTATAATTAATCCTTGGGTTGTAAGACGTCTGAACCTGGACATGTTACCACAACTTTTACTGCTTTTAATAACACAAGCTAATCTTTTAGCAGACTTTTACCTCACTGTATCATACCATCAAACAAGAACACTATTCTAGTACATTTTCACATCATACACGATTACAATTTATTCATTCATTCATTATCCGAACCGCTTAATCTCAGCTGGGGTCGTGGGGGACCGGAGCCTATCCTGGCAACTACACACACATGGTGGGGACCAACCCTGGGCAGATTACACACAGTCACACATTCACACTCACATTCACACCTTACGGGGCCAATTTAGAGTCACTGATTAACCTACAGTGCATGTATTTGGAATGTGGGAGGAAACCAGAGCACTCGGAAGAAACCCACGTGAACATGGTAAGAGCGTACAAATTCCACACAGAAAGGCTTTACAGCCAACCCAGGGCTCGAACCCAGGACCTTCTTGCAGTGCTAACCACTGCGCCACCCTTATGATTATAATATTTAATTTTTGATTAAAAAATACATTCAATTTAGCCTTCTAATTTCTCTTAACATTATTTGTAAACCTTTATTGTACAACCTCATGATGAATCAGGACACATTTCACTGCATGTTGTACTTGCATTAATGTGCATGTGGTAAATAAAGAATCTTTACTCTTGAGGCAAACACTAGAGGTGTGAAAAGTTACACCTCCTGTAAGTAAGGCCCACAAAAGTTTTGTTCACTGACACACAGAGGAGACATTGAGTTGGAATCCGCTGCCACTCTGTCTGTTGGTGATTATTAGGGGAAGTAATGATAAATAAAATGAATTGGGAACAGCATAGCAGGATTGGAGGTTCATATGGCATATCAGTTCTTACTGCATCACAGAAACTTTGCTTAATCAGTTGTTTAGATTTACATTCACTTAAAGAACACTTACAAATATGTCAGGCTTCAGGCAAAAAAACTGCTGTCAAGACATTTTGTGGAAAACTTATGCACCTGGAAAATTTGTCACCAGAAGATCATGACAAGTCTGCCATTACTGGCAAATTGCTTTGGCACGTCATTGGCAAGTTCATTTGCCACAAGTAGCAATTTGTCATTGTTGCCAAAACACTGCTGCAAACCTGCCACAAACATTTTATTTTTGTAAGGAATTATCCAAATATCATTTTAAGAGAGTGAATTGATCAAACAATCTCAAAGGTCTCTATCTACAAGCATTGATTAGGACTTAATTTGACAAGAACTGGGAGGGTTCAAATATAAATGTTGAATAAATTATAAACAGAACCATAAGCCAGCTAAACCTGAGAACTAATACTCAACCTAACCACACGGAAAAACACAATCTTTCCCATGAACGCAAACAGATGCAAGACAAAGATACAGGGGAGAGGCAGCCTTCAAGTCAAAGTAAACTCTGTCATTTCTGCTATATACTGTACAGATATATACAGAGAGATGAGACGACATGGCTCCAGTTTTCACAGTGCAACAAGAAACAGGAAACAAAGAACAAATAGGGCATATAGAATAAACAATATATAAATAGAATAGAAAATATAAATTTTTAAACTAGAAATGGAGTATTAAATATAAACTTTAAACTAGAAATAGAAATAGAAGTAGAAAGAGAGATCACTTGGATGCAGTATTACCTACAAAAGTGGAAATTGACTTTTACACTGAATGTGCATGAGGTTAGTAACAGTTTGAATATGAAAAATACTATGTCCAGTCTATTAATAAAACAGTATCTCTTAAAAGGTCTGACTAACATTTCAGTTTGTGAAGATATTATAACAGCAGTGGAGAACCAGAGTCTGTGCAATACTTTCAATAATTTGTGCAGATACAGTTAGTTAGAAGGTGATCGTACTCGGTTACTTTCGTAACCTCGGTTCCCTGAGATATGGGAACGAGTACTGCGTCGTAAGACGCTGTATGGGAAAACTCTTTTTTTCCTCCTCGACTGAAGCCTTTTTCCAATCACGCAGTGGAACTGCACGTCGACTGGTTCGTGCAAAGTAATAAAAACGAACCAATGACTCGGCGGCGGAATTTAGCAAGCCAATGGCTGCGCTGCCCGCCTGAGCCCGGCAAGTGGGCAGGGCTTACGGGCTATATAAACGGCCAGTCCGCCGCCATTGCTCAGATTTCTTCGAATGAAACGAACTGAGGCGTGCAGCACATAGCATGGCCAGGAACGCAGTACTCGTTCCCATATCTCAGGGAACCGAGGTTACGAAAGTAACCGAGTATGTTCCCTGTTGATATTCCACTCGTACTGTGTTGTAAGATGCTGTATGGGAACCAGTACAATCATGCCGTGCTATGATGGGGAACGACTCAAAACATGACACCCGTGGGGAATCCAGGGGAGTGCAAATATACACCAAGTACAGGGTGAGCCAAGGGGGTCCTCCGTGGCTTGGGTGCCGTCCCAGTTGGCACCCGACAAACGGGCCTGAGAGAGTAGGGACTTGAACAATACTGGTCAAGTATCCCTCGAGACCACTCAGTCAGTCTCAGTGATGGACTAAGCCGAAAGGACTCTGGACTGCAGAGCGGGGACGTCCAGGTCGTAAAACCTGATAAATGTGGACGGCGAGGACCAGCCGGTCACCGCATAAATCTCTGAGATGGAAACCCCGGTGGACCACACCCAGGAAGAGGCAATGACTCTTCAGAGTGGGCTCTGACTACAGTGGGGCACTGCAACCCCAGTGAGGAGTAGGCTAAGGCAATATAGCTGTAGCATAAACCTTGATGGTCGAAGGAGAATGCTGCTTATCCAGCAACTCCTGCAGGAATGAAAGAACCACTGACACCTCAGAGGTGACCGGATCAATGTCACAGTCTTGACACCAAGCCGAGAAAAGGGGCCACTTCAAAGCATAGAGACGCCGGGTGGACGGAGCTCTAGCTTCAGTTATAGTGTTCAGGACACGCTCTGGGAGGTCCAGGGACACCCATTGAGCGGCCACACTTGAAGGACCCATAACTCAGGCTGTGGATGCCACAGCGAGCCGTTCGCTTGAGAGAGGAGGTCCTGCCTCAAGGGAATGGACCACGGGGCTGCCTCGAGCAGCTGGAATAACTCAGACACCCACGGCAGGTCCCTCAGAAGGGGGCCACCAGGAGAAGCTTGTGTCTGCGTACACTGACTTGTCTGAGTACCTGTGGTAGCAGAGCGACCGGAGGGAATGCATAGAGCAGGAGATCTGGCCATTCGTGGGCCAGGGCATCCGTGCTTCTCGTGAAGTAAAGCGGGCAATCAGAGTTGCCTTCGGAGGCAAAGAGATCTACGTGAGCCTTGCCGAAGATTTCCCAAATCCTCTGAACTGCGAGGGGGTGGAGCATCCACTCTTCCGAGGAGACGTTGTTCCTTGACAACATGTCTGCCCCTTGGTTCAGTTTGCCCAGCACATGTGTCGCATTTAGTGAGCACAGGTTGGCCTGGGCCCAAACCAGAAGGCATTTCGCAAGCATGTAGAGGCGCTTTGAGACAATGCCTCCCTGATGGTTCACATACGACACCACGGACCTGCTGTCTGAGTGCACCAACACGTGGTGTCCCCTTAACTCCGGCAGGAAGAATTGGCAGGCACGACACACTGCCAGCATCTCCAGGCAGTTGATGTGCAGTCCCGCCTCCTCCTTGGACCAGAGGCCGAAGGTCAGTTTGCCCTCACACAGCGCTCCCCAACCCTTGTTGGAAGCGTCTGTCATGACAACCTTCCTTCTGTGTGCCGTGTCCAAGAGCACCCCTTGGGCTAGCCAGAGAGGGTCCCTCCAACGGCTCAGGGCTGAAACACAGGCCCGAGTTACCGTTATGTGGTGGCGACCGTGGTGCACAGAGTCAATCACTACCCCCAGGAACGAAACCCATTGGCTGGGAGATAGAACGCTCTTGGCGAAATTGACCCTGAGCCCCAGGCAATCCAAGTGGCTGAGGAGAAGGGCCCAGTGCGATATATAGACTGCCTCCGACTTGGCCAAAATGAGCCAGTCATCGAGGTAGTTGAGGATGTGGATTCCCATCTGTCGCAGAGGGGAGAGAGCCGCGTCCATGCATCACGTAAAAGTGCGGGGAGCCAGAGATAACCCAAATGGCAGGACCTTGTATTGGTATGCCACCCCTTCAAAGGCAAATCTCAAGAAGCGCCTGTGATGGGGGGCAATCTGGATGTGAAAGTAGGCGTCTTTCAGATCCAGAGACATGAACCAGTCCCTGGGGCATATCTGCACGAGGATCTGCATCAACATGACCATCCTGAACGACCATTTCGCATGGGCACGATTCAGGAGTCTGAGGTCTAGAATAGGTCACAGACCACCGCCTTTTTTGGGGACGAGGAAGTAGCGGCTGTAGAAGCCCGACTCGCTCTGAGCTGGAGGAACGATGGCCTGCCAATACTCTTTTAGAATCGCCAGATAGCGGCAGGGGAAAACGAAAGTAAACGGCAAATTGCCGGTTTTCCAGCTGCAATGCTCTTTCAACGGCAACGGCATTCAGCGAGGGTAAATCAGCAAGGAAAAGCTCTGTAGCTGAAGAGAAGAAATCTGAGCAACGGCGGCGGAACGGGCGCTTATATAGCCCATAAGCCCCGCCCACTCGCCGGGCTCGGGCAAGCGGCGCAGCCATTGGCTTGCTCAATTCCGCCGCCGAGTCATTGGTTCATTTTTATTACTTTGCACGAACCAATCGACAAGCAGTTTCACTGCATGATTGGAAAAAGGCTTCAGTCGAGGAGGAAAAAGAGAGTTTTCCCATACAGCAATCTACGACGCAGTACAAGTGGAATATCGACAGGGAACAGTGATATGTACATTCAGCATTCAGTGGTTGTGCAAATAAGTAGCGGCAGTGCAAAAATTGTGCAAATGTTATAGCAATGCTGTAGCAATAGTCATTTGAGGAGCATTGCTATTTCAATCGTCTGGCATTAAATGTATGTCAGATCAGCAGCGGTTTGGAGTGATAATACTATACAGTTTGTAAACATAAACATTATTCTTAAACATCTTTCCGGAGACAGTTTCAGTGCAACATGAATGAGATTGTCTGTATAGCAGTGTGTGCATCACAGTGATGGTGATGTGTAAAGTGCAGAGGTGCAACAGAGTCAGTTCACAGTCCGGGTGTGTGTGCGAGGGAGTGTGAGGGCAGGAAGTGTGTTCAAGAGTCTGATGGCTTGTGGGAAAAAGCTATTACGCATTCTGGTGGATCGAGTCCCAATGCTGCGATAGCGTCTGCCAGATGGGAGGAGTATAAAGAGTCCATGTGAAGGATGTGAGGACGATCAAGCACAGTGCAGAAGGCCCTCCTGATGCAGCGTTTGTGAAAGATGTGCTGCAGCGGTGGGAGAGACACTCCGATGATGTTGCCAGCTGCTTTAACAATCCTTTGTAGCCGCCTGTGATCAGCAGCAGTGCTTTTACCAAACCAGACAGAGATGCAACTGGTCAGGACGCTCTCTATGGTGCTCCTGTAGAACACGGTAAGTGTGGGAGGGGGTAGGTTGGCTCGCTTCAGCCGTCTCATTAAGTGGAGACGCTGCTAGGACTTTTTGGTGATGGAGGTGGCATTGGCAGTCCAGGTGAAGTCGTCTGAGATGTGAACTCCCAGGAACTTGGTGTTTTTTATAGTCTTAGTCGTGGAACTGTGGATGATGAGTGGTGTGTGGGTGGAGTGAGTTCTCTTGAAATCGACGATCATTTCTTTGGTTTTGTCCACATTCAGCGACAGGTTGTTCTGACTGCACCAAGCAGCCAGCTGCTGAACCTCATCTCGGTACGCTGACTCATCGTTGTTGCTGATGAGCCCCGCACACAATCATATTAGGATGGCCAAATGTGGGATTGCAGGACCATGATTGTGTCAACCAGCAATCACTGAATTATTATATTTTGTGTCTGGTAAAACACTTTTTCACCTGTCCAAGGTGAGACATAAACAAAACTCAATAAAGTGCATACTATTTAACCTATTCACTAAGTAAGTTGCCTTAACGCCATCTATGAGTCACAGATGGAAGTGTTTTTCGAAATAAAACATCCTACAGACTGTGATAATCTATAAAAATAACAGACATTTTTTATTCTTTCTGGCAGACTGCAGACTGGCATTAAATGATCCGGTACCAGTTGGGGACCCCTGACCTAATGTATGGCAAAGGACAATACATTGAAATTTTGACCCTAAGAGATACATTCTAAATGACAAATATATATAATAAATATTGGCCATACCCAAGTACCTGTATATCTTTGACATCTGGTCAGGACAGGCACCTGGCAACCTGGCAATCCTTGTGTCCACAATATAATATAAAGTTGTGTCGGGTGGAAAAAAACTGCTTCTGTAGACCGCTAAGGATAAGAAATTTCTTTTTCAACAAGGTGACTTTACACACCCTTACAACTTACATAGTTGTCTCCCTTTTTTTTAACCCAACAAAGTTATCTCATCTCCACGGCCCGCCGTGTATTAGTCAAATTTTCTGCACTGCCGAAGCACAACACAGGGAACCAGGCAGCCATCAGATCCAATTTTAGACACTGCTTACACCCTCTGGGGTATGAGGAGGCTTGTTCGCTAGCGTTTATTCCACTGCTTTAGATGTTCCTCCCCCTACAGTTCTGCCTCGTTCCCCCGGCTTCACAGTGCAGGAGAAATTCGGTGAATGCAGCATGGACTTTTGGGGCACTTTTAATTGGACACCAGAAATAGGATTAAAGGAGCTTTGAACTTTCTGTATCAAACATACAGCGAGCTCGGCGCGAGAGCATCACATTTAACTGCAGACACGACCTCCCTTCTTAATTTTTTTCTTGTTTTTCTCGTTGCTATGTGAAGGGATGCGAGCTGGCCAACAGCAAGGGTCCAGTATTTTGGATTTGTATTTTATTACTTGTGTTACATGTACAGAGCCCCAAAAGTCGCATAAATTATTATTTTTTTATCTTGTATCTTGGGTGCTTAAGTTTTTCTTTTGTTTGATGTCATGTCATAAGTTCATTCTGACTTGCAGGCTTACCTTTTTCAGACCTCTGGGTTAAGTTTCCTATCAAGCTCGCAAGTATGTTTGAGACATGAGACATGTCTATGAGACATAAGAGCCATCTTGAGCCCACAAAACAATTACTTGTCCCCACAAGATAAATGGAGGGCGGCAGAGTGGCGCAGTGATTAGCACTGCTGCCTCACAGCAAGAAGGTCCTGGGTTCGATCCTCGGGTCGGGCGTAGGGCCTTTCTGAGTGGAGTTTGCATTGCCTCCCCGTGTTTGTGTGGGTCTCCTCCGGGTGCTCTGGTTTCCTCCCACAGTCCAAAAGTATGCACTGTAGGTTAATTGGTGACTCTAAATTGACCTGTAAGGTGTGAGTGAGAGTGTGTGTGCCCTGTGGTGTGTTGGCACCTGCCCAGGGTTGGCCCTGCCTTGTGCCCGTAAGTTCCCGGGATAGCCATAAATTTAATCCATACAAAAACAGCTTCCAGACAGATTTGATCAAAATGTTTATGTATGCCAGTGTCCCCTCGCTTTATTTCTTATGCAGAAGTTCAATCATGAGTCATTCTTTAAGGAAGGCCTCAGTCTCGTAACCTGGCTTTGGGGCTAAACCCCATCAGTCAGGAGACAAATCGGTGCGGCGTGGATGTTTTCTTTCCACAGCACACGTGGGTTCATGGCAACCCGAGCGAGCCAAATGTGATGATGTAAGTGGGGTGACATGGATGCAGGCAGGAGCTAATTTGCAGAGTCAGACTCAGTGACATAGAAAGAATGGAGTTAAGTGGATTTGAGACGTCCAGCCAGCCACACAAAATCTCATTTTTTCTGTCAAAAAAGGAATGTATGAATGTACCTCCTTGTTTTCAATGGCAGGGTTTTCCTGAGGGACTTTTATTACGTCATTGTCTGTAAAGGCCAATGGTCTGCTCCAAGGCTGTCACTAATGACTGTTTTTACTTGACTAATTGATTTGTTGATAAATCCAAATCATCAATTTTGTCTAAAACATGAAATTGATTTTATTAAGGTAACAACATTAAATATGATTTAAGAGCATAATACTAATTTATACTGATTGCAATGGTTCAATGATAATTAGTGTTACCCAAATAAAATACATTAAATTCATGAAATGTTTCTTTTTGTCTTTATTCACTGCACAAAGGAACATACTTAATGTAACTAGAAAAACAAAATAATTACAAATGGTTCATGCGTCAACAAGCTCAACATGCAAGGGCACTCACGCTAGCATTGTCAATTAATGTAGAATAAGTCCAGATGGTTCTTCTCTAGATTTTTTCCACAGAAGCACTGTGACAGTAGACTTGCTCATTAGGGGCATATGTCAAGCTGTTTCAAGACACTGTCTGTTGTAAGAGGCATATGTTGCAAGGGCAGGATTATGGGTCTTGCTTTGCAGCCCAATAGCGGAAGTTTTGAATATAAGATAAAGTCCGTTTATACCAGGGCCATCTTAGGTACTTTGGTTAACACTAGGCCATCCTCTCAGGTACTTTGGTGTGGTCTAAGAGGTTGTGGGTTCTAGACTGCATCTATCTTAAATGCAATGCTTCCACCATTGTTGCTGGAGCTGGAATGTCCCAACGGTGTAAGTTTTGGATATAAGATACAGTCGGTCTAGAACCATGGTAGCCTGCACCAGAAAACTCTAACATTAAGCCACACCCTCAAATACTTTGGTACGGCAAATAGTTTGTTTGTTACTAGCTCTATCTTATGTCTGGCTCCATCTTATATGCAATGCTGCCACCTTTTTTGAGACTTTTGCAATGGCAGAAGTTTTGGATATAAGATACAGCCAGGCTAGGACCATCTGTAACAGACTATAATAGCACTTTTTATGGACCAAGAGGTTGTGGGTACTAGACTGACTCATAGATATAACAAACAGCCAGCCCTAGATCCATCTTAGTCTGTACTAGAAGAGTATAGTACCATTGCAACTCCTCAGCAGGACTAAGAGGTTGTGGGTTCTATGTTATGTACAACTTTTCTGCCATTGGAACAGTCTAGAACCCACAACAAAGGTTGTAGTGCTTATAAGACAGAGCCAATCTACTGTAAAACCCATAACCTCTAAGTCTTTTAGGCCAACCCTTCAAACCACTCTCAATCTTATCCAATCTCCACACAGAGAAACTTCAGCATATTAGCAGTGTTGGGGAAGCTACTTTTAAATTACTAAATGTTTGTGGCTTGCTTGCGTGGCAGTCATCGTCAAAGAGGTCATTTCAAGATAATAATAATGAACAACTTTTGGTCCCTTTCCTTATTGGACATAGTTCTCTCTCCTTTGTTGTCAGTATCTTGTGTCAGTGTAGGGTTTAAGCAGATGCACCATGTTCCTGTCTTTCCATCCATCTCCACTCCTTTCTCTCTCCATCCCAATCTCGATTTAATACTGTTTCCGGAAGTCACATGACACAACGTGTGCACCCTATCTGGAAAGTGGATTACGCAAGCGTCTTGTTTCATGGTTGGACGGCAAAGTGCTTTTCACCAGGGTCCTTTAAGATGTTGCTCAGTCATTTATAAGCTCGCTATGTCAGCCTTCTTCTCACATCCCTGCCAGTGTCGCTTTGTGGAGAGCCCGGGCAGACTAAATATCCCTTGTTTTCTTTGAATATTTATGCTGTATGTTTTACCCCCCTCTGCCAAGGTCAGCGGGGGGGAAGGTTTGTGACAGGTTGAAATACGTTTTCTTTGATATTTTTGCATGACAATGAGTTCGGCCCAAGGCCCGGATTGTTTCTGCTCGACTTATTACTCCCTGTTCTTTTTCCAGTGATTCCAGACTTCAACTTTGGGCTGCATGAAATATTTACAAGCACTTGGAACATAGTGTATTTCCCACAGAGTACCGAAATGACTTGTTATTGTTATCACAGCCTGGAAGGAGCTTGGCGGAGACACACCCTGATTCATATTACCAATGAGGGACGGACTAGAATGTCACATTCACAGCGTGTCCTACAAACATGTCTGAAATATGAAAATCTAAGGGAACATTTATGCTGGCATGGTTTGTACAGCTTGGTACTTTGGGGACTGTAGTAAAATTTTAAGTGAGTGGAAAAACAGATAAACAGATTTGTGAATATTTAAAACAGCTTTTTTTCTCGCTGTCTTTTTTGTCTCTGTAAACATAATTTATATTTCTCAAAGACATTTTTAGTTAAGGGTTTATCTACATGCAAGAAATGGAAATCAGTTTCTTTGACAAATGTAAACACTCAAGTTGATTTACTTGAGAAGTTATTTAATATATAATAATAATCTGATTTTTTAAATATTTCTTTCAGCAAATTGTAGATAACGTAGACAGCATCAAATAAGGACTGAAAACAACTAGTGCTTTGTTATGAAGCTGGTTAAATGAGTTCTGAGATTGATTAAGAGCAGTTATTAACATAAAAGATGGATACTAAAATCTAAAATTATAAATTTATTATTCATACCAAAATTATTATTAATACCAAAATTGATTATTTCTGTGGAATACTGAGTTAAGACCAGTGGGCTTCATTCACCAATTGTTCCTAAGAAGAATTTGTTCTTAAAACTCCCTTTCTGACTTTCACTAGTGTTTTCTTATTTGAGATTTGTTCTTAGGTAAGAACAGATTCTAAAATGGTGAAGAGCAGGTCAAAAAATGTTATTGCATGTGTATTTAACATTAGCTAATTGGATTTTCTTCTATTCTAGAGTTGTATAATATTATACTATTTAAATAAACTATCTTAAGATCAATTTTAAGAATAAACGTAAGAAAATTTTGGAGAATGAAACCCAATGAGTCTGCCTCCGGCACTACCACCATTGGGTCCCTGAACAAGACCCGTTGCTCCAGGGATACTGTCCTTGTAATTGAGAAATGCAAGTTTCACACTCAACACCGGAGCTCCACAAGGATGTGTGCTCAGCCCTCTCCTCTACGCACTCTATACTACTCTATACTGCATGGCCACACACAGATCCATCCCAAATTCACTGATGACACAGTGGTGCAGTGACAATGAGGCAGCCTGCAAGGAGGAGATTGAGAACTGGACATCATGGTACCATGAGAGCTGCCTCTAGCTTAACATGAACAAGACCAAGCAGCAAGTGTAAGAAGTGCTTCTACTCCCCCTCTACATCCACGGAACTGCAGTGGGAAGCAGTGAGTAAGCAGCTTCAAATATCGGGGCATTCACATCACTGAGGATTTGACATGGACTAATCTCATCTAAGCACAGTCCAGTCCAAAAAGGCAAGGCAGTGTCTTTACCACCTCAGACAGTTGAAGAGGTTTTGGTTTCTCCAGTGATCCTGAGGACATTTTACTCCAGTGATGTGGAGAATGTCCTGGCCAAGAACATCACATGCTGGTATGGAAATAGCTATGTATAGGACATTAACGGATTACAGAGAGTTATTCGGGCAGCTGAGCACTGCATCAGATCTGCTCTACCCTCTCTGCAGGACATTTACACCAGGAGATGTCAGAGCAGAGTAGTCTGCTGAAATCAGGCAAACGCTTTAGGAGTATTATGGGCAAAAACCAGAGAGGCTCAGGAAGAGCTTCTGTCCTTACCCTTAAATGAAATTGTGAACATTTTTATAATGTAATCAGCATTATTAATGCCATTCCCACACTGCCATCTCTCCCTCTCTCTCTCTCTCTCTCTCTCTCTTCTCTCTCTCTCTCTCTCTCACTCTATGTATAGATATATATTTATATCACATTTTCCGATGATCTGTCTCTTTCTGCCACAGATGGCTACACTACAGATGACATTGAGTTTTATTGGCGAGGAGGAAACCATGCGGTCACGGGTGTAGAGAGGATAGAGCTGCCCCAGTTCTCCATCGTCGACTACAAGCTCATCTCTAAGAATGTGGTCTTCTCAACAGGTGAGGTCATGTGACTACCTACCTACCACGCCTTAAGCATCAGGAACGCATGCAGTTGAGGTTAAACTCATACTTACTGGCACACTAGGTAAAGTTTTATATATAGTTTTACATATTATATATATTTTTTATATATCAAAGTCAACTTCTCTGCTATATACAAGTATACAGGACAACATGGCTTCAGTTTTTAAAGAGTAGAAAAAAGACCAATAAGGCGCATGGAATAAGCATGAATAAAAACTATAGACTATAAACTTTAAACTACAGGTAGAAAAGAGATGCATTATTCAGCTTACAATTATAGTTCTGGAATTGTCTTTTCACACTGATTGTGCAGAAGTTCTGCAGCAAATCAATATGGAAATTCTAAACACAATATCTTAAAAAATAACAGTATCTTTATAAAGTTAACTATGTGAGGGGTTCAATAGTATGTAGTAGTATGTACAAATAATGTTCAGTAATTTTGCAAATATTGTAACAGTAGACAATTGGAGAGAAGTACACTACACACACAAACACACATACAGAAGCTCTCCACACATCAGTCAGAAAGTAGAATTTCTTAGCTTAGCTTCTACTTAATTCTAGATGTGCCTTATTGCCATCATCTTTAATGTGTTTGTGTGCGCATTAAAGCACTAGTTATTCAACAAAATATTGAAGTGTTTGATGCCATGATTTATTAAACTGTTCCATGATTTATTTATTCATTTCATGAATTTGTCATGTGACTGAGTGAGGAGGGCAGCTGGAAGATGGGAGGAGGGGACTGTTCGTCTCTGCACTCAGCAAAACCGGGTGAAGGGAAAAATACTTTATAAATCATAGACCTGCAGTGGCCTCCTGCTGTAGGGAACAGGACAAGCTCAAGATCTCTTTCCTTTATTCATGCCCGTATGTCACCAGGCGGGCTGAGGAGTGCAGCCTGGCGTAACGAGTCTCTGAGCTGTAATTATAAAGGGGAAGATACATTTCAAAAAGACCAGAGTATCGTCTTATTAAGCCTTTACCATGCCAGGCCATTGATTTAAAAATCCTGTCGTGAAATATAAATAATCTCTGGCTCATTTTCTGCTAGAGGGATTTGAATGGCTCCTTTACTTTGAGATGGGGACAGTTTTCCTTCTGTGTCCATAATTCTTATCTCCTTTTGACTGACATGGTTAAGGTAAATCTCTGAATCATAAATTAATATGTAAACCATAAATCATTTGTCCCTATAAATCATTAATTTGTCTCTAGTTTATGATGAAAGAAAATCTTACATTTCATGTAAGAAGCTTAAGGACAGTATTAGAGATATGTCTGATATTCTGTTTAGTTTCACTTGTAATCTAATACATCTGGTTAAGATTATTTTTATATTCACATATTGGCTGTGACTGTGCTGACTGTGTCCACAATTGCTTTACTGTCTTTGAAAAACAACAAAAAAGTCAAATTCAAAGTAAGCTCAAAGTATACAGAGAGACAAGATGACATGGTTCCAGTTTTACTAGTGGAAAGAACAAGGAACAAAGAACAAATAAGGCACATAGAATAAGCAGTTTATACATAGAATATAAAATATACACTTTAAACTAGAAGTAGAAAGAGAGACAATTAGGATGCAGTACTCAGCCGACAAATATGTTCTTGGAGTTGTCTTTTACACTGAATGTGCATGAGATCAGTAACAGTTTTAATATGAAAAATTCTATACACACAGTCTATTAAATAAAACAGTATCTCTTATAAAGTCTGAGCTAACATTCAAGTCGGATCTATTATGTGCAGATATTGTAACAGTAGTGGAGAACTAGAGTCTGTGCAATCCTTTCAATAATTTGTGTACAAGGCGGAGACTAGCCCTGGGCAGGCGCCACCACACTGCAGGGCACATACATTCACACAATTGGACTCACATTCCCACCTTATGGGGCCAATTTACAGTTGCCAATTAACCTATAGTGCATGCTTTTGGACTGTGGGAGGAAACCGGAGCCCTTTGTTTTTTATTTTTCCCAGACACCTAGAGTCTTCATTGTTAGCAGTTTCCTCAACTTTTTTGATATGCCGTGAGTAATATGTTAGTTTAAAACTAAGTAAACCAAGTTCTGCCAACACTAGATTGAGGTTGGTGGTCATGGCCTACTGGTAGAATACTTGCCTATGGACCAAGAGGTTGTGGATTTGAGTTTCATAGAATCCCCCATTCATGACTGTCCCATAGGGCCCTTGAGCAAAGCCTTAAACCCCAAGTCGATCAAGTGAGACTAATTAGGAAATTAGAGCATTCGTCAGAGATTCTTATCCCTATGGATGAGTTTCTGGGAGATGTCATAATTATAACATTACTAGAACTCTTATCACTGTCTAATCATTATAGCATCTATTTCTGTGTATACTCTTAGATATCTTTCTGTAGCAGGAATGAAATTTTGGCCAATTTAGACCAGGCTATACTATTTCCATTTTAATGTGATGGATAATGAGAGCTGACTCATGAGAGATAACTGTCATTTTTTGCCTTTATATGGCTATGGCAGAGGGGATGCAGCACATGAACATGCCCTTGCATATTAGACCCTCGTTGCACCACCTCAGTGTTCAAATTAGAGTTCTAGCAGAGGCAGTAAATGGGGACAGGCGAAAGGCCATGCATAGAGCCAAATGGAGCCAAAGCAAGGCCCTGAATTCAAACAAGGAGAGTCTGCTTAACAGAAAAAACAGACAGTCTTAGTCCAAAATCAACGATCAACAAAAAAAATTGGGGCAGTTGGTGGCGTAATGGTAGGGTGTTTGCCCTGTGATCAGAATGTTGCAGGTTCGAATCCAGTGCCGGTAAAGTTACCACTGAGGTACTCATGTCCCCAAGCACTGCTCCACGGGTGCTTGTTAGCTGCCCACTGCTCCTTCACGGATGGGTTAAATGCAGAGGTCACATTTCGTTGTGTGCACTGTGTGCTGTGGTGTGGTGTGTTTGTAATGACAGATAATCACTCACTTTCACTAACAGGCAAAAATAGAAGTCCAAAAACAAGATGCAAACAGAGTTGAAGACATAATCCAGGAACCACAAGAACAGGCAATACTTCACAAGAAAATAGTGAAAACAAAAAGCAGTATATAGAGGAAGTAGCTTGTACTCAGGTGAGCTTGATCTGGTTATCATTGGTCTTTCTGAAGCTCTGGAGTGGAATTCGAAAGACGGGGAGAAGCTTAATTCCACAATCCTGCTGAAGCACTACACACCCTGAGCCAAGCAGTTTTCAATAAACCCTAGTCAATGTTTGAATTATTGTGTTAGTGTGCATGTGTTTTACATGTTAGCTTTGTACTTGTCTGTGCATATTCTCTGACCGTCTCCGATGCACACACACAATGTGGTTCTGCTGTGTGTCATCAGGTTCGTACCCTCGCCTGTCGCTCAGCTTTAAGCTGAAGAGGAACATTGGCTACTTCATCCTGCAGACCTACATGCCCTCCATCCTGATCACCATTCTGTCCTGGGTCTCCTTCTGGATTAATTATGATGCTTCCGCCGCCCGAGTGGCTTTAGGTAGGAACTGACCCAGAATCATTTCAATCTTTTTCTGAATATCATCAACAAAAATGAGGAGAACTGATGAGGTTTATATGTAATCCTTTTGACATGAAACATATGAAATAACTTCTTTTTTTACCCTGAGAGACACAATGACAGAATTATTTCTTGTTCCCAACACTAACTAATAATCTAGCGTCGCCAGCGGAAAGGGTTCTCACTTCATTCGAATTAATCTGTTACTGAGATGAAAGCCATAATGTACAGAATGCATATACTTAGCATTCATGACAACTCTACAACTCAGCAACATATGTACACACACACACTCATATACACACACAAAAGCCCTTCCTGAGCAATCTGAATGGCATTTCATGCTCCGGTTTATGTACATCCTTTCCCCCACTTGCCCCCTATTTCCTTCCTCACTTTTTTGATTTTTTCAATTTTTTCGCTGTCATGCTTGATTATGTAAACTCTGCCCACCAGGTCTAGTAGGCATCTCTCTTCCTCCTCTCTTTCTCTCTCTCTTCCTCTCCCCACTGTGTTTGTCTGTCTCCCTGTATAAAAAGAGCACTCTCGCTGATTGGAGTCTGACCCGTATTCATTTATCTGTGGGTGTGGGGTAGTTGTGCAGGGTTGTCGGGATTTGATGAAAGACCAAAAAACAAAAAAAAAAAGAGCAGTGGACGTGGGAATGATAAAAGATGACAAAGTAAGAGCGTGCGTTGCACAGAGATTTGTGGGTGTTGTGGCCCACGCCTGTTACAATCATTAGGTTAGGATTGCAAAGCAGATAAGCAGGTTGTGTGTGTGTGTGTGGGTGGGTGATAGGTTGTATGTTGGAGGAGGTTTGTGCAGTCAAAGTGTTTTCACTTTATATCTCTAATTTAAAGGAGACCTGTCCTCATTAAACCACAAATTATGAAATACAGCTCACTCACATTGCTTTTAGCCAAAGCAGGCAAGCGAAAAAGCTCTGAATGGCGACTAGCATGTTAGCTCTTGCAGTGCAGTGAACTGAAAATAAATCGAAATCGACATTTAGAACCTCTGATCAACATAATCTTGGCCGTACCGGTTATTTCAGTATTTTTAAAAACTGTTAGTACTTTCACCAGTGTGTTTCCTTCAGTCATTTTAAAGTCACAAAGATATGCCCCATGTTAATCCCAGCTGTAATGGTTTAGCATATTTACAGTACAGTCAGTGAACTCGAGGTAATCAAGGTGAAATGTCTAGGCTGTGATGCTACAACATTGTCAATGCCTATGCGTTGGTGTCACTCCTGAAATGAATAAAAAACAACAGTGTCGTTCATAATCCTCCAGACTAAAACTGTCATCCAGTTTGTCTATAATGCTGTTCAAATTCTCAGACTCTCATTACCTTCTCAGCTCTGGCAACAGGCTAGCCAGAGTCTGAGAACGCGCCTCCCTGGTGACAGCATGCCATTATTTGTTCCCAACTTGGCAGTACCTGTTTGGATTCCTGAACGTACCCTCACAGGAGTCTATTAAAAAGTAAAAGTAAAGAAACGTTTGGGTGAGAACTAGGTCTGATATGACAGTGTGCAGGGAAAAGCCATGCTAATGCAAAATGCATGTATACAAGCGAGGCACAAATTAGGTGTGGCCATTAGCATTTCAGAATTAATTTGCTGAAATATTTACTGAGTGTTTGAAATAAGCCTCGCAGGAATTTCAAAATTTAAACATTGTAACGGATAAATAGTGTGCTGATATAGCGCAAAATCTGCACTCTGGCTCATACCAAAGAGAGCTTACATTTCCTATTAGAATGATATGATGCTAACTGGATTGCTAGCCATCATCCATTGTTAAATATTAGCTTTCTTTGGCTAGAGTCCTATTGTCACAGGCCTTATTGATAAATAATGAAATAAAAATAACTATTCAAGAAGGGATTTGCTGGGTGGAGCAGCATTTTTCAGTGGATTGATTTTGTGCAAATCAAAACCAAAGGAAAGCAAATAATCAGACTACATAAAAAAAAATCAAGACCCCGGTGAAAGCCTGTCTTCATGAAAGCATCCTTGCCTCTCAATTTCATTGAACTGATATTCAGCAAGATATGAACAACCACAGAAACCAAGTCTTTGGGAATACAAAACATGATGTTCCACTACTTTTCTGCTTTACAGTTGATTATATTTCACTTTCCATCTGACAAATACACCCACAAACTACCATTATCTCAAATTCTCTGGTCACTAAGGGGTCATCGAAAGCTAAACTGAAGAAACAGATCGCAGAGACTTTTCTCTTCCCAATCTAATCCTTATTGTGGAAAAAGTAAAATAAAAATTGAGAAATAAGAAATATTTTGAAAACTTGGATATATCGGGAACCTTGCAAGTTCTGAGGCTTAAATCAGTAGCCACATCAAACTAAGATCCAGCGTATATTGCACAACTCCCTACGGTTTTTCTGCTGTATATGACTTTACAGGGTCTCCTCTATTCAACCTTAACCAACACTACATTTTTCATCCAAGGTATCACCACTGTTCTCACCATGACCACCATCAACACGCACTTGAGAGAGACGCTTCCTAAGATCCCATATGTCAAAGCCATTGACATGTACCTCATGGGCTGCTTTGTCTTTGTCTTCCTGGCTCTGCTCGAGTATGCACTGGTCAACTACATCTTCTTCGGACGCGGCCCTCAGAGACAGAAGAAAGCAGCAGAGAAGGCCGCTACAGCAAACAATGAGAAAATTACGAGGATGGACCCAAACAAGGTATGGCAATTCCAATCAATCGGACACTGTCTTCATATTCACAGTGTGACAAAGAAGTGAGTGAAGAGCAGATAAGTAAATGCGAAATGAATAAGATTTTCTTATGTTGCTCTGGTAATTTTATAGTCCACTTCAGAGTATTCAGTTGATTAGTAAGTTTGAAGTGCCGGTACTTGTGAAACAAGATTAGGACACATCTAATTAGATGCATTCTCACAGTCTAAGACCATTTTACCTAACAAAAATAGTGTTTAAGGATGTGTTTAGGGTTCTTTGCACCTATAAAGATTATTAGTCTAAATATACTTAAAACTCCAAAGGACTCTGTTATAGGTTTTCATTACAAGTTTCTTTTTAGTGGTTCTTCTTAGACGTTACCCACAAAATGTATAAACAAAGAACCCACTGAGTTTCTATATGGAGCTTACTTACAGTCACTTACAGTTTTTCTTTGGTTTGCCTTAACTAACTAACTTTAACCAAGGCTGTTTTTTTACTTGTTGTTAATGACTGTTCTCAAAATGTTTCCTGTACTGTTAATGACTGCATTGATCATTCTGTCCACTCAGCTTTCATATTCTCGGTGTGTTTATGAATGTTTGACTTGTGATTTTTGTGATTACTAGCATAACAGATTAATTTAACTCTAATGAACTCTAATCCATTTCAACTAATACTGTTTACACACAAAAGCATGGATTTAACCTCCTATAATATATTTTAGACCTTTTGTCTAATATAGACTGCAGTCATGTGAAAATGTATAATCATTTAAGAGAAGTTTTCTTAGTTCTTAGTCAGGCAAAATACAACTGAGTTGAGGTTTATCAGTCTTATTGTGGAAGGATGCCTTGATAGTCAGTCAACAGCTCCTCTAATTAGCTTAAATAGATAATTGTAATATATTAGCAACTGTAAACACCATGTTGGATAACTGTGGTTTAGTTGAGATGTGCCTGAGCAGTAGAGGCTCTACAGAGTAAAAGATAGATGTTTCTCCTTGAAGAGTTTTATAGAAGGCTAGTAGCTTAACATTGTATGATACAGAAGCAAGTGATAATCATAAAACAAACATGTATTTGGAGACAATATGAAACAATCAGCTCACAAAAATAAAGGGGATAAAGAGAAAATGTTTCCACAGTGTTGTAACTTCATTAAAGAACTCAGATATAGCTATAATGTGTATCAAATTAGCAAAGGTGCCACCTTTGATATCAAGGAATGACAATAGGATCCCCTTTTTTCTCAGCAGTTGTATACTGCATATAAGTGAGTGAATCGGA
This sequence comes from Distichodus sexfasciatus, assembly GCA_032718565.1. NCBI lineage: Eukaryota > Metazoa > Chordata > Actinopteri > Characiformes > Distichodontidae > Distichodus > Distichodus sexfasciatus. Next base: position 2,356,964 of record JAVGVS010000038.1, on the reverse strand, counting down.
AGAATTTTCCATTTATAAAACTGTGCTAACTTAATCCATTTTATTGAGTGATGTTCAAAATTTGAGAAAATAAAATGACATTTAAAACATTGCTTAATTTGGCCTGATTTGAAGATTTATTTAACATTTTTGTGATGATGGGTGGTGGTGGTGCTGCTGGTGGTCTAGTAGTTAGGGTACTTGGTTCTAGAGCAAGAGGTTGTTGGTTAAAATCCTACCACCTCTAGGTCTTTCAGTCAGATGTTTAACCCCAAGTTGCTCCAGAGAGACTGTCCCAGAAATTAGGAAATGGAAGTCGCTCTTGAGTGTCTGCTAAATGCTGTAAATTTAAATGATAATGCCTTAAGATAACTCAGTCACATGCAGTGTGGAACCTGGTGTAAGCTCACTGAAACATTCAAGATATTAATATCAGGCCAGAAACAAGTACATATAATGGCATGTCTGAAATGTAACTTATTTGTCTCTAGACCTAAACTGACTTAATGTTTTACAGAATATCGCTACTATACTATACAGTATTTCATATTTCAGTGCAATTTCTAGGGGGTTTTATAAATAGGCATGCCACCAGATCTCTGCAACAATAGTTCTAACCCCTTTTGGGGATTAGTCAAACAAGAGATGTTTGACAGTCCCAAATGAGGTTGTGCCACAGAAAGTCCTGTTGAGATGTTATAACAAATGTTGGAGCTCAGTAATTACTACTATCATACTATCTATCGTTCCATTGTCAACTCAAACTTGGCTAGCAACAAAGGGCCCTCTTAGGTGACGGCTCTCCTTCTTGGCACACTGACTGATGTGCTGGTTGATTTTGTGTGCTTGCAGTGGTTGGTGGGGAATGTAGTTCAGAGAGACGATGCTCTGTATGCCAGAATGAAACAGAGGGATATTGACGCTCATGACTCGATGTGGGAACCGATCTTTGTGGACGATGCCACTATAGGACTAGGCGATCAAAAAAATAAGGTACTGGATAAACAGTTGTAAATGAGCTGTGAAGCACAGCCTGCCAAACTCATTTTGCAATCCTGGCTCCAACGACTCTCTTTTGTTATGATTTAGAGCACGATCAAGTTCTTTTCCCCCCCCTCACTCCCTCCCTCCCTCATAACCATCACTTTTCCTATACTCACGCCTTCATTTATTGTATTTAAAGGGATAGTTCAAACAAACACCACTAGCATGACTAACTATGAATAAAAGCTAGTTTTGACAGCTTTCATTCATTGTTAAGGCTGGTTATTATGTGCAGGGCTGGGGTGTTGTTGGATATTTTGTATATACTTCATATCACAAAGGCAAACTCTGTTTAGGTCACAATAGATGACTGTAGGAGCGTGGGCAATAAAAAGCAAGCTGACAGCAAATTTGGTTGACAGATGTCATGTTGGACATAAAACTGCTTGTTTTTCACAAAATATTGTTTGGTTAAACTAGGACTTTGAGGTTTCGCTATTATCATCTAGATCACGTTGAAGGGATTATGATCGTTCCTACGCATAATTAGTCGTCAACTTTCTATCTAGTGCTGTGATGAATTTCACAAATAGAAGTGACTCAAATCAAATAGCAAATGAGACATTACAAGCAGGACCCGATTATAGTGACTTTTCTCAAACAGCATAATTATTCCAACTGAGCAATGAAAGCATAATTTTATAGTGCTCTCTACAAGCCAAAACTGAGCTAGAGAGACAGAGACAGAGAGAGAGAGTTTGGATACAACAGAGAATGACCACCCAAACTCGCAGTAGCCCCAAGCTCTAATAGCAGCAGCTGCAGCACTTTTCTTCCATTTAACCCATTCACTGCTGTGTTCTGTCTGTCAGTGCAAACCTGTCATCTTGACCATTGTTATTCCATCTTTTTGTTTTTCGCCGCTTAGTCAAATTTGAGCAGTATTGCCTTTTCACCATGTTTTCTCTGAATCCATGTTCTCAAAAATACATGTTGTTAATGTTGTCTCAAATTGCTGTTTTTGTCTTTACACAAATATTGTACAGTATCACTTTACATCTTACAACCACTTAGTGTGACATTGTACCTTTAAAAACAAGTGCATAATAGGAGGCAACTACAAGACGTTACTGTCACATGCATAGTGTGGGACTGTGTTAGCTCAAGATTGAACTCAATGTGTCAATTTCCTGGACTATGATTAAGCCTAAGCCTAGACTAGCTTTGAGATTCAGTGCTAAATCTGCAATTCAGTCAAAGTAAACTTTGTCATCTCTCCTATGTACACATAAAAAGAGAGATGAGAAAACTTGGCTTCAGGTATTACAGTTTTTCAGTAGGCTTAATCCCTGTTTAAGAAACTAGCCCACTATGTCTTCATATTGTAACACAATAACATATACATATTGTGTAATGTAAAGTGATACATGTTTGTACAGATGCTAAAATATCAGCAGAAATGATTTTTATGTATTTATTGAGAGTGTAATAATGTTCTTCTTCTTGAATGACATTGGTCCTTATCCACCAAACATTCTAATGAAGAAATCAGTGGTGAAGTCAGACAATATTACAGAAGACACTTTTTTTCAAACAAACCTACATAGTTGTATTCTATGACGACGTATTAGGGCCTTCGTAGACTAAATGGATCTGTTGCAGTATTCTGCATACAGAAATGGTTCAGCAAAAAAAGTTGGGGGTGGGGGAGGGGTGTGCCACCCCCTGGCTCTGCAGTTTGTGCCAAGATTCTGACAAGATTTCATTTTGTAAAGATTTTCCCTAGGTAAGAACAGAATCTATTCTGAAGACCAAATGTAATTGCATGCCTGTTTGTGCAAAACCTTAGCTTTTTAGGCTTTCTTCAGGTCTGCAGTTTTATGAGTCCTTTTAAATGTCAACTTTCTTCAGAACTTTGGTGAATGAGGCCCATTGTTTTGTTCAGTTTAGCATCAGTCCATCTTTGAGTATATTCTTTGAGCTGTTCCAGTCTGTCTATGGCTGCTAATTTCGCCCTCCTCCGACTTGCAGATGGACCCCCACGAAAACATACTCCTAAGTCCTTTGGAGATGAAGAATGAGATGGGGGCGTCGGAGCTGGCGTTGGGTCTGGGGGACCCTCGAAGCACCATGCTGGCCTACAACAGCTCCACACTACAGTACCGCAAAGCCGGCCTAGCCAGGCACAACTTTGGACGCAATGCCCTGGAGCGGCACGTGGCTCAGAAGAAGAGCCGGCTGAGGAGGCGCGCCTCCCAGCTCAAAATAACCATCCCAGACTTGACTGACGTAAACTCTATCGACAAGTGGTCGAGAATGATCTTCCCCACCGTCTTCTCCTTTTTCAACATCGTCTATTGGCTCTATTACGTCAATTAAACAGACACTGGTGCAAAGTGAGATTTTTTAAATTATTATAATTCTACCATTATGGGGTTCCTTCCTTCATTTTGCCACATTACACCAGTATGTTCTTATCTAAAAAAACAACTTTTGCTAGTTTCCAATAACTCCAAAAACACCTTAATTGCTGGCTAACAAAGACATGTGTGTAAGCAAATCATGGGGAAAATGGTGCCTGTTTTAGACACATCCTTTTGTATTTCAAAGTAGGTTATATAGTGAGTTTAAGTACCTAAACAATGTTTATCCAGGATTTTTTTATACGTTTTTCTGATTTCTAAAAAGATTTTTGATTTGTTGCCAAACTTAAATACATTTTTCAGGAACATTAAAGGAACAAACAGCTTAATCAAAAGCCACAAATGATAATTATTCATATTTAAATTGTCTAAGGACATAACACTTAAAGTTATGTGACAAATAATAACCTCAGCATGATTAATAAAATCATGCTAAACTTCAAAACTGAACTGAACTTCCTGAATCCAAAATCAAACCTTCCAAACTGAAACGCTTTGGGCCAATTTTCCAGAACACGATTAAGCCTAAGCCTAAGCCTAGACTATTTTTGATTCAATTTTCATTTCAATTCAATTATATTTATATAGCGCTCTTTACAACAGACATTGTTACAAAGCGCTTTATATATAATTGGCCCACACCCCCAACATGCAAGCCTGAGGCGACAGTGGCAAGGAAAAACTCCCTCTAACAGGAAGAAACCTTGAGAGGACCCAAGACTTGTAAAAGGGATCCCAACCTCCTCTGGGCGACCAGGGCGTGTGAACATTTAATACACAAGTTAACATTAGTTCAAAATTAAATATTAATTTAGCCTTCAGTAGAGTTGTAGCCAAGACCACCTAAACCGAAACTGAGACAAGCCCAAGACCCTGAAGCGCTGAGACCGAGACCAGACAAATGCACATTTTACACCATTTGACAAATAAGTGGAACATGCAAAGCCTAAGCAGCCATCAAAAAGAGCTGAACAAAGCAAACAACATACGCTAAGAAACATTAAACATGTTAATTCAATATTTTTCTCTTACATATCTATAATGAAGAAATTGCTATCCAAACTGATAACATCATATGTTAAACTCAACAAACCACAGTGGCAGAGCACTCCTCAACCCCAAAGATAAGGGGGTAGTTGCTAAACACCACACAAACATAAGATTTTCCTGACATCTTTCCCAGATAACCACAATTTTACCTGTGCACACGTGTGTGAGAAGGGGCGGGTAACCACAGTCGGCACTATCATCATTGGTTGCACTTGAAGTGAGAAGTTATCCAATCCGACAGTGAACAGCTCATTAATATTAATATTTTTAGAGTTATGGTCTCGGCTGGCCTCGAAATAGAAACCAGAGTCCTCTTTGTCCGAGTCCATGAACAAATACGACCGATTCCAAGACAAGACCGAAACTGGTCTTTAGACCGGTCTTGAGTACTACAACATTAGCATTCAATTGGTGATTCTCCATTGTATCTGAAATTTAGTCCAAGACTTGGCTTAATACATGTTCAGGAAACCAGTATAACTAAAGCATTCAGAGAATAAAGCTTTTACACTGTAATTATGAATGATTCCCCAGTATTAGAATATTTCATTATTATTTATTTATGTTCTCCTTTGCCTAGATTACAATTTAATTTAAAATCTAAGCACTCTATAGTAGACCTACACACGACAACAATAATTATTCCACCAAGATCATTGTATAAATTGGAGCCAGCATTTAAGGAGTCCACTTCAGGCAATTTTACAGGAAAACAACTTATAAAGGAGACTTTTTTAGTTGAATTACTTGCACCATATCTTGTAAATATCTATTATATAGAATTGTTTAAAAAACAATGTATTCAAATCAAGTGTGACTTCATTAAGCATATATCTGTGTTTACATATGGAATGATGTATTATATCTTTCTAAAAAACAAGTCTGAGGAACAATGACCAGAATTTGCAGGCTCATGAGACAGCAGAAAGGACTTCAGTCTCATCAACAGAACAGAAATAAAGAAAAAAAAAGATTTCACTCCTGTGGAGCCCTGAAATAACAACTCATATCTTTCACTTACAGAGCAGAGAGAACACACGAACAGACTTTAGAAGTAACTGGCTGTAAAGCATAAGCACAATACCGAAGCATCTCAACTGAAAAAGGAACTGCTGTCTTATTCCTGTAAAATATATATTTATGTACGTGAAGTACACTCTGTCTCAGCTGAAGACTTTCTCATTTATTTTAATGTAAAAATCTTTGTTTATGTTTATCCATTTATTTTCCTGAACCAAATTCTTTTAAGCTATTAGGCTGGAATACAGATCTGTTAGAGAAGGGGGAAAATTATCTTCAAAAACAAGTTTAAAAACCTGCTTTTACGGTATCTTCTCATTATAGTGGTTCTTAACAATGTTGTATTTGTGGCAAGCCGTGTGTGAAACAATTTCTTTGTTTCTTTTCCCCGAACAAAAGTTTTCTGATAATTTTCCTGAAGCCATAACGGCTGCCAAGGCAGGATTTGCCAATCCTCTAGGGCTGTTGACAAACGGACACTTTTGACAAATTATTATATGCGTTAACACTTAAAAAAAGGCAAAAATTACAAAGCATATCTGACTTGAATAGCTTTTATATATGCTTGTGTTTATTTCCATGGCAACTGCTAAATATAGATTGTCATAACTCGCCCCACTCATATTAAAGGCCATTTGTAGATAATGAAGCATGTGACCAGGAATGCAGTTAACACATTAGGCAACATTCTTCACTCATTCCCCTTTTGGCCTTAAAGTATACTGCATGCAATTCTGTGGAATTATGATTTTAAAAAATAGTATTCTTTAATAATTAAATAAAATATACATTTTCTATTAACATGTTCCAGATCGTTTGACTGTGTTCAGAAGTGCAGGGTCAAATTTCTACATGCCGATGGTTTATTTGCCACATGCCATTTGTGTTTATTCTTCCTTCTGTTTGGCACATATGAGATAAGCGCTTTGGTAATGTGTTACATAAACATTTTTACAGTGCACTTGCGCCTTTAGGTGTAAGGTAAACCCCTGAGTAACTACAAATGATTGATGCTGTGCATTTGCATATAGAAACAAAATGCACTTGTTCTGAGACTGTGCACTTTGTTTTTAATAAATACACAGTATAAATCTCCTGTGTTTTTACATGAGTATTGTTCTGTACTGAAAGTATGATTACACTGTAACTATGTGTACAAGCTCAAGCGAAGCCAGTGTTTCTATAGTCAACTGTTCATTTATTTTAAAGCCAAAACCCTGAATGTTTTCTGGCGGTGCAATCTAAAATGTACAGACTGTGTGTTTTTGATGATACCTACATTTGCAATAATTTGGCCAAATTCTGGACTTATTACTGCAAAGAAAAGCAAATTAAGAACTGCAGTCCTCTCCAGATTACCCCAAACCATTCATCTAACCTTATTAAATTACTATTAATCACACACAAGCTAACTGAAATTCCTCCATCCCATTTCTTTTCTTTAAGGATTTGTAATTTTACCAGATAACCTGAGATGATTAGACGTTGTGTATTTCACTTTTAATTTATCTAAATCTCAGTAAAAGAAAATCTTGTTAGTGGTGGTGTAAAATATTTAATGGTATGAGGATGATATGAGGGAGTTACATAACTTGGGAGTTAGGGCTCAATATAATTGGTTCCATATATGGTGTAAATATGACATCCCATTGATAATATTCATCTGGAACCAGTTGTTATTGTAAATAGTCACATATTATTCACTTTCTAAAGATGTTTTTAACGATTTCCGGTTTGTACTTTACTGTATGGCTAAGCAATGTCATGGAAAAAGCTTAAGTGACAAATCAATAATGTAAATACTTTTAAAGCTTGTCACTTCTTCACTTAGTAAGAAAAAAGTCCCTATTTGCCATTGTACTAAACCTGGTGACATGACCATATGTTCCATTCTGGCAAATGTAAAGTATTTTGAAGAAAAAAAAAGAGAGTTTAACTTCTTTGTGTTGTTTACAACTTAATTTGTGATGTTTGCAAATTTCAGAGGAGCAGTACTTGACCTGACTTTGCTTACTTTTGTTTCCTTTTGAGTATATTTCTTTGTGATTGTTTTTGCACGCACATAGATATAAAAAATACATGCTTTTTTATTTCTCTCGATAGTTCTCTATAATGACTTGCCTTTACTAACATGTCAGATATTATATTTCCCAGAATTTAATTGACAAAAAAGGCTTGTTCTATCCCAGCCTATTCAGGGAGAAGTGTGAGACAAGGTTGGAAGTGAGAGAGGGAGGATGGGAAATGTTAAGAAATAAAAGGTGGAGTTGCCTTGTGGATGAGTGCAAGTGCTAGTTGTCATGGTGAGAAACCAGCATCTGGCAAATGCTCATTCTGTAGCTTTGAATAGATTTGTGTTTTTCCCTGGTTCTCACGAATATTTTTATTTTTCTAAACCGCCTACACAAAAAGTATCTCACTTGAGGAATGATTAAGTCATGATATCTCCTCAGCGTGTTTGTGTGTGTGCTCGTATGTGTGGGTTAGCATGTGTGGGAGTGTTTTCTGCACACGTTTTTCTGGCGAAGTCTTATGCCACCTTCACAGAGAAATTTCACAGTGATCCCATAAAGCAAACGAAAAGCATTTCCGATGCTCAACGGAGAGCATTTGTACCGTGAGCAGAATATATTATTTGTTTTAATCTATGAGATGGATAAAGCATTCTATCAATAAACAATGTATATAGCTCTCAAGGCTTTGGAACTTCTAGTCTCTGTATTGAATTATTTCATCCTATGGTTTTGGTGTGTTAGAAGCTGCAACATTTTTTTTCTTTCCTGTTTTCTGTGTTTGTGGGTCTCAGTCCCAAACAAGTTGCACTTTTGAAGTTTATAAAAAAGCTAGAGCTGCTATATCTGGCTTAACTGTAACCATTTGTGACTTTTTACTTGCCAAATCTGTCTTTGATCCCGGTTGGCATCATAACGGCCCAAAATGGGATCACACTTAGATGACCAAATGTGACTGTACTAATGATTTGTCATCGCCTAAACCTTAACTGTGACTCTTTCCACACTTAAATTGCTGGCGCACTTGCACAAGAGGAGCCATGTGGAGACCATGTAGAAACAAACATGGCACAATACCACTTTTTTTTATGTTCGAGACCAAGTAGTGTGCATTGCTTGTTCTGCTCATAGTCAAATCAATATGTAGGAATTATCACGAATGTCGAACAATAAACCAGCTTTACTGTGGTGCCATTTCTGATGCATGACAGTTTGAGCATGCGCACATTTATAAATACCTCATTTTTAGTTGTTACTGAATTGATACCGAGCCACGTATTGAATATTTGCCTACTAACAACCCCAAAGGGACATGATATAAAAAATGCATGACTCCACCCAGGCTGTCCAATCATCATTAATTTGAGATGTTCATAATGGAAGAAATAAAGGAGATTAACTGTGTTTGCATAAAGGTTGCCCTTTTTTGATTTCCTTTAGTCAATCAACCAAAACTTTGGAGCTGAGAGCTTGGGGTGATTTACGCTACAGTTGAAACAGGGGCACTGTTAAACTCACAAAACTAAAGAGAATAACTCCATGCTTTGTTTGACAAGATTCTAGAGATACAAGAGACAAGATTCTATGATGCAAGTCACAGTTCCATTTGTCAATGCAAGTGAAAACTTTGTCCTTTGGAAAAAAAGATTATCTTCATTGTTTAATTTCCAGATATTGATGTAGACTTCTGAAGACAGACATCAAAGACTAAAATGAACATAAGTGGAGAAACAACAGCAATTTCAAATAAATAAATGCATGCTTGTTCTACAGGCTTTTGAAACTGGACAGCAACAGCATGGAAGCAAATATTCCCCAGCCTGAAAGCCCTTGAGGCCCTTTTCTTGTAGGATGGTAAGAGCTTCAATGAAAAAACTGATGTATTGCCCAAGTTGATATATTATTTAGCAGGTGTTCAGGGGAGTATTGGCGAGGACGAAATGCTAAAGGGATTTTATAGCATTTTTTTCAAAAGCAGATTGGGGTGAAGCCAGTCTGAAGGCTAGGCTATTCTTCATATTTTTAAATCTAAAACAGAACCACTTAGAACTGATGGATTTACAGCACCACTGAAAAAGATGTAGCTACATATAGGTTCTGTATTGGCTGCTCCATTGGATATATCATGTAGATAAAATCTCACATCTCTGAATGTCACTGTTCCTTATTGGAAGGACTGTTCTAATGTAATCCTTGAAATGATGATCTCAATAATTTGCAACGGGTCTTGGTCAGAAGCCCAATGTTAGTTTGGGATGGTTTTGGCCTAGTTGTAGGTTATTGATCGAGTGAGTGAGTGAGTGAGTGAGTAAACGAAATGTATTTGTTGAACTCTGGACGCTTCATTTGACCTATACGTGAAGGAGCAGTGGGAGCTGGGTACGGTCATGAGTACCTCAGTGGTACCTTTGCCGGGAACTTGAAACGGCAACCTTTCCATCACAGACAACTCCCTAACTTTACACTCTAAACTGCCCCAAAAGTGCTCCTGTCCCTGGGTGGCCTCAAACCACCAACCTTTTGGTTAACAGCCAACTATACTATAGTTAGACTACACTATAGTATATTGGACTATACACCAAGAGTATATTTGCACTTTTTGTACCCCAAACGTAGTGTTAATTAGTTGACTTTACTCGAAAATTGCATGGAAACCTGTTGCCTTGAGGACCCTGGTGCCACAATAATAAATCATGTGTTGGTGGCCATACGATTGGGGTTTTGAAATTCAGGTAGGCTTTGAATAGCCCTAAATTGCTCCGGGGAAACCAACGTCACTCTGGCTAAGACTGTGATAAAGGCCAAAAATGAAAATATAAGGGCTTTCATGCGAATTAAGCCCACCAATTTTATAGTCACCATAACAAGGTCGCCAAGTCAGACCGTTTATGCCGCCACATATACCTTTAATCACAACATGGGTAATAAATATGTAAAATAATAACCTTTAAAGCTATAATTTGCTCTTGATGAATTTTTGGTGAGTATATGAGGACCAGCTGGGTAGTTACTAAGAAATACATTATAATTAAATAAAACATCAAGTGCAATTAACCTATGTACAGTACGAAGTCAAATGAAATTCCAAATGTATAATTCAAAATCTGATGGGATTTAATGCAGCATTAAAGCACCATTTTAGCAAACTCTCATGCCACTTAAAGCTACCTTACTTTTGCATACACAATCCTGACTTTTGCATTTATAATCCAGTACATATATATATATAAAGGGGGGGGGGGGGGGTTTACGTAGCAAAACCACACGTAAATCATGAGGGAGACTAACTCGAGGAGGCACGGGTTAAACTGGGTTAAATAAAGCCATACAACTGAACAAAGAGGGCTTGCACCAATTCCAAACTGAAGGCAAACGAGACACAGGTGAAAGTAATAATAAGCATGGGTGTGCGCTAAATAGACACTAACCTACTAGGTAGGGAGCATGCAGTGCCAACAACATATATGGAAGTGGGGTGCGCTCTAAACATAGAGTCAACTACTCATGAGGGCACAAAGTGAAGACAGCGAGAACCCAGAAGTGGGGAGCAAGCTAATGGGGAAAGCTAAAGCTAACCGAAGATGCATGAGGAGTAACAGACACAACAGGAATGACACCGAAAGTGGACCCAGAAAACAGAACTAAACAAAAGAACAATGGCAGCTACTGCTGCTTTACTGGGTCCGGGGGAGCACTGTCCGGCTAAAGTCCAGGGGAGCTGTCACACCCATGCTTTAGAAAACATGAATACATAAATGTATGCAAGCATTAATTTATAAAGAAGTTATAAATGTTAGAAATAGATAATGTACTAATAAGAATGAAGCAGACCCAAGGTGCTTTTGCGTTAGGAATATGACTAGCCAGTTTCATGAGAGCCCAGAGCATTGCATCATGTTTTTGGTTGGTGGCTTCATTTCAATTCATTTTTCCACACTGTGATCATGCGAAAAGCGGTAACTATATTGCTGTTATTCATTCTTTTAGCATTTTCACAAGTACATTATCACTATACCTTGGTGCCAACGTGGTTCCAATTGATAATGTTGTGGACTGCAAATTCAGCCGCTTCTCAGGAGCAAACCTGATCCAACTGCTTTTCATTTCTAAAACTAATTTGCTCTAATGAACATGAGCAACTTAACAAGGTGCTTTCCAAACCATGGATATTGGAACACTAAAAATGCCATTATACACTGTTTAAACTAATCCTCTGATTAGAAGATTTGACCCCCGCTTTATAGCCGCATCTTGTTATACAGTACGTGGAGAATAAAGCTCATCTGTAGCCATGCGTTCGGCTTGTTAAACCTCCACAAACACTGCCCCAGTAGTCACTATACAGTTAATAATTATTTGGACATTGATGCAATTTTTTGAAATTGCCTTTCTGTATATCACCACAACAGAGGATGTGCCATTTTTTAGCTTAAATGTAAGGAAATCACTCTACCTTTTGAAAACTTAATGCAATTCCTGGGGTAAGACCCTTAAATTAAAGCTTAAATTCTGTACTTCCATTACATCCTGATTGCTTAATTTCTGATCCTTTGTGGTGGTCCAAAATCCAGTTATAAAACTGCAATTTTGTCCAAATACTGACTAATTAAAGTCTATATCTGGCTTTGTTGAAAGTGAAGGTGAGTGAGTGAAACTTAGTGATCATGTGTCATTGTGAGCACATCACAGCACAGCACACACTACATCAGAACAATATGTGACCTCCGCATTTGACCCTTCTGTGAAGGAGCAGTGGGCAGCTGACATGGACAGCGCCCAAGGAGCAGTGCTTGGGGAGCAGTGCTTGTGGACAGTACCTTGCTCATGAGTAACTCAGTGCTACCTTTGCTAGTTTGGGATCATGGGGCGAATGCTCTAACCGTTACACTACCAACTGGGTTTGTTGACCACTGACATTCTGCTGTGATACTAATGTGTATAAATATTCTAGGAACACTACTGTGCAAAAACACACACACCAGCACAACATACACATGGCCATGTCGGTGCTGCTGTTATCTTCTGAATAAATAAAATGTACAAAGTCATGTCAGAGCTCAAATGTCAGAAATCGACCAGAGCAAAAGAGACAAGGGTGAGATACTGCCTTTGGTCTTTATTAGCACTTCGTGTAATCATGATCAAATACTGAAACCTGACACGTATGGGTTCCCTACCCAAATACAAACAGACACTAGAGGCAGACAAAAGGGGGGGATGTCTGACTTAAATAAGGACAGACACAGGTGCAGCATATTAGGACTAATTAGACACAGACTCAAACAGGAAGGACGAGACATAAGCAGCCTCTGGTGGCTGAACAGAGCACCACAGGGAGAACGTGACAGGGCTAGAAGATGTCTGCATGAATGTGTGTAACTGGCAGAGATGGGAAATCAAGTTCGTAACTTGAATACGCATTTAAATCACACACAGTCACTTGAGACTTTCTTCTCAACCTCAAAAGACTGCAGGTTTTGGACATGTTAATGATCATTATTTTTATGCATGTTTTTAGATGCATAAAGTTATATAAAATGTACGCATGTGCCATTTGTGATAAAGTTTGGCTTTAACATTTGGGTTTAAGCATTAACAAATGAGTAGCTGTCCGAGATGTGTGGTGTGAAAATAAAGGAGTCTGAATCGATTATGTCATATTTTATAAGGCACCTAAGGTTTATTTATAAAGCTGCCTACTGTTGGGTTTCTAGGTCTTAGACCACTGGAGGTGGAGGACATCTTAAATCTTGTTAAAGGGATCCCCGACAGCTAAGACTTGTTGGCCTTAGAAGATTAACGTTGGTGTCAGCTATGTAAATGTGATATAAAAACGCTCTATATCTTTTTATTTTTAATAAAAGTTTTAGAAAATTCTTTCACTCGTAGGCCGTCATTGTTGTTTACGTTACAATGCATTCTGGGTAGTGACGTCACATGGTTGCTCCGTCCTCGGCCTAATTCGCTTGACAGTACAGCGTCTGAACGCGTCTTACGTTTAGCCTTTTCAGTTCGAGCCCGAGCGCACTGTAAATCAGGAGAACAACGCGGAAGACAGCACTCGAACTTTATATGAAAATGACAAGGATCAGAGAGGTGAGGAAGCGAGAGTGGGGCAAAATCGATGGTGTTTGTGTGGCAACTGCTTGTCAATGCCGACCGAGAGGGAGTGTGTTTGTTGGAAAGAGCTCCGCTTTCTGTCAGCAGCTGTCCAAGGTAAGCATATGGATCAAACTATCGTATGATAAAGTATTCAATATAAATATCATGCTCATCTACCGTTGTCATTTGATTTATGAAAATATACAGTAAAACGCTATAACAAGATGCTCTGATTATTTACAGACACTCCGTGTATCACAGCACACGAGAACTTTGACGCAGTTTGCCTCAATCGAGATGTTTTATGGGCTGCCCTCGTCAGCCTCCATGACCGGCAGAGTGCAGGTCGACCAAATCGAAACCAGGTCAGTAATAGGCAAGTGCACCTGTTTGTTCTCTAGATTTGTTACACATTTTATATCGTGCTTTACATGTATTTAACTTAAAGCAGAATGTTAAATAAGAAAAGAAAGCGAGAAAAGCAAAGGCGCAAAGACTCTGACTTGAGCTCACACACTTGAGACTTGACTTGGACTCAAGTTTAAAGACCAGAGATTTGACTCAGACTCGAGCTCAAAGACATGAGATTTGACTTGGAGTTGAGCTCAAAGTCTTGAGACTTTACTCAGAGTTAAACTCAAAAAGTTGAGGTTTGACGGACTCAAGCTCAAAGGCTTGAGACTTGGCTTGGGCTCAAACTCAAAAACTTGAGACTTAATTTTTACTCAAACTCAAAGTCTTGAGACTTTACTTTGACTCAAGCTCAAATATTTGAGACTTTTCTTGGTCTCGAGCTCAAAGACTTCAGACTTGACACCATTTTACAAAGACATTAGACTTAACACCATGTAACTGACTAAATTTTTCATCTTTAGGAAATCATTACAATAACCTAAGAAGTAACATGATACTACTTTAAAATTTCTTTGACTTAAACAGGACATATGGAGAAGAGATCTGAACTTTAGGAGTCTGATGTCTGAAGGTCTACACAAATAGCTGAGGTGTGAGAGTGCCAGCTTTTCCATGCTGTCTGCTGGATGCGGCGCTGATCCGGAAACAGACACCAAACATGTCTGCCTCCTTCTCACAACATAACAAGTTGCTTTCCTCAGCACTGTTCAAGCTGCATTTAGCCGGATGTGATCAAGGTCTGTCACGTGCGCAGTCGGCATGTTCTCGGGAGGGAGATCACACCTCTTCACACTTAAATTGTTTGTGTGTGTGTCATTTGCATTCATGGATTCATAAAGCGATCAGTGGAAGGCAGCATCTCTCCCAAGCATCTCACTGGTGCCTTGGGGCCAGGGAAGGAAGAGGAGAGGGGGGTGATGTGAAGGAAAACCTGCAAAACCAAGTTTCTTCACTCCAACACATGTCTGTGCATGTGATAAATTACAGAGTGGAGGAAAAAACCTCAGAGAGGGCAGTGAAGATTCTGGAGGGGGGAGAAAGGAGCAGTACAGAAAGTAAGAGAATGACAAAAAACAGAAATAGAAGAAGGACAACTGATAGAGAACACTGAGAACACTGCAGTGTGTGATGGCGTGTAACAGAGAGAGAGAGAGAGAGAGAGAGAGAGAGAGAGAGAGAGAGAGAGAGAGAGAGAAAATGACAGGAAAAGGGAAAAGACTGATAGAAAAAGAGAAAGAACAGAGAATGAGATATGCACTGTGTGTGTGTGTAAGTGAGAGAGAGAGAAACTGGGGTAGCAGTGGGAGAAAATGTGATGAAATAAAAATCAGGAGAAAATAGACGCGAAGAGACACAGTAACTAAAAAGAGAAATGTTAATACGACACCCTCTTGCCTCTTTCTCTCTTCTTTTTCTCAGTTTTCTTTTCTGCTCGCTCGCTCTCTCTCTCTCTCTCTCTCTCTCTCATATTCTTTCTGCAACTGCTCCTCCACAAGGCTCTCAAGTGACAGCGAGAGAAAAGCTTTTGATTCTCCCCCTCCTCGCATGGGGGAAAAACGTGGTCTGCCTGCACGCTGCTCCCCTTCGCACCAATGTGACCGTGCAGGCTGCACCTCATTAGCACACAGCGGCAGCAAAAAAAAAAAAAAGCACCTCAGCCGCACCGTGCACTGCTTACATAATCCGACTTATTCCAAAACCAGCCATACCTCTACCCGGCCCACATACCAAACCGCTGCCATGTCCCTTCTGCCGCACATTGATTTCAGCTGCACCTGCTTCCCACTTCCCAAATGCCTCTCTTCAGCTCCTTAAAAGCTATTTTTATTAATATTATTAAAAATTTTTGCATAATCACCAATGGAAGAGGCACAGGCAGATTTGCCAGTCACGGTTTCATGCGGCGGATTCTGGGGCTTAATTATTCAGCTTAGGGCGTCCAATTAACACGCCTTTGTTTAATTAGAGGCTGACTGGAGACTTTTTGAAAGGGTGCTGAAAAAGAATAAGCACACTCACAAAAAATGTGTCTATTCTGGGCTCGAAATAACACCCTCATTTTCGTTCCTTTTATTCATGTATATTCCACACGTAACAGCTGACGCATGGCTGGAATTTCCATATGGGATCTACATTTATTTTACAGATTAAGGTCTGAACGCTTATGTGATCGTAAACATTGCTGTTGGCAACAGTCAGTAGGGAGTTGGCCTAAATAATTTTCATTAGACCTTTTTGTTCTGTTTCTGTGAAGTAATGCTGTGACCAGACTTTTGCTGAGTCATTGCAAAGACAAATGGTTAGTCAGCACACTCTCAATAGTTTATGTTCACTCACTCACTCACTCACATACTCACAAGCTCATCCACTCACTCATTCGCTTGTTTAGTCACTTAATGAGTCTCACACTCATCACTTATTCACTTTCCTCTTCACTCATTCACTTCCACCCACACTCCATCACTATCCCGCTCACAAACCCCTCCCCTCCATCATTTGCTCACCACACTTTTGCATCCCCCCAAAAAATAGAGCGCTTCTCTCCGCAGCACGCATCCAGGTGACGATAATCTCTCTGGGTCTGTCCTGAAATATCGAGCATTCCCGCTTTTTCCGGTTCAGATGACTCATTCTCCAGAAGCTTGTCACAATGTTATCTGGGCCCACCAAACGCTTTTTATATTGAGCGGGTAATCTGAAACGCTCCCTCATCCAAAGCAGCGGGGTGACGTTGAGGTGGTGGGGACATGCTCATCACTGATTGCCGCTAGTCCTTTGTGGGCCTGCCAAGGGAGCCCACGTCTGCTCATGACTCACCATGCAATCTTTTTTCATTCTCCACCATGAAACAATGTCGATGTGCTGAGGTTTTGAGTTAGGGTGGACAGTGAATTGTTCTTTGCGGTCAAGAAAAGCAATTTGTCCCCAGTTAATCGTCTTTGGCCACTTAAGCACTCAAAAGCTGCTGTTTTAAAATAGTTGTAGCTGCTCTTAACTTTTTGTGGAGATTCTGGGATTGTGGAGTCACAATGGTGAGTGAAGTGAATGATCATTGTGAACACACCACAGCACAGCACACAATGCACCACAGCAAAATGTGACCTCTGCATTTAACCCATCCGTGAAGGAGCAGTGGGCAGCTAAGAAGCGCCCGGGGACAGTACCTCACTTATGAGTACCTCAGTGGTAACTTTACCGGCCCTGGAATCGAACCTGCAACCTTCTGATCACAGGGCGAACACCCTACCGTTACACCACCAACTTCCCTCTGGCCTGATAACTGGAAGATTTGTGACTGCAACCAGAATGTAGTGAGTTGAACCTGCAGCTGGAGGAGAATCAGTTGGGTGATGTTTGTCTCTCATTGATTGTGGGTTTTTTTGGAGACAGCATGACATATGGGTCCAAAGGTTTGAGTGCATTAAAATATAAATGTGCTTCCTTTTAAAATAAACCATCTGTTTTATTTGCCACGGCTGTGGCAGCTCTAGCTTTTTACGTGTACTCCCTTGTGGAGCATATTCATGGCGTCTTTTGGCATAGAAGCCAACCCCTATAAATAACTCTGAATTTCAATGAGATCCTGATAAAGTTCAATAAGAAAGTTGTCCTTCAGTAAGTTCTTGTTAAAGTAAATGTCAAAGGTAATGCCTATTTGTGAAGGTCACAGGTGATATACCAAATGATCCCTGAAATCACCTCTTTTTCAGCAAAGCACATTTTGATTTCCCCTGTCAGCAACAAAAGATCCACATGGATAAACGAGTCTAACATGTCAGTTTCCACTAAAGCAGATTGTAAATTACACATGGCATACTTAAGGCTGACAGAAGAATGAGTGTCCTTCAGTCTGCATGAGACTGTAACATTCTTTTCTTACACTGGCTCACAATTTTGTTTTAAATAATTCACATCATGCCAACACCTTCTCTTCTTCCACTCAAGTTTTGCAATTTTGGTTGGAAAATGGGGACTCCATCAGTGGCGGAGCCAGACAATTTTCATAGGGGTGAGCAGACTGAGACCATTGCTCACACGGGGATGGCACAGAAACTGGCAAACTGCTAGTAGTGTTTTTGGTCACTCACTCATTTACTTACACAGGCAGTGACTGCCATAAGGAATTACATTATGAAGGCCTGCATAATAAGCTTTAATGTATTCCTAAACTAATTTAAAAAATGATCTGAAACTTTTGCGAATTTAGTGTTTTTTAATGGGTGATAAATCTAACCAGATAATTACAATTTACAACACAAAAATATCACTGAAGACACTTTAATCAAACAAACCTACACAGTTGTATTCTTATGTTGATTGTCAAACTGATTTACACATTTTATTCATAAATCACAATACACCTGCATACAGAAATGGTTCCGGTGGAGGGGGTGGCCGAAGATTAATTTATGGTGGCCTTGGCAACCCCGTGGCTCCACCACTGCTCTCTATATGTCATCCACAGGACTCATCCACAAATTTTAACCTTCAGGATACTGAGTTTCATTGTCACATAGGCAGAGTTTGAAAGTTCACTGAAAGTTGTCACATTTCATTTATATTTTCCAAAGGGCAATATACATTTCCATTACTGCTAATTGCGTTCACCTCAGTCAGCTTGGCAGAAAATGTAAATGTTTCTGGCATGACATTTACAAGCAAATGTAGCGAACATTGGGATGGCTGAGCTCTTTACCAATTTATGGGGGTCTGTGTTTTTTAGAAATGGCTGTATTGGTCAATTTTCAAGGTTACAGCCTCTTCATGAAAAGAAAATTGGTTGTGTTTAACCTATGTATCTAGTCTTGAAGACCTGCTTGATCTTCTTAGAATGTGCCAGAAACAAACACAACCAACTTGGCAGAGCGGTCTATAAATGATGAATTACCACACGTTACAAAGTCGGCTCTCTTCATTTGATGTTGAAAGAGTAAAGAAAAAAGTCCTCTCTTAAGTCACTCCCTCGCTGTCTGTCAGTACTTGCGGTTAATGCACCAAACATCCTTCTTCATCCGACTTATATTCAAACGTGGAGTTCTTCTTTCTGAACCTCTATATTAGAGTTAAATATAAATGACGTCTTTAATTGGGCGTAACTGAAAGTGGATATTTTTCTCTGATGAAATTCCCAATGATTTGTCATAGCTGTCGCTTTGAAAAGGCCATAGGAATGTCCTTGTACGGCTGCTCGTGCCACACAGAGGCACTCCCAGGCCTCTCTGTCCCATCATGCATATTAAAACACATTGCCTTTGATGTACAACATGCAAGCAGACGCTCATACACGTACACACGCACAAGCGCAGCATGCACCCTTTTACATATGTGCATCAATTTTCCACATTGTGCGTCATTAATGAAAACATGTTTGCCGTGCGCCACACAAACAACCAGGCCGTAGCCTAATAGAAGCATCCGTGCCATACGCCTCACTAACGGAGACTGTTCCATTTGGACACGGCTTCTATCTGTGTGGTTTAATTTGCAGGCGCTGGCATTAACACTGCCGCTACTCTCTCTGGCGGAGCGCGTGCCATCTGTTGGACGGCTTGCCGGGCCTCTACAGGAAGGCGCTGACTATTTTCCATGCCAGGTTGAGTTCTGGGTTGGCACGTTGAAACCCAAGGCCAGGTGCAGCGGCGCTCGGACTCCAAAGGAAGCGGCATACCTATTGGATAATTATAGCACTTGATGGGATTAACGTGCTAGTGTGTCTAATTGAGAATGACTTCAAAACAAGGAAAGAAAAGGCAAGTCCAGCATAGGTGTGAGGCGAACCTACCTTTTTCAAATAGGATAGCGTTTTAGTTTGATGCAGTATATTATGAGGCCACTTCAAATGAAACAATGACTGTGTAGATGTGCTGTGTGAATGGCACATTGATTTACATTGAGCATTAACATTTATTTCATTTAGCAGACACTTATTCAGAGTATGAATAACAAGGACAGTTGAATTATAGTTGGTTATATCTGATGTTTAGTCTGACAAATACTTTCACTAAATAAACTGCAAACACAAACAGGTCGGATCAGGATAGGGCAGTTGGTAGCATAATGGTTAGGGTGTTCATCCTGTGATCGGAAGGTAGCTGGTTTGAATCACAAACCGGTAAATGTAATCATGAGCAAGGCAACGTCCTTAAGCCCTGCACCCCAGGCGATGCCCATGGTAGCTACCCACTGCTCCCTTACGGATGGGTCAAAAACAGAGGTCACATTTGTCCTGCTTTGTGGTGTATTCATAATGACAAAAAATCCATCACTTACTCGCTGCAAATTTTGTGATTTTTGTGAGGTTATGAACTGCAAACAGTTTTCTTCATCAGATTTAGATTTTGAGCAGCTCACTTCAGGATAGCTGTGCTCTACCCTTGAAGCCACAGATCCTTATGCTTTGCATGCTTTTTTGGGAGTTCTGACCCTGTACATACAAAGCTTTTCTTATAGACACACAAGTCTAACAAAACCAAAGACCATCTCACAGCTGCTGGTCTCAGCCTTAGTTGTACAAAAATAGCGTGTTAAAAAGATCTGGTTAGGAAACAGGACAAACTTTGCAAATTGTGAGGATACCATCTAGAAAACATCCTTCTTCATTAGTTTTATATTGAGAATTCCAGGTTTAGAGGTTCTAGGTTTTAGTGCTCTACCCCAAATTTCAACCTTTAGGATTCTGATTGTAATGTCAATTAGACAGAATAAAAAGTACATTGATAGTTAAGGCGCCATATACCTTTTAGGGTCATATAAATGCCCATCTCCGTCTCTGTGAACTCAGGCTGTGCAATTAATCGAAGTTTTATTTCAATTACGATTTCGGCTCCAAACAATCACAAAAACAATGTAATCGAAAAAAACAATTATTTTTATTTAATTTGTATTTTATTTATACATTTTGTATTTTTTGTTTTCAAGAGATTGTGGAACTGCACTACATTGCTGATTTTGTTTACTTTTTAATACAATATTTGAATATTACACTTCCTGTTATTTTAACAGGGAAAGTTTACATTTGCTGTTCTTTATGTGCAATAAATGCTGCGTGTTTCCAGAGTCAATCGGTAATCGTGTTAAATAATCGTGATTTCAAGATTAACCAAAATAATCGTGATTATGGTTTTTTCCATAATCGAGCAGCCCTACTGTGAACTTATTTGTAAAAATGTAAAAATAGTGATCAAATATATTGCAAAATCACGAATAGGATCATCCTGTCGATCATCAGACTTACATTCAGAGATCTTCTTTCAGAGGCTCTATATTGGATTTAAAATTATTGCCACTCTTTATTTAGTTGGGGTCGAGTTTTAGGGTGTAACCATATAGTACACCCATAGAATATTACATTGATTCAAAGGAAAGCAATTTGAAGTCTGCCGAAGTCTGCTAGGACACAATTTCGATCTTTTCTTTTAACAAACATAGACCTACTGTTGAAAAAAAAGTGGCACTACAATATGCAGTGTGTCATGGATGTGTTCATTTTGGATCAATGATATGGGCTTGTTGATCATTGAATCAATGTACCAACGTAGATCTGTGTATCATTACACCTCTGCTGAGTACATTCAGGATTACATCATTGCATCACTAACAGCATCCGGCGTTGGCGCGTTCTTTTTCCGCATCGCGTCGGCCGTGACTGGAGGCCCATTGAGTACGCACCAGTCCCTGGCATAGCACGTGCACCTAATCGGGGGAGTGCGCCGTCGTCTGGAAGGGCAGCTAGTGAAAAAGTGGTGAAGTCATCATTGGGCACTTTCAGGCACATCCTGCGGAGAGTGTGCGTTTCTGAGGAGGGGCGGCGTGCGTCCTCGCAGCAGACGACACATTGCCCAGGCTGGAGACCACCGAGCTCCCTTGCTGTGCACAAATGTCACAGAATTACGTGTAAATCTGGCATGACGACAGCCACCACACACAAGTTAGCCGGTGGTCCAACGTGTAGGAGGAGGAGAAAGAGGAGGTGGTGGAGGAGGAGAGAAAATTTTACATTTTATTTGCCCATAGCCATGTGAGCCATGCTATTGCTGTTTTTAAATAAGGAGAGATGAAACAATGTTGTTAAAAATAACCTATGATGTTACTTTTGTTGTCCAGGAACAAATGGAAAAATAATAGATGTACCCAAATATATTCCCATGACATACAGTATTTCTGACGTGTATATATATATATATATATACTCTATATATATATATATATATATATATATACTGTATAATGTATGCTGTATATATTTATATACATTTATATATATATATATACAATAACGCACACAAAATCTATGTGTTATAAAATACATTGACCATTGACAAGCATATTTATTGATAACATATACAATATACACTACAATATATAAATACAAATAAAATATACAATAATATATGATGACAAGAAATACTAATTTCTTGTCATCATATATCTTATGTTGAGTTTAAAATAAATATAATAAATGTATATTAAATATAAATATTATAAATATGAAAATTAATATTATGAATTTTGTATATTTAGGAAATAATTACATATTTATTTATATGTAGTGCATATATAATATATAATGTGTTCAGTATATTAAAGTATCTATAATGTAATTACATTTATTTTATCTGATTTGTTTTATTTAATCATCTATAATATATTTTATAATATATATTTCTTTGGTATGTGCATGTCAACCAAAATAGGTCAAACCCTGGCAATAGGTAGAACAGTAAATGAATGAATAAACACAAGTAACCCAATATATCACATAGGATATTTTGCGCAAAACTGGCCAAAACATTTGCCAAATGTTGCAGATTTTAAATAGGGTCCATCCTCTCTCAGTATATATAAATACAGTGAGAATATAAAAAAGTCAAAGTCAACTTTGTCATCTCTGCTATATACAAGTATACAGAGAGACGAGACGATGTGGCTCCAGTTTTAACAGTGCAAACAACAAAGAACAAGGTAAAAGGAATAAATAAGGCACTATAAAATATATGAATAGACTATAAAATATACACTTTAAACTAGAAGTACAATATGAATGTAAAACTTGTAATGTACACTTTTATACAGAGGGAAAGTGTGAGAGAGCGAGTTAGAAAATGCCAATTCATATTTGATAATTTTCAGCATGGACCTCCAAAGTTGAAAACGGTAGTTCATTAGTCTTCTACCTGTCTTATATTAATTCAAGCTTTAACAGTAAATTACAAATGATTTATTTATTGATATAACTTGAACATCTGCTAAATGACTATTTTGAGTGAATTGGAACCAAACCATCAATTCTTTGTAGAAATTTATTCCTAAACTTGTAAGTTGTTTAAATTAAAATGCAACTCAATAAAAAAAAAGTTTACCTTTCTGAGATGAGAAGAAATGCAGAGGCAGAGCAGCCAGATTACTGATGAAGGTTGCATGTCACTTCATTTTCATGAATAAAGCTAGATTAGCAAAGATAATGGGGTAGTTGGTAGCATAGTGGTAAGGGAGTTCGCCCCTTGATTGGAAGATCGCCAGTTCAATTATTCCTGGACTAGTAAAGGTACCACTTAGTCAAATGCAGAGGTCACATTTTGTTGTGATGCACTGTGTGCTGTGCTGTGGTGTGTTCACAATGACAAATAATCACTCACTAGTGATTCTAATAATCACACATCATGATCACACATTTTTATTTGGGTTAGGTGGGAGAGAATAATAGATAGAGAATAAATAATAAAAGAGAAATTACCAAATCTCAATACCTTAAACATTAACTACCTATATGAACAAGGACCGATTTGGATATTAGTTTGTTTGTTTACTACTGGCCAGTAGACATGAAGCAAATGAAGAGATAAGTCCAATATTTCAACCTTTGCAAGCCCTCAAATTCCTACTGGCTTCCTGGGAAATATTTCTCCCTCTCTTTCCCTTCCTCACAGATGAGTGATGCTTATTGCATAAGTGTGCACATCACACCCACAGAAGCTTGCGTTTACGGAAATTTCCATTTAGGGACAGAGATAGTAGGAAGTGAATGAGAGTGTGAGTGCAGAATAGAGTTTTAGAAGTGTGGGTGGCAGTTAATGCAAGGGTACATAGTGGCACAGCGCTCAGAACCAGGCGCCATTTCAGCCGCCGCTCACAGATTAAAGTAGGGTGCCCTGTTTAGAATTGATGTCGGGGCACTCTGGAAGCAATGCGGCTTTGTCATTTTATTCCCACAAGGGCCCCGTTTCCAGGGTGCTTTATGAAGGCTTTTAGCCTGAGGAAAGTCTGCTGCTCTCCAGCATGGCTACATGTGTTGCAAATCCTCCATGATTTCAGGACTGCTGAGAGCCAAATGTAATGGATCTCAAACTTGATTGCCTAAATGTATTCGCACTATATTTAATGTTATATAGGCCTGTATTATAGGGCTGGGCATTACACAACAAAAATACTCCATGTATTGAGGCTGTTTTATGTTCTTTGAGTACAAAGACTGGACCTCATTAACTGTTCTCAAGAAGTAATTTTTCCACTCACACTTTTCACAAAGATTCTGTCACCAGCTCTTTTTCATTTGATATTTGTCCTTAGTTAAGAAAATAATTGACAACTGCTGAAGAGCAAGCTTATACAAATTTAATTGCTTTCTTCAATTTTAAAGTTGTATAATTTTAAATTCTTTGAAAATCTTAACTTTCTTAAGAACAAATTTAAGACCAAAAAACTTCAGAAAATATTGCAGAATGGGGTCCACTGAGTACAAAAATATTTTTTTAAACTACTAGTACGGGACTCGTTTGGGAATTTTGCTTCTCTCAGTCTTCTATGGCTTTCTCCCCATCACAGGCATACTCCTCCTGGGTGTGTGTTTCTGACATGTATAGGTGAGATGTGTGTTATTGCAGGGTTTTTTAATCTGGAGGGAGCAGGAAAAGAACCTGAAGTGATGGGTAAAGTGGGTTTATTGTTGAGTATGAAGGATGGAGGCAGTTGAATTATGCTGGTTGGAAAAATGAACAACACTCTTTTAATACAGAAATATGTTGCAGGGAGTAGACACATCTTACTGGTATGCAGACTGTATGGGACTGTATGCATCACAGCGATAAGGCATTTATACATTTATGAAATATAGGAAGAGTGGATTTTTAAATATTGATATATATAGTATATTTGTAATGTTCCTGTTGTTCCTGTTTTCTGGCTGAACTCCAATTCTTTCCTGTAAACATTTTAAGCCTAGCTTATTGTCCTAGGTGATGTATTGTCAACTCACTTGCATACCAAGCTTTTCTTAATGCTTGAATTTTGAGCCACAAATAAATATGGTTGGTTGTCTTCTTAAAAGGAATAGACAAAATGAATGGGAGAAAATTGCTAGA
The DNA here is from genome assembly GCA_032718565.1 of Distichodus sexfasciatus. NCBI lineage: Eukaryota > Metazoa > Chordata > Actinopteri > Characiformes > Distichodontidae > Distichodus > Distichodus sexfasciatus. The sequence continues at coordinate 2,331,623 of JAVGVS010000038.1, read as the reverse complement.
AAACACTCAAAATGACAATTTATTATTTGTGTTGGTTGGTTTCTGTTAACATTAGAATTACCAGAAAATTCCCTGGGTTTGCATGGGTGCTGTGTTTTCTTCCCACAGTCCAAAAGCAAACAGTTTAGGTTAATTGGTTACTCTAAATTGGCCCCATAAGGTATGAATGAGAGTATGTGTGCCCTGTGGTGTGACCTAGGGTTGGTCTTCACCTCATGCTAGAAGTCCCAAGATAAGCTCCAGCCCCTATTTAGGAACTTGGCTTTGCAAAGTGAGACAATGTGAGACATATTCAAAAAGTGAAAGCCGTGGGAGATCACTTATGTTAGTTATTTAGAATCACATTGATAGAAATTTCTTTTGAAATGTTTGAGTGTTGAGAAAGAACAGCTCTTTTTCACCAATATGTTCGACACACACCAGTACAAGATAAACAGCGCATCAGGGCCTTGTGATGGACATGAAGCATTGATGTTTCCCTGAGAGTTCTCCTTTATATTGACGCAGTCTAGAGGCATATCCAAGGTCTTTCATAATGGGCCTGCTCTTGCTGTTTCCATTGTAGAAGGATCTAATAATAAATAATAATACAAATAAATTGATCTGCTGATAGTGCCCTTGTACCCTCGTTGTGTACCTCTAATGCAATTATTCTGACTACCACACAAGACACTGGGTTACATTGATTTTCCTCCATTTTACAAGCTTGTTCATTATCATAAACTGCGGATTCCACATGCCTCCATGATTACAGGGGTTGTTTACAAGCCTGTTTAATTCTTTATTTATTACCTGGCTTATTTCAGACAGTATTGTTTCAGGAGAGCGGGTGTTAAAACATGATAACTCATCTGTCACAGGATGTGTAGGCATGACACATGAGGTTTGGCACCAGTGCAAACTACAAACTGAAGTGTTTTCAAACACAGCACAGAGGGTAGAATGACAATGGACTGAGCGACCAAGGGGATAGACAGGCCTAAATAGGAAACTAACGAAATAGAAACAAATGCAATCATTAAACAGGCTGATTAAAATAAACAAGATACTACTTAACATTAAACCGATAGATGAACTAAACTGGACTAACTGGTGGAGGGAACTGAACTAGGACCAATAAAGCAAACATATCAAGAAACTACGAACCAAGGACCAACCAAACTCGGGTGCAACTGATAATGAAGCTGACTGAACAATAATTACACTAATAAACCAATCAGGACATGGGGCAGGACAAAGGGAGTTGACGGACATACCACGCTAGACAGACAGGACAGGACAGGAGAGGGGTGCCCTCTGGTGGGCAGCTGGAGTAATAGTCAGGAGGAGCTGTGATATCATCTTAAAAGGATAAATTAAAAGACAATTTAATGTCACAATATTTACATTATTGGCACACAGGTTTTGTCAATATGCACCCTCTTAGACAAACTGAAACTTAATTGTAACTTCATTTGTTTTCTTGCTAATCAGATATGTGTAAATTTTAAGAATTTTTGAGATAGCCAAGGTGCAAGTGCAAACTTATGACTTCTAATGTAATTAGGTCTGCTAAGTGCATGTGAAAGTAATTATTTGTCATTGTGAACACACCACAGCACACAGTGCACCACAACGAAATGTGACCTTTGCATTTAACCCATCTGTGAAGGAGCAGCGGGCAGCTAACAAGCGCCCGGGGAGCAGTGCTTGGAGACGGTACCTTGCTCATGAGTACCTCAGTGGTAACTTTACTGGCCCTGGATTCGAGCCTGCGACCTTCTGATCACGGGGCAAACACCCTACCATTACACCACAGCGGATTCAGTTTCAACATCAGTAAGCCATAACGACATTCCTGCCACTATTTCTTGAAAATTATATTGCAATTAGGGCAGTCATCGTAGCTAACTTGGTGCCAATACAGACATACTATGTTGTCTCTGTGTTATTCTAAGATTCCTCGCCAGGGTAACATGGCATCATGTGCAGCTTAAAAATAAACCTGTTTCAAATATAGTACAAATCATGTTGCCAAGAGTGCAGCTGCAGTGCTGAAACAACTACATTCAGAACACGGGTAAAGAGCCCATCTTCCAACTTGCCACTTATTTTCAAGTTATCCAAATTCAAAACACATAGCAACTTATTGGCTTTTTATCAGTATCGGCACTTATTTATAGGTTAAGGCATATAGGCATAAGACCACATAGGTTTAGGAGTTCGAATTTGAACGCATGCTCACATGCCTGATGATTTTTCTTGATGGCCTTTTCCACATGACAGTCTCATTTAGCTTTCCCTCATTATCAGCCATATTAGGATCTTTGGTGCTGCATCTTGGATTCCTCCTTCTGAGTAACCCACCTCACACACTGAATCTCTGGGAGCACAACTGAGCGTTTAGAAGGCAGATTTGGAATTTTTGATTCCATGAAATTGAAGTCACTTATTGCTATACCAAAAGATAGCTGGCTGTGTTTTAGAGTGGTGGCTAAAAAATTGGCTGCAAGATGACTTCATTAGAATACATAAAGCTTGAAAGCACTGAACACACTTTTTTATGCAATGCATAACAGGAAGTTGCTGGGTTATAGGTTACACTGCTATATTTCACATTTTTGCTTTTTGCTGGCTTTGTTTAACACAAGTGACAATTTCAGCATGCACCCATTGGCAAGTCACAATTCAATTCAAAGTCATTATGGATTTGGATTTCACACACCTGCAGACTCTGTGCTTTCAGTCAGTCAAGAATGACAGTATATGGAAATTGTCAGTATATATGGCATTGATCCTTTCTGAGAAAAGCTATAATTGATGTGGATTTGCTGGTCAATTTTCTGATTATAGTGCAAAAAGTTTTAGCTTTGATTAATTGACATAGTGTGAGGCTTGGAAATGAGCCAATAGGTCATGTGCTGAGTCCTCCATAAACCCAGTTCAGTCCAAGAAGACTGTGACTGTAATTAGCAAATCACTTATACAAAAAAGTATATTCAAATGTGCTATTACCATACTTCTTCTAAACTAAATATATGTATTCTCTCCGTTAACTGTTAATGTATAGTACTGTGCAAAAGTTTTAGACAGATGTGAAAAAAATGCTGTAAACAAAGAATGCTTTCAGAAATATAAATAATGATTGTTTATTTTTATCAATTTACAAAATGCAAAGTGAGCGAACAAAAGAAAAATCTAAATCAAATCAAAATTCGGTTTTACTACCTTTTGCCTTCAAACCAGCATCAATTCTTATAGGTACACTTGCACAAAGTCAGGGATTTTGTAGGATTATAGTCATTATATTATTTTGTAGGATTATAGGATTATAGATCTGTGGTCAGTTCTCCAAGATGTCTGGAACAACCTACCAGCCGAGTTCCTTCAAAAACTGTGTGCAACTGTACCTAGAAGAATTGATGCTGTTTTGAAGGCAAAGGGTGGTCACACCAAATATTGATTTGATTTAGATTTCTCTTTTGTTCATTCACTGCATTTTGTTGTTTGATGAAAATAAATGATTAACATTTCCATTTTTGAAAGCATTCTTTGTTGACAGCATTTTTTCACACTTGCCTAAAACTTTTGCACAGTACTGTATATAACACAGATACACTGAACTGTACTTAAGTAAACTTGCTTTGTAGTTATGCATACTATTGATGAGCCTTATTTCACCTGTGTTGGCTTCATTGATGTAGTACTTAAGTATATTTCTTTAACATATAAAACTTCATAAGATTTATAGAGAAAAGTCAGTGGTGTGGGGTGGAGCAGCTTAGAGTAAATAGTAGGTGTGTAGTAGGTGGGTAATAGTAGGTGTAGAACTGAACCTTGGAGTACTTATGAGTTCACTTATAGTAGTTCACAGGTTATTTGCAGCACAATATAAGACTTAGACATGAACTAGTCAGGATATAATCTAAAAAGTGGGCCAAGTTAATCCCAAGAAGTATTGAAATAGTACACTTAAATGTATACTACTAGAACTTTGATGTTAGTGTATTCACTACATAAACTGAGGTGATTTATATAAGGTATAAAAGAGCCTGAAAAAAGCCAGGCCAAAACTGTGACCAGTCATGGATACACGTTACCTGCTTGCTTGATTAATCATCAAGACTTCTGAAATATGGCTAATAATCAAGGGCAGTTGATTTCAGAACGGTTAGGTAGTTGGCCGTGTGTTCGTAATGTCGCCGGTTCAAGTCCCAGACCACAAAAAAGGTACCACTGAGGAACTACTGCTCCTTGGGTGCTGCCAAAAAGCTGTACATGTCATTGTGGTGCGCTGTTTGGTGCATTGTGTTCACACTGACAAATAATCACTTACTTAAAATGTAAATAATGCTTCTGAAATATGATTAATAAGGTCCATGTCTCCTGACAGCAATGCCACCATCCTATACTTTTGGCAAAAGGCTGATTTTACATGTTTCAAGTGTTATCAGTGTTCCTGCAGGCAATAGCCAGCCTTGTCCGCATATCAGTTTGCATTATTTTTTTAGCAGTTTGAATAGCAGAGACCCTCCCTTGACCTCTCGGTCCACTCCACAAAAGTGAGTGCATACTAAAATGCTTTTACAAGTTATTTGCTTAATTGCTCTGTCACCATGGGGAACTTGTCCCACAGCAAAGGCTAATGCAGAGCATATTTTTACCCCATGCCCCATTCGTGACCTCAGATGACTGGTAAGGCCAGATGGACACACACACACACACACATACACACACACACACAAAAGTGAAAGAAAAGCTCTTTTAGCTCAAAATGCATATTTTAATCTCACTTTAGGGGAAAACTATTAAGGGAAAATTGTGAGCATTATCTCAAAGAAAAGGTGTCACGGGAAATAGCGAAGCAGAAATCATCTCTCCCCGAGCCATCTGCACCTAGTTAAAATGCAAGAACATTTAATTGAATCCTTTCCTTGTAGAATGGAGTCAGTGTGGCTGAAATTAGCTGTTCTAGCAGTAATCAAAGTAAATAGGGTCAAATGGCATCCTTCGCGCGCAGACTGAGATGTGCCGCAGCTAATGGGATCATCTTCGAATCGTGTTTCGCTAAAGCGTTTTCGTTCATTTCATAGTATCAACAAATTATTCAGAGTGGTTTTACCCCATCTTTGAAGATGATTATGGGAGGGTAATTAGCATTAAGCATTATTCGATAATAGGGAGCCGATATAGAAGACGCATTGCCAATATTTTGGAAATTGCTTTGGATGTTGTTGTTTGTGCGTGTTTGTGTTAGAGAGTTTTTGGTGCATTAAATGCAATTAACCCAGATGGTAAAATTATCATTTTTTTTTAATAGGCTTGCCGATAAGTCTCAAACAGCAATTTCCTTTTTTGTCTTCCAGATCCCCAGTGAAAAACCAATAACATTGATAATTATCTTGTAGACAGGCAGCAATGACCCACATTCTTTAGCCGCTGATCTCAGGTCTGAAACAGTTAGTTTAACTTTTACCATCCGTTCTATTAGAGCCACTTGGACCTAGGCTTGGCTTGCCATCAACCAAAAGCTTCCCTGTTTGTGCGGTTCCCTTAAGCAGGGCATTTTCAATTACTGGGTCTAAGGCGAGCCCTTGAGGAGGTGTGCATGTGTCACGAAGCATCACGATAATCAGAAAAACAACAAACACAACAACGCTGAACAACAACCGCAATGTCGCCTTGCTTCATTGAGCATTCCTGGGAAGTTTCTTTTGCTTTATTACTGACTGATTTCCCTGTTTATTCAGCCTGCTATTCTGCGCATGGCTCAGTTTTCAACCACAAGATTGATTGCGGCGAGAGCTGTCCTCGTCGCTCAACTCTGTGTCGACTCGTCTGAAGTGACACTTTTTCTTATTCTTTCTGACTAGCACTAATAGAGGGAAAAGTGCTGGAGAACAGATCGGGCCTTGTCTAATTTCCTATTGTCACAGGCCTTTATGAGACAAAGGTGACCTTCAGTTACAAACCAAAGAGCTTTATTCTTGTCTTAATTTGCCCGCCAGCAGATAAACGCTTCTCTGCTCTGAAACAACGCAGGCCCTTTCACTGCTAACTTTCTATTTTGCTGTACTTTTTGGACAGCGCCATGTTCCATTCTTAAAAATTCATTTTTATCATTGAAATATTCTAGGAAGTACACTTTCAGCAAGGAATACTTTTACTAAGTTAATTATTGTACATCACAATAAAATGGATTCACATTTAGTTTTTAGTGACATTTATTTCCAGTGTTGGACAAGTTACTTCCAAAATCTAACACAGTATAGGTTACTAGTTACTGTTATTTTAAAGTAATTTGTTACATTACAATATTACTGTCTCTGAATTGCAATAGGCTAAGTGGCTCCTGCATTACTGAGCCACCAAAATAACAGTGGAAGCAGGACTAGGCATTCTAACATGCTAAAATGTGATTCACTGAAGCTCATTATACATCCAGGGTGATGTGGTGTAGCATAATGTCTGCACACAATCTGTAGGAAAAAACTCTTTAATTTGAGACTTTTTCTCTTGCGCCAAAGGTCTTGCAATGTTGGTGATTTCTTTGCTTAAAAAAAAGTGTGTTGCAACATGTGCTACTGACATGTAACAAGTATATAATTATTAGTAATGCCTTACATGACTGTGTTAAAACAAAAAGCAATACATGACTGTAACTGTGTTACTTTCATAAAGCAGAACACAACCATTTTGCCATTGCTGTTTCAGTAAACCTTTACTGACTACAATTTTTAGGTCACATCGATTTGAACTGGGATATGCAAATTTGTAAAGACCCGAATATGGTAGCTTGCAAAACATTAGGCTTCCACTTGAGCATTCCTTCAGGGACCCATTCAAGTATGACTTGGAGGCCAGTAATAACCTTACTCCATAACCAGAAAACATCCCATGAATATTAGGGAATGTGTAAATGAGAACATTTTCTTGTTTAGCAGAAGCAAAAAGGCCTTTAAATGGGGGCCTATTTCAAGAAGGGTTTTGCTTGATGTACCGATTAAAACCTATTTTGGGGTCTATTACAACAAGTTTGAGAGACACAGAGGCATGACAGCATGGAAGCATTAACCTTGATGTTTTCTTTTGGGACTAAATTACCCCATATATAAAGGCAATCTCCCAGGAAAGTGCAATATGCAATTCATTAGGAGATGGCCATTGGAGGCCAGGAAAACCATATTTAATTAACATGCATAAAGAAGCATCATCCATGGTAATTAAGCCAAAGGTGGTCACAAGTACATTAATCATTCAGAAGTAGCTAACTTTGATTAATTAGCAACATCTTGTGTTAACTGCAGTTGAATTATAGGCTCATGGGACTAAATCAGAGCATCAGCTGCATCCTGGGAATTTCTCCTGACTACATCAGAAGAGCTCTGGCAGTTGTGTGGCACTATAGATCACCTTGATTAGCCACATGCTAAACGTTCAGACAGAGAAATATTGCCACCAGGCAGGGAAAGTGGGGCACGTTTTTCCTTTCACCTGATAAATTTATGTATGAAGGCTGTTAGCAGTGTGGGAATGTAGGCCTTCGCGCATTTGCTGAAACAATGCATTTCACATATGTGTACATGGCATATATAAATAAATAAGCGTTCCCTTTTTTTAAGGAAAAATTCTACATAGGAAGGTAGATTTATAGTGATGTATTATATATGGTACACAGAAGTGCATGCTCAGTAAAGCAGTGACCTGCTAAAATCTTGTGCAGTAAAGCTTTTGCGTAGATATTTAACATGAATATTTTAACGCCAACTAAAAAGTGTCGTTCCCCATCTCACTGGAAGTAGCTAATGATGGTTTCAAATCTATGAAGTCAGTAAAAATGACGAATTCGATAACTGGGTCAAAATGTACTGCTTTTTTATGGATTAAAGGAAGAAGAATGCAAACTGAACTCTGTCGAGATTAAATTGTAAAAATGCACAGAGAAGGACAGAATCATTCTTAAAATGCTTCCTTCAGTCTTTAATTTGCCTTCACTGTAATAAACCGATAAATATTGCACATAGCCATTAAAACGATTACCAAAAATTCATGTTTTTGAGAAATGAATTTATTCCACCTAAGTTACACGATCATAAACTGATTCACATGGCACATCATTGCTTGATTGCTTTATAATCAGTGTGACCGAACCCTAGAGAATATGACCAGACTGGCATGGTTTACACTGTGGCATCTGTCAGCCATAAAATAATGCATATATGAGTGCTAGCACCTTCTGGATGTAAAAGAAACAACAAATCTAAGCTCAATAAACAGATTATTTATTCAGGGCATGACTGGGAACAGGAACGTCCAGAAATTGACTGGACAGAGCTGGCTGCACATTCTGTATCAAGTTTTAAATCATACTTCTCATCTTCAAAGCCCTGCATTACTTTTCTTCCACATATCGCAGTGAACTTTGGTCATTCCCTCAGGTCATTCGAAAATAAACCACTCTCTTTACTTTTTTGTTTCTCATCAAAAACAACTGGAGCAAAAATGGGTTTTCCTCTTTTGCCACTTGAGGACAAAATCTATTTTTCTACCAATTACAGTTCTTTCATGAAAGTTTGAAATATATGTATAAAAAAACCCAGAACCATCTCAAGTGATCTTGCAATTATTTTAGCCAAAATGCAACCTCTGTAAATCAAAGTTTACGTTTTAGCCAAAATGTTGATATGAATTTTCTTGAAGCCAGATTTTAACTTTTTTTGTCATTTTGATTACTGGTTTGTTTCCCTTGACATTGTTCTATGTGCCCTAAACTTTGGTGATAGCAGATGAACTGAGGAGAATGCTCATATTTTCCTGCCAGGCAAACCCCAAGCAAAAAGATGCCTGTTTAACATGTCTCTGCCATGAATGAGTTTTTTCTCTGAGATGAGGCTGTGCACTACACAGTCGGTTTCTTCACAAAATACACAAAAATTACAGAGCTTTACTTAAATAGCTATAAATTAACCGTCCATTGTCCACTTTCTTTTAATAGAAAAGGAAAGCAGTGAATGGATGATGCTTTTGGTCACACAGTTACAGGCTCCTTCTAACACGGTTCCATGCCTTTGACACATATGTTAATGTGTTAGCCCTCCCAACTGCTGCATGTTAAGCATAGACTGTGTGAATCAATAGTCACAATATTAACCCACAATGACTTCCATTAATTTGTACCAACCTGGAATACTAATTGTGTCCAAACCTGGTTTACTATTAAAGACTTAACATTTCACTCTCTTACTGTAGTGAAAGAATGTCTGGCCAGTGTTGGGGAGTAACGGAATACATGTACCGGCGTTACGTATTTAGAATACAAAATATGAGTAACGTACTCGGTTACTTGCGTAACCTTGGTTCCCTGAGATATGGGAACGAGTACTGCGTCGTAAGACGCTGTATGGGAAAAACTCTTTTTTTCCTCCTCGACTGAAGCTTTTTCTAATCACGCAGTGAAACAGCACGTTGATTGGTTCGTAAAAGTAATAAAAACGAACCAATGACTCGACGGCGGAATTGAGCGAGCCAATGGCCGCGCCGCTTCACCAGCGCCCGGCATTTTAGCCCCGATTTTGGGTGGGGCTAACTGGCTCTATATAAGCGGGCATTCCGTCGTCATACTCAGATTTCTTCGAATGAAGCGTACTGAGGCGTGCAGCACATAGCATGGCAAGGAACGCAGTACTCGTTCCCATATCTCAGGGAGCCAAGGTTACGTAAGTAACCGAGTACATTCCCTGTCGATATTTCACTCGTACTGCGTCGTAAGACACTGTATGGGAACCAGTACAATCCCGCCGTGCTATGATGGGGAATAACTCAACATGACACCCATGGGGCAACCCAGGGGAGTGCAAAAATACACCAAGCACAGGGTGAGCCAAAAGGGTCCTCCGTGGCTTGGGTGTCATCTCAGTCGGCGCCCTAAGATGGGCCTGAGAGAGCAGGGACTTGAACAAAACTGGTCAAGTAACCCTCAAAACCACTCAGTCTAAGTGACGGACTAAGCTGAAAGGACTCTGGACTGCAGAGTGGGGACGTCCAGGTTGTAAAACCTGACAAATGTGGACGGTGAGGACCAGCCGGCCGCCGCACAAATCTCCGAGATGGAGACCCCACTGGACCACGCCCAGGAAGAGGCAATGCCTCTGGTGGAGTGGGCTCTGACTCCAATGGGGCACTGCAACCCAAAGGAGGATTAAGCCAAAGCAATGGCCTCCACTATCCACCTGGAAAGCCTCTGCTTTGTAACCGTGCGACCCTTCGCGCGGCTACCGAAGCCAACAAAAAGCTGTTCTGAACTCCTGAACGTGGCAGAACGCCCGATGTATGCCCTCAAGGCCCTGATGGGGCAGAGCAGGTGCAAGTCCTGGTCATCCATCGAGGCAGGCAGGGCGGAAAGCACTATGACCTGGGCTCTGAACGGAGTTAAGAGCACCTTAGGTACATAACCCAGTCTTGGCTTCAGGACGACTCTGGAGTCGTTAGGCCCGAATTCCAGACAAGACGGGTTGACAGAGAGAGCCTGCAGATCTCCTACCCGCTTAACCGACGCCAGTGCTAAGAGCAGGGCGGTCTTAAACGAGAGCGATCTCAAGGTCGAGGAGTGCAGTGGTTCGAAGGGGGGGGGGCCCTTCAGGGCCCTCAGTACGGTGGAAAAGTCCCAAGAGGGAACTGTGCGAGGATGCGGGGGTTCAGCCTCCTGGCGCCTCGCAAAAACTGAATCACCACACGGTGCCTGCTGACCGAGCGACCAGCGATAGGGGCGTGAAAGGCCACTATAGCTGAAGCATAAACCTTGACAGTCAAAGGAGAATGCTGCTTATCCAGCAACTCCTGCAGGAACAACAGAACCACTGACACCTCGAAGGTGACCGGATCAAAGTCACGGTCTTGACACCAAGTCGAGAAAAGGGACCACTTCAAAGCATAGAGACGCCGGGTGGACGGGGCTCTAGCTTCAGCTATAGTGTTCAGGACACGCTCTGGGAGGTCCAGAGATGCCCATTGAGTGGCCATACATGAAGGGCCCATAACTCGGGCCGTGGATGCCACAGCGAGCCATTTGCTTGAGAGTGGAGGTCCTGCCTCAAGGGAATGGACCATGGGGCTGCCTCGAGCAGCTGGAATAAATCCAACACCCACGGCTGGTTCCTCCAGAAGGGGGCCACCAGGAGAAGCCTGTGTCTGCATTCCCTGACTCGTCTGAGTACCTGTGGTAGCAGAGCGACTGGGGGGAACGCATAGAGTGGAAGATCTGGCCATTCATGGGCCAGGGCATCCGTGCTTTTTGTGAAGTAAAGCGGGCAATGAGAGTTGCCTTCGGAGGCAAAGAGATCTACTCGAGCCTCGCCGAAGATTCCCCAAATCCCCCGAACCATGAGGGGGTGGAGCGTCCACTCTTCTGAGGAGATGTTGCTCCTTGACAACATGTCTGCCCCTTGGTTGAGTTTGCCCGGCACATGGGCCGCCTTTAGTGAGCGCAGGTTGGCCTGGGCCCAAACCAGAAGGCGCTTCGCAAGCGTGTAAAGGCGCTTTGAGGTGATGCCGCCCTGGTGGTCCACATATGACACCACGGACATGCTGTCTGAGTGCACCAACACGTGGTGTCCCCTTGACAGGCACGGCACACTGCCAGCATCTCCAGGCAGTTGATGTGCAGTCCCGCCTCCTCCCTGGACCAGAGACCGGAGGCCGGTTTGCCCTCGCACAGCGCTCCCCAACCCTTGTTGGAAGTGTCTGTCGAGACAACCTTCCTCCTGTGTGCCGTGTCTAAGTGCACCCCTTGGGCTAGCCAGAGAGGGTCCCTCCAACGGCTCAGGGCTGCAACACAGGCCCGAGTTACCATTATGCAGTGGCGACCATGGCGCTACGCCATGAACGGAACCCTCTGCTTCAGCCAGAACTGGATGGGTCGCATATGGAGCAGACCAAACTGGAGGACTGGTGAAGCCGCTGCCATGAGGCCCATCATTATCTGAAAGGCCTTGAGTGGGTGCGAGGTCCCTTCCACGAAGGAGGCCGCATGGCTCTGAATTGACTTGGCTCGCTCCGCCGAGACGTTTGCCGTCATGCGCACAGAGTCAATCACTATCCCCAGGAATTAAACCCATTGGCTGGGAGATAGAACGCTCTTGGCAAAATTGACTGCAAGGCTTTCAGCGTCGCGTTTTACACTCGCAGATCGTTTTCATTTAAAAATTTAAAAATTAAGCATTTAAAAATGCTGTTTGCTCTTTCAGTAAGAGAAAATAAGCTCTTAGAAATCGCCGGATAGCGGCAGGGGAAAATGCCGGTTTACCAGCTGCAAAGCATGATCGACGGCGACGGCGTTCAGTGAGAGAATCAGCAAGGAAATCTCCGAGCTGAAGAGAAGAAATCTGAGTATGACGACGGAATGCCTGCTTATATAGAGCCAGTTAGCCCCACCCATGCAAATGCCGGGCGCTGGCGAAGCGGCGCGGGCCATTGGGTCGCTCAATTCTGCAGTCAAGTCATTGGTTCATTTTTATTACTTTTACAAGCCAATCGACGTGCAGTTTCACTGCGTGATTGGAAAAGGCTTCAGTCGAGGAGAAAAAAGAGAGCTGTGAAATATCCACAGGGAACTGTATTCCGTTACAGTTACCATTTAAATAGGTGATAATTAGAATACAGTTACTTTGTTGAAATAAATGGATTACATGGCGGTCTTTTCCTGTTTCATATGTTAGGCTATCCCCTCTGTATCCCCTCTCTAATTTTGGTAATTCCACGCATTGCCGGAAACCCAAACAAAATACGCAATAAGAGGCTCCAATGTAAGCATCCTGTTAATGTTGGTGGCGTCAGTTACACAATGGACCCGGAGCCAACACAACAGAGCCAGCAGTGCCCGGGCAGAAATGCATTTCTTACTTGGAAATTTCGTGTTTGCTCCTTTAGAGTAAATATATTGTCTATTCAGGGAGATTAACAGCCAATTGGCAGAGAAAACCAAACAAGAATTTGCAGGATGTGATTGCTACATTCATATGGTTGTAAAAAGCATGACAATATATTAAGTAATCCAAAGGATTCAGAATACGTTACTCACATTGAGTAATTTAACGGAATACGTTACACACTACATTTTGGGGCATGTATTCTGTAATCTGTAGTGGAATACATTTTAAAAGTAACCTTCCCAACACTGTGTCTGGCTATGTGTGCCTGTGTCATTACCTGCTTAAAAGCACGAATAAAGAGTTCTACTGAATCATATAATAGCTGCTTAGTGCGAAATAGCTCGCTCATGAACACTTGTTGCTATGCAATAGACAAAATGTCACTTTGTCATAATGTCCATCTCATCCAACCCAATCTAAGAACAGATACTCGTTAAGGTGAGATTAAGGAATGTTAATGTGATTTGATGTAATTATCTCAATTCTAAAACATGACCGATGGGATTAAAGTGGAGTTTAAGGACGTTTCTCTCTTCTAAACCCTGACCAAGAGAAATAGTGCACTGCCATACAAACAAAGGTGGAATCAATACAAGCTGCTCAGCGTCCTGTTGAAATCAATACAGCCCTAGGTACAGCGCATCAGGGCCCTCCCTCAGCATACGTCCCAAGCTAACTTTGATAAATGAGCATGTTTATTACCATAAGTCTGAAACCTGTTAGGGCCAGAGAGCAGAAATTTGTTTTGTTTTCGAGATCCATAACACCATGTACCCTTATAGGCATTGCTAAGAGTGACGCATAAGTGTGCTATCTTAAACAAAAAATGCAGTTAAAGGGGGCAATTGGAAATTAAAACTTGATGCCATAACATAATTTTATGTTCACAACACCTCATTTGTTCTGCAGGTGTGTGAGCACAAGTGTTTATTCATGGTAATGTGCCTTAAGGTTAAATATGCCACTGTATTTTCCATCTCTATAAAATAGGAAAATAATACATAACATTTTAGAACAATCAGTCCAATAGAGACTTGTCCTAACTTGTTGAGAAAATGTTTATTACATTGAGCATTCACTAGAGTTTCGCTGAGTTGTCTCAGTGCACCAATGTGATGAAATGATTGAGACATGCCCAGTTAGTAGAGTATTAAAAATTGTGTTCTGTGATGTGATAGCTTAAAGTTTAGTTTTAGCTCAACCCTCCTGTTATGTTCCGGGTCAAATTGACCCAAAAATATAGTTTAAAGTATTTTTTCAGTATGAAACATTTTGTGCGTGGCTTAATAAGGGTAATCAGCATATAAAATAAAAATGGTTCATTTCACATATGCACATGTTTATATTACATAGATGTGAGAGGTAAATAACACCATTACACCAAATATTGATTGAAATGGTTAGTAATTGTAAGAACCCAGCCCAGACCAAGGGAGGAGTCCGCCTCATCAAACTCCAGTTCCAAATCTTCACACCAACCCCAGTTTACCAGATCTACATCACCAGAGTTTTAACCTATCATAGCCCGGTTACCAGTATTTAAAGACCTTCATGTACAACTGTTTTCTGCTAAGTATTGTTATGCCTTGTGCTACGTACCGAGCATTTATTGTGTTTGTTTGTCTCTGTTTTGACCCTTGCTTTCGGTTATTGGATTACCCCTCTGCCTCTGGCGATTCAAATTTGTTTACACTGCGGACTGTGTTTTCTGGTTTTGAACTGTGCTTTAATAAACCCTCGACTTTTCATCAAATTGATCCTGTGCCTGCGATCTGGTTTTGTCGACTCTGCGTTTGGGTTCACCTGCCTGCCATTACAGTAATGAAGTTAATAATGAGATATAAACAATGTTTATTAGGATTCTTTGGTTTCTGACACTTTTGGATAATTAAACATGCCCCAGGTCAAACTGACCCAGGAACATCATTAGTGTTCCTGAGAACCAATATAACAGAAGAGTTAAAGAATTAGTTTATTGTTAGGCTACTTGCCTAGAGACCAATAGAACTTTGCTACCAGAACTACCCATTCCAAGGAGACTATTTCTAGTAGTGTTTCTCTTTTGTGTGAAATTCAACAAAATCACTTGTCTTAGATGAAAGATCCCATCAAGACCCTGTTCAAGGAGAAAATCTAAAATTTAAAAAAGTGCTTTACTGCGAAAAAAGAAATGAAACGTCAAGAAATTTCAGTCACAATTGTCACATGAGTGCTGAACCCCATTAGGTTCAAAGAACCATTTGTGGATAAAGAGAGCAGGGCTGGATTGCATAGTCTATTGTCTACCACATTTGCTAGCTAAGTCACAAGTCACCACTAATTTCCACTACTTAAAGCTAATTTCTGTTAGCACTTGATGTAAGTTGAAAGCAGAATTATTATAGCTAGCAGAATTATTCAGTGTTAAATAGCAATGGAGGCTTACATTTCTTTAACATTTATTCTAAAGTGACTGAGAGTACTTAAGTGAGTTATTATTTGTCATTGTGAACACACCACAGCACAACATAGAACACAGTGCACCACAACAAAATGTGACTTCTGCATTTGGCTCATCTATCAAGGAGTAGTGGCAGCTTTTTGGCAGCAACCGGAGATCAGTGCTTGGGCTCAGTAACTTGTTCATGAGTACCTTACTGGTACCTTTTTATTAAATTACATTAATTCATTCACTGGGCAAGCTGTATCTTGTTGGTTAAGATGGTCCATAACAATATCTTTTATTTATGTTTTAGTTGTGTTTTTCTTCTACATTAATGGCATTTAGTGAGAGTGACTCACATGTTTATCACATTATTCAACTGAGTCTTGCTCAGCAGCCCAACTAGTTTGTCTCATTAGTTGTTGGACTAAAGAGTGACTTTCTTCTTTTCCCAGTCGAGAGAATTTTAAAAGCATCAAATGAAACTGAACCGTCTTAATTGAGCTTCCAAAATGTAAGTTTCAGAATCAACAATAACTTTACATTCTCTGATTTTCTGGTAGATCATATCATCAGATCACGCTACAGTTGTTCAAAATAACACGGCATGAGAGATTTTTATAAGTTAACATGGCACCAGAATTTTAGTTTTGAGTTCATTTCAAATATGATGTTATTTCCTTTCCGATCTGAGACTTCTTCATGTGACCACTTATTTACTGCTAGCAAAACTACTGGGATATAGGGCTGGCTCTGTATGTAATATGTAAACTAAAAAAGTAATTAAGTCCCTGGACCAAGTGGTGTATAGTGTAATAGCCATTTTCAAATATGACAGCTACTATTTAACATATAACCCTGTTTAGCAAATAACTATCCTTTAGAAATTATTGTTCCTAAAACCATTTTTTATTTTTTCTACAACAAAATAAGACCTATAATAGCTATTTAAAACAGCAAGCAAGAAGTGTATCATGGATAAAGGTAATATGTCCTCCAAATATGATTTAAGCTGAAACTTTACTCTGTGATGGTAATGAGATGGTAATATATTCTCCAGTGCTGACTGAATGATGTGAAATGTTATCCAATCTTTTTAAGCCAACTTTTGAATGATGAGATGAGAACATGTTCATGTGAAAACATATTCAACTGCACAAATGTTTGCTCTAAGTTAGCAAACACACACGTCTGCATGCATAACTGTGCATAAAACAATTCATTATTTCTCTTAACTTGCTCAAGGTCAAGGTGAGAATGACAGTCTTTTTATCTTTAAAAAAGTGTTTTTTTCATATTTATTCCGTTTAAGAGTATTTTGATTATAAATATGAAAAAATTGGACATATCTGAGGAAGCATGCTGTTAAAATCCAACAAATTGTATAGGATTGGGTGTGTGTATTCCTGAGTGTTAAGAGTCAGTGCGGCAGCTGTGCTTAACATCTAAAGATGCAGTGAACTCCTATTTCTTGAACAATTGCTACCATAATGATCAATTATTGAGCTGAGTTACTGCTAATTTTAATATTATTGTGAGTGTAGTGCTAACAATGTATGACAGTCATTTTATATGATTGAGATATTATATGTAATTGAAAGATATTGAAATGTAATTGATATGGTCACCATTCATTATCACTCCAGCTAGACTTATCCCATGAAGAGTTGGTGAAAAGAAAGAAGAGTTCCCAGCAGATGCTTCAACTCCTATAGCTTGTGAGTTGAAGCCTTGTAATTAAGTCAATTCTATAGCATTCAATCAATTAGACTAAGATTGGTATAATTTGGAGGTTAAGGCTACATGTTGAACCTACTAATTTTGTTCAAGGAGGGAAAAAGACGGAGTTAGAGGGTCTGCTAGTTGCATTACTGTACCAGAGGTCCTTCAGAGGCCTAGGTTTCAGGCCTCAGTTGGCAGTAAACAGCAACAGCATAGATACTGTAGGTGATCATTATATTTTAGTAGTGGAAAATTGTTTACAGTGGTCATTTGCTTTATCTTAGTAAATGATTTTATAGCCTATGGCTTCATATTTAGAGTAGCCTTATTGACAAAAACACAGCTTGAACAGTTACAAAAATGGTAATTATGGAATAGCAACTAGCAACAATAAGCACAATGAAGATTTTCCCCAAAATTGCCCTTTCTACGTGTCTATGATTATGATCCATCATCAACCTCATGATTTGCAAGATCTTCACTCTCTCAGGGGTGGTTTCTTGCTCATGGATTAAGGCTAGGCTAGGACTAAATTGAAGTACCAATGGAGATTTACCATTCAAATTCAAAACTGCTCTAGGACTAGGCTTTTTCCCTTGACTGGGAAATTGGAAAGTGTTTTATTTAGAGCTTTTTTCAGTACCAGCATCAGGTTGCAATCATTCCACTAACCAACACTATATCAATAGCTCTTTCAAGGTTGAAAGCTAAAATAAGTGACCGCTTGTGTGCTTTCTGTGATTTATTTTATTTTATGAAAGACTTAAGTTCAAGTTTTCTAATTCTAAGCATCTGCGGGTTTTACTGTGTTTTTACTGTAATTTATTTTGGCCAGTGACAAACAGGAACAATCACTTTCCCACTTATTTTAAATCCCTGTTACGTACATCATTGTACACAATTTGTGCATCTTTTTAGCTCTTATGCAAGAGCGTCTGCTAAAACATTATCCTCCATTCTTAACTACAGGGACAGTCTCCCGTCAAGCAACTTGAGGTTAAGGGTCTTCCTCAGGTACCCAATTCAGCTAGTTCTGAAGGTAAAATAGTTACAGCTATAAAGTTATAACTATATAATACAGTTAGATGTCCACTAACCTAAAGAAAGTGGACTGTGATTCCCTGATCGAGTTTGAAGAAGTGAGTGATTATTTGTCATTGTGAACACACCACAGCACAGCACACAGTGCACCACAACCAAATGTGACCTCTGCATTTGACCCATCCATGAAGGAGCAGTGGGCAGCTAACAAGGGCAGTGCCCAGGGATCAGTGCTTGGGGACGGTACCTTGTTTATGAGTACCTCAGTGGTAAGTTTACCGGCCTTGGATTCGAACCTGCAGCGTTCTGATCACGGGGCGAACACCCTACCGTTACACCACCAACTGGTCTCTGCTGATAATATAATGTTCATTATAGATACTGCAGCCAAAGCAGCAAAGGTCTATGTGAATGCAGTAAACATCATAATGAAGGTTCATGATTGTGATTTGCTGTTTATTGCTCTCAATACAATTTAAACTGGTCAGAAGTGAAATAAGTTTAGCCAAAATAGTCCTTATTCATTCCTTTTTAGTTAAAAAATGTATTGAATGAGGTAAACAAAATAAATCATGTGGTCTTCCCCAATACAGATAGATTAATGGATTGAATAGTTCCAGAACTTTCTGTTAACCTTTTGAGATCTCTGATATATTTGAGCATTCTGCATTCATTTACTCCTTTTCTGAAACCGCTTAATCCCCATTGGGGTCGCGGATACAGGAGCCTATACCGAAACTACAGGCACAAGGCGGGGACCAACACATTCAGGGCACACACACTCACACAAAAACACTCTTAGTCACACCTTACAGGGCCAATTTAGAATCACCAATCAACCTACAGTGCATACTTTTGGACTGTGGGAGGACACCAGAGTGTGAACACGGGGAGAGCACACAAACTCCACACTCCATCTGATTCTGTGTGCCCATGTTTTTACAGTGCATGCCCACTGCTAAAATGATTTCCAGTGCCTATCATTAATTTTCATGATCAGTGGTTTTTAAAGTTTATTGGCTTGTCAGGACTTTTGTGTGTACTCACAATTCCGGAGAAAAAAAACAAGGATCTTTTTTACTTATTGTAAGCTGATTGTACAGATGGTGGACATTATTATGACAAATTATATGTGTGCATCTTTGACCACTCAGCGTAACCTCATGTGTTTTGGCAAGACTCCAATCTTTTCTCTCCTTGTTTTGCCACTCCTTAAAAGTGTAAATACTGTGTGCCTGGTGAATTTTGAGACAGAAGGGAAATTCCACAAAAAATGAACCATTTAGCAAGGTAACCATTTAGCAGCCAATTCTGATTGAAATGGAATCCTCAAAATACAAAGTTACTTTGGCACACAATCCCTGTTGTTTTTTAATAGTAAAGCAATAAAGTCCATTACAGTTGAGTTGTAAAAGGTTCTAGGCATACTTATGCAATGCAGTTACACTTTTACTAAAGTGGTCTATGAACATTGTTGAAGTCCCCTACTGAAGTCTCTGATGCTAAGGTGATGCAGCCAAGATAGCAAAAGTCCAGTACACATGCAGTGAGCCAAGTAATGAAGATCCATTTACAAAAGATAAACAAAAAAGCTCAACATAGATTTTAAGATGGTACATGGACCTCATTGGTTTAATCTAGCAGGCACAGTAGTAGTTCAGTCCAAGGTGGTGGTGGTCTAATGGTTAGGATGCTTGCCTGTGGATCAAGAGGTTGTGGGTTCAAATTGTACCTCCAGCTGTACCATCATTGGGTCCCTGGGCAAGACCCTTAAACCCGCTGCTCTCAGGGAAACGGTGCCTAAAATTAGGAGAATAGAAGTCACTCTAAATATGAGTGTCTGCTAAATGCCACAAAATCTAGGCAGTTTTATTATTTTTTGCTGTTTTACAATTAAATATCTTTGCTTATATTAGTTGAATTCCATTGCGTTTATTGCTGATAATGTTATTAAAAACCCAGCAGAATTGTAATTTTAACATTTTGTTCTAGAAAAAGATATCACAATGCAGTTCTTTGACCTAATTTTTAAGCCTTTTTTGTGTTTAATGTAGTGATTTGTTTTGTTTTTCAAATACAGACGTGAGAAGCAGTACTTATTATATATCACTATTATCAACAGTGGTGGTTTTGGTCAGATGAGCTCAATTAAGGGTGCCCGGGAACACTGAGATGTAGATGCAGTTCAAACTAAACTCTAGTTTGACTCTCTGAACCTGGCTTTTCCAGTATCAGTCAAGTTCTTTTATGTAATGTCTGTGTTCACATCTTGTCAGTTTCATGTACTATCTCACTTAATTTCCAAGGACACAACATATTTTAAACAAAGGACTTTGAGCATTTTGAAAAATGAACCTGATAAGTGAAAAGACTCACACACCCTACTCACTCCAATCTTATAGCCTTCATCCCTCACTGAACTCTGCAGCCTGTAAGGTGACAAGAGGCCTAATGACACACTCAAGCCATGTCAATCCATCCAGAAGAAACTCAAGGAGGGACAGAGAATTAATGATATAGAAGGAGAATGTTAGAGAAAAGCTCTGGTATTCTCTCACTCTCACTCTTTCTCAACCTGCTTAATTGACTTTGTGCAAAATTGTCATTCCATTGTGGGTTCCCCCTTTAGAATGACCTTCACTGAACAATTGGGTGAGTAGGAAAAAATGTTACCTGTCAAAAGCTGCAGGTTTCTATGGAAGTAGACAGGGGACAGAGAAAGAGAGAGAGAGTTGAGAAGGGAGTCTCAATCCAGGGCTGGTAAAGTTCGATGTTGTATGTTGCCATGTGTATGTTGTGCTGGTGTGTGTATTTTTGCACAGTAGTGTTCCTAGAATGTTTATACACATTAGTATCACAGGAATAGTATCACAGCAGAATGTCAGTGGTCAACAAACCAAGTTGGTAGTGTAACGGTTAGAGCGTTCGCCCCATGATCTCAAACTAGCAAAGGTAGCACTGAGATACTCATGAGCAAGATACCGTCCCCAAGCACTGCTCCCTGGGCGCTTGTTAGCTGCCCACTGCTCCTTCACGGATGGGTTAAATGCAGAGGTCACATTTCGTTGTGGTGCACTGTGTGCTGTGCTGTGGTGTATTCAAAATGACAAAAGATCATCACTCACTCACTCACCAATTAAATGGTCCCAAAAATTGTGGCCGTTAATTTCAGTCTGAGAGGATTTTAGTGAGCAACTGGGTGAATGTGTCTCCATATAAGCAAAAGAGCGTTTGTGAAGGTGGATGCTTGTATTGAAAATAAAAATCCTAGCCCAGAAGGGTGTAAATCAAAAGTTTAATCACAATACAGTATTATATTGATTTAATGGACAATCCAACATCACAATGTCTACTACAATATGATTTCAGTTTGATTCAGTCCAGAAGTCAGGTTTGATATGAGACAATATTACACTTACATTCATTTCGAATCACAAAAGGCAACCAAAATATAATTTCACATTTTTATTCCAGGGTTATGGCCCACAGTACACTGTGTTAGAAGTCACACTTGACAGAAGTCAACCAGGTGACGTTTCTGCGCTTGCTTGGAGAGGGTTGTGTCTTAATCAGTGTTGTCATTTTTGACGGTAGGGGTTTTTTGATCGTAGAATCGATGTATCAATGTAGACTGAAGTATTGTTACACCCCAACTATTTCACATTTAGTATCAAGGTAAGGACTAATTATGCTTCTTTACACTCAACTGATTCAATTTTAATAACCTGCCTTTAGTCATTCTTTTAACGTCACCTCAGGTTAACCATGTGCGTCTCAGTGTGAGCAATATAAGGAACTCCATCCTCACACAATACAGCCAAAAGATGGAACAAATTGGAAATAAAACAACTAAAAGGTCAGCATGCGCAAGGAACAGGCCCAACTTGAGATTTCGGAAAAATATTTGCTCCTGG
Organism: Distichodus sexfasciatus; assembly: GCA_032718565.1. Classification (NCBI taxonomy): domain Eukaryota; kingdom Metazoa; phylum Chordata; class Actinopteri; order Characiformes; family Distichodontidae; genus Distichodus; species Distichodus sexfasciatus. Next base: position 2,309,619 of record JAVGVS010000038.1, on the reverse strand, counting down.
GATAAATGCCCATCTGCAGTCCAAACTTTACAAACTAAAGGCGTTGTGCAGAGTGTCAGCAACGATCAAACTCTGGAGCATAGCGCGTGAACCGGCTTTACATGCTAATGCAAAACCACTCCAGGCAGCCCAACAGCTGCTAACATGCAAAACCAGACCGACCTAAAGCGACAGCTCATGCCATGAGCACTGAAACAGTGTAGAAGTCTGTCAAAAGAAGGGACCTGAATTACAGACGTTTGTCCAGTTCAGTTATATTTCATTTAACCGTCATGCCTCACTGGCCATTTCATGAAGTTGCAGGGTAAACCAAAGTTTTGCTGGATTGGTGGACGGGGAAGCTGTTTGTTATTGGTTCTCACTTAAAGTGGACCAACTTGTGTTCATGAAGGGAAAGCTATGTCCACAAAAACTGGGTTTTCGCATGCCTGCATTGACAGAAATGAAATGAGACTTAAAACTTCAGAAATGATCAGAATGGTCAGGATGATGATGTGCAGTTGGCACATGTGTACCACATTCAAACGTCATGGAGAAAATTAATTTAGCTGCATATGTAATACAGAAGGAATACTTGTACAATGGTGAGCCAGTCAGGCAAATAAACATTGTAATGATTAGGTTTCATTCAGAGAAGAGCCATGTAATAAGCAGAGTCAGAGTATAAATTGGATAGGTTTTCAAGTCTTGTTTTTTCTCACCTCCACACTGTACCACTGACATTTTCAGAAATATATGGCCTTATTAAATCTCTTTAAAAGCATCCATTTTGGGGAGGGAGCATTGAATTTCTGTTTCTTTTTCACTGGCATCACAAGATGCTAAAGAAGAATTTACACCTGACATAAAAATTTTTTTGTGGGATTGGATGGGTTACATTCATTACCTGATTTGGTTTGAATAAAATCAATTGAATTTTAGTTTGTGCTGACAAAATTTTAAAGGTTTAGGTTAAAGAGTTTCATGAACTCATATTTTATTGTTGAAATGGCTTTGTAGAATCTCAACTTTTCAGTTTGTCTCTTTGGTCCACTAGTTTGAAGTCAGATTCTTGATTACTACTCTCACTCTCAGGATAACCTCAAGTCACACTTTCAATTTCACAGACTTTCATGCCAGCTTGGACCTAAGAAGCAAAAAAAAGGAAGTGTAAAAAAAACAGCTTAAGGAGAATTAAGTTATTGATTGAGGACAGAGTCCCAGAAAGTTTCACTTAACACCTGTGCAAAGCGTTTAAAAATATTTCAGCAACATAATCTTAATAAGAAATAACCTGGAACCTCAGATGACCAAACCTCAGAGCATAAACGCTGAACATCATTTTTGAATGCAAATGTCAAACATGAGTCGGGAGCTATACTTAATGCTGTGGTACTGAGTTAGGCAGGTTTTGCAGTACTGCAAACAGTGTGTATGTTCTCAACACCACTGGTTAAGTCACAGTGTGATCTGACAGTGATGCTAGTCAAAGACCATCTGCTTACAGCCTGACAGAGAAAAGGGGGGGGAGAGAACAAAAACAGTGTGAGAAATGGAGGAAAATCTCACCAAATGACAGTGAGTGGGTGTTTTGTTTTGATGAGTCTCTTTTGGTGGCACCTGTTGATTCTTGCCTACTCATTTTCTTCGTTCTCTGTCTCTGTCTCTCTCTCTCTCTCTCACACAGGATTTAATAAAGTAGGCAGAGAATGTCAGTACTGGGGAATGAACGTGTAAAAGATGACTCATGTGAGCCATTTGCTCTTGTGTTATTCTCATTGGAGAGGAGGTAAACAAAAGACCCAGTGTCACCCAGTGTTCTGGTCTCAAAAAGCCTTTTTGGAAAATGAATAATCGGAATCACACTTCCTCACATGCTCTTGCTTAAAGATAGACTTTGTTATACAAATTTGCTGTAATTATCTTCATCATACTATCAGAACTAGTTTTGTCTCAAATCTGTCAGTTGTTAGATTTCTGAAGAAAAATCATATTTTTAATCTTATTTAGTCCTGTTTACTTAGATGCAGCTTACACTGGTGCTCATGAATCACAGCTTAAGCTATTATCACTCTAATACCCTTCCACAGGGATGAATCTTTGCTGGCCAAAAGAGGCTCCATGCCTCTCTCTCTCACCTCGATCTCTGCTCTGTGTCATACGTGCCCCCCCTCACTCATAATTTCATGGCATTTCCAGGGTCACATTATGCCGATATAATTACCAGTTTTAAGATGAGTGTCACTGTTCTTACCCCTTGCTAAGCATTCATCACGGCTGTTTCTGCCTGCCGGCGCTGCAGGCTTCCTGCGGCTGGGAGAAGCGTGCAGGGTGGATAATGGGATTGTGCGCTTGACAGAGGTCGACTTCATATTTTCTCTTCCTGCCGCATCCAGGCGCCTGCTTTTTTTAAACCATAATTCTTTATTTAGCTGCAGGGCTGGACAGCAACAAGCCGTCACTTTTGGTAGAGATGCTTTAACTTCATTCACAGCATTTATTTGCTATTCCTCACACAGACAAAAAAAGTTTGTAGTGAATTCCGATAATAAATGTGGGACTAAAGAGCAACGTAAGTCCACTTTAAGGCAAATTGGTCAGGTGGGCAATTTAAATGTTCCACATAATTGGGAGGTTCTGGAATAAGACATTTTAAAAAATATCTTTACTTTTCAGAGGAGATTCTGGTGTGTAGTACAAATGCTGATTACTAATAATTACTGAAATTATATATGCAGAGCATTAGGCAAGAAATTTATAATTAATGAATCACTGTGTGCAGACTCCTATTAAAATAAAAGTTAAACTCAATTTTAACATTTTATAAAACAAAATTAATTGAATGTTCCAGCACTAATTCCTCTGTACATAACTTGAATCAGAAATGAGTTGAATGTTTGTGGCCTACAAACAAAAATGAATAAAAACTTATTCACAACATCTGCTGTTATGACAATACCAATCAAAAGGCAATCAGAAAATAATCAGGGTAAACCAATGAAGTGAAAACCAATCAAAACAGGGGGCTGGACTGAAACAAACAAGAACCAGGTGAACAAACTAATGAACAGTAATCTACCAATGAGAGACAAAGGGAAGGTGGGACAACAACTTGACAGGAAACACAGGACTGAACTGAACACATCAAACTAAACAATAGTGGCATCTGCTGGCCACTTCACAAAAGTCCAGGGGGTGTCAGGGCTAAAGTCCAGCGGGGTCATGACAGTCATACTGAAATATTCATGCACTTGAATTGAAAAGTGGCAGCAGATAACGTGAATTGAACCTCATTAGAAATTTAAAATATTTTCAAATGTTTAGTAAACTTAACTTCTTGTTAATTAGTTTCCTCTTATAGTTTAAGTAAATTATGCTGCAAAACCAATATGATCTTATTATACTCAATAAAATGTTCAAGGAATATCTTTGGAACAATATCTTTAAGTTGTTTAACTGTACACTTAGTATTCAAGACATTAATTCAACTCCAGGTTTAAATAGTCCTTTAGACAATACCCAAAATTTAACTCTTAAAGCAGCAAGCACTTCAAAACTTTCTATGAGCTGTGAAATTGAAGGGACTGGTGTGAAAATTATCAAGCCTGTACATGGAGTGAGAAAAAAATAGTGAAGAAAAAGAAAATATTACAGCACTTAAATAGGTCACCACTGGCATTAGGGAGACAACCACCAGGCTTTGCCCTGAGTCTAAAACAATATGGAAACACTCAAAGCCACATTAATCAACTACAGAAACAGAAAAAAAATCTTCCACATAAAATGCCAGTCACAAAACAAAGACAAAGACAAGAAGCTTGGCTTAAATACACAGAAACACTGGTGAAATGCATTAGGGTAATCACAAGTAAAAGAAAGACAGGGGAGACAAGAAATGCTGGCATCTTGTGGTAAACTAGGGGAGTTACAGGAGCGATCCTGGGAACTATGTTGGGTGTTTTTCTTATGTAATGTATTCTAAATAAGTACAGAACCATGGGGCTCATTCATTAACCGTTCTTAAGAAGAATGTTTTTCCTAAATTTGTGAATGTTATGGACCAAACATTAGCTTATTGGGTTTTCTACTATTTTAATTTCTTGCCTTGCTTAAGAACAAATTTAAGAAAATATTAGTGAAAGAGACCCAATGTAAGATAATCATAAATGTCTGACCTGTTATATTCTCTGAGCAGCATTTCAAAACTTTGATTAGTTCAATCCAGTGAATCAATGTGTTACCATTCCTCAGTTAAAGGTCAAGACTTTTGAGCACTCTCTATTCCCATCACACTCTTCACATTAAGACATATTATAGTTTAAACAATTTGTAATACACCATAAAGCACCTTTGTATTGATTTAATGACCAATCCAGCCTTTGGCAGAGATCGTACAACATGTCTGAGGACGCTCTGTTTGACCCATCAGTCAGGAAAATGAGAATGGAGTCTTTTCCATCGGTAATCAAGCCGAGACAGCACGACTGCAATGCGGTGACCGAGCCAGAACTGACGCAGCCGCTCACACCTCAGAGCAGGCCTCATCTGTCGCCAGACCACCTGAGGGAAGGGGCAGAACAGAGCATCTCTCATCATAGCAGCAGGTGTCCCTTCGGAGACCGGCAATGTTTTCACACCTTTGTTGAAGGACGTGCATCCTTTAAAGGAATAAAACGGATAAAGGTATAAGAGCTGGAAAATGAAGAACGTGAAGGGACTTGAATAAGGTAGACCACCCAGTGAGAGTGTGAATAACTATGAGCTGTGAAATTACTTGGCGTGACTGATGTAAACATTATTAAAGCCTAGACATGGGGTGAGAAATAAAAATCAACCTGGAGAAATTTTTTAAAACATCCATGTTATTATGGAAGAATACAACAATGATAACAAATAATAATAAAATAAGCAAATTAAATAGCCATATTTTTAAAGAATATGTATCTAAATTCCATTCTACTACTATGTGTAAAGCATCTGATCCTGACAACAGGCAGCTTAAATCTACAGTTGTTTCTTTAGATCTCTGCCTGCATTTACTCATAAAAGGAAAAAGAAAAGCTTTGATCCCCAAATATCACCTTGCTACTCTCATGCCGGGCTCAAGCTCCCCGAATGTGCTCTTTCCCACCTTTAGAAAGACCTTTCAATACAGCAAGCAGGGAGATGGATGTGGGTTTCCAGTACCATTAATTATAGGACGACACAAGAAAGAATGAGTGCAGAGGGAAGGGGCAAAAACGGAGAAGGAGATGTTGGCTTCTACAGCTACATCAGGGGATGGCAGGTTTGTCCTCAACACAACGCAACACCGGTGTGATATCTCTGTCCCTGCTGGTCGTTTCTTGAAGAAGATACTGGGGACAGCCTGACACTGCCTTGTAGCCTGAGCAGGTAATTATACCTAAAATGGGGAATGTCAGACGGTGCTCGTACTTATTGAGATAGGCAGAGAATGGGTAGAGCTAATTGAACAGGCTGTGTCAGAGTCACAGGGACTCTGAGGCCGAGAGAAAGGCTCCACTGCCACGCCAGCTCGAGAGGCCGGGGCTATAGAGACGCACTAAGCCTGAGGAGAGCGCTGTGAAATTCTCCCCTTTCTCTTACACAATAGCCTGCCATTCCCTCAGGCTTCTCTTTTTTGCACAAAGCAGCAGAGTGTTTGTGGAGACACAGCCACGGACAAACAGGATTCTCTTTTTGTGCACCGAATCGCCTTTGTGCAATTAGCTTCTTTGATACCAGCGCGATTGTGCAGTGTTTCCGATGGGGCCAGCACCCTTGGATCATTTGCTCTAGGAGGATTTTGAGTGGTTTCGTCACAGACTGCAAAGCAAACTGGACTCACGGGCAGTTGTTCTGATGTTGCAGAGTATTTCTTTTCAAAACACATATTGTATACACACACATACACAGACTTCTGGCGTCTGGGTTTACCTTTGTATCATTTATAGCGTGCTCTGAAGCACTCACACATAAAACATAATTCTAACTACGGGGAAAGTCAAATAATTTATTTTTCTGAAATATCCCAAGAAATATACCTTATTTTGCAGTTTAAAATGTCCTGCTTCATGAAACTATAACTGCTGGTGCTTACTGTGTTCACAGTTTAGTCAGCAGTGTTGGAGAGTGGCAACATTGCTAAAAGTAACTTTTTCAAAAAGCTTATCAGTAGTGCTGATAAGATATAGGTGTAGCTTTAAAAGTAACTAACTACACCTAGCGTGGAAATGCTACATCACTATTTTCTTCGATTTCAAAGACAATTATTTTCAACTATCACCTGTCACTAAACGGCATCTGATAGGCTACCCACTCAGGGCACGTCCATTTAATCACAGCACATTCTTGGCAGCTGCAAGACTGGAGGACGAAGTCCATCTTGTTGAAGATTGAAGCAAGAATCTGTGACTGAGAATTAATGTAGTTAGGATGTAGTTAGCTACTTTTTCTCTGTAGCTTGTCGTGTAGCTAACTGCTATCAACATATTAAAACAGTGGCTTGGCTGTAGCTTAGCTACATTGAATCATAAATAGCATGTAGCTTGAAAGTTGCCATTTAAAACCAGCTTCCCCAGCACTATGGTGATGTTTTGAAAACCACAGTTTAGACCTGTTCTTTCCCTGTGTCCGACCCGACCCAAACCCAGATACAACACAGTACAATATTTTTCACCCATTTTATAAATATTGGCGGGTACCCGAAACCATGCAGGACTGCTATGATTTACCACCTTAACTACATTACGTTGTAGTTTCCGTTAAAAATTAAGCTCTTCCCTGTCATTCAACAGCCCTAATTTATGCTAATCTCCACTAAGTCTAATTTACCTTTGGTCATCTTACTGTTGTTAGGTATACTGTCCCTTTAAAAGATGTATCTGTACATTCTAATTAAAACTGCTGAATCATGCATTGGTTCAGTAATCAGAGCACTACTGACCAATGGTGTACCTGATAAAGTGCAGATTGAAGTCCTAACCCCAGGACATCCCACGTTCCAAATGCACTGCTGTAATTATTGCAGTGGCTTACTTCTTTAATTGACTTTAAATGAAGAACATTTATTTTAATTAGTTACTGTACATGCAAAGAATCTTAACAGATTTTTTTTTACCCTTTCAGGAATGGTAATTCCACTCTTTTGCTTGACTGTCAAATCAAGGCAAAAGTTGTGGCATATACACATATCTCTGTTTGGATAAACTACAGATGTATGTTTTGCCGGCTTGTAATAACTGTCAGTCCATTCTGAGTGTTCTTTGAACTTGAAATTGCAAAATCAGATCATTGTTGCAAAATTGCATCATTGCATTTGTTAGTAAATTGACATTTTATTGTTTACTGTTAAAGTTCTCAAAGAAATTGTAGCTACACTTTTTAAGATGTGGTGCGCAACATAATAGTCCCTTTGTTGGTTATTTATTTCTGTCCACCATTTCCAACACAGATGTGTGCAGTAGTTTGTAGCATAATGGTTAGGGAGTTGGTCCCAAGATTGGAGAGTGACCGGTTCATGTCCTGGACAGGTAAAGGTGCCACTGAGGTACTCATGAGCAAGATACCGTCCCCATGGACTGCATGTCAGCTACCCACTGCTCCTTCAGGGATGGGTCAAATGCAGAGGTCACGTTTCATTGTGATGGACTGTGTGCTGTGTTGTGCTGTGCTGTACAGTGTTGTGGGGTGTTAACAAAGACAAATAATCACTCATTTCACTTAAATGCAAAGGTCACATTTTCTTTGGTGCACTCTGTGCTGTGTCATGTTCACAATGACAAATTATCACTTAGTTGCATTGCAGACATCGTAGTGTGCTTTATGATAGTGTAACAACTAAACTTATAGCTCGGATCAAAACTAAAAATCAAAAGCAGAAAAAGTTCCTGAGTGCCTAAAAAATTGTAAATATACTAACCACTTTGAAAAGACTTTAGTCTTGTTGGTGAGGTTATACTCTATATCCCAGGATGATAAAACGTGTGCTTGATCACTAAGAAAATGAACCAATTCTATGATTAAATTTCAATACAATTATTACAAGGTCAGAGGTCTACCTATAATCAGCTGGTGAACATTCACACTTGAAATGTTGATGAGAACAAGGAGCTTGTATGCAGTTTAATTGGACCTTACCTGATCAATAGTTACAAGCAGAGTCAAACTGTTAACCAAATGTAATATTTAGCTAAGAATAGAATCAATACAAGATAACTATATTGAAATGTAGATATAAAGACATAGATGTCATACTAGTGTTGGATGCCTTATGACAAGCTAAAATTAGCATTAAATTAGCAAAATGTATAGTAAATAAAATTGTAACCTTTATACTTCTTATGTCAAAAGAGGCAGTCGGTAATGTATCGGTTAGGGAGTCCGTCCCATGACTGGAAGGTCGCCGGTTCAAATTATGGACTGGTAAAGGTGCCACTGAGGTACTTATGAGCAAGATACCGTCCCCAAGCACTAGTTCTCAGGCGCTGCCCATGTCAGCTGCCCACTGGTCACATTTTGTTGTGGTGCGCTGTGTGCTGTGCTGTGATGTGTTCACAATGACAAATAATTACTCACTTTACTTTCACCCTGACACTTGCCTAAACACACATATTACAACAAATATCTATGTTGCACTCAAATAGTAGTACATTTGTACCATGATTTGATGTCAGATTAATTGTTACATACCCACAGATGTTAATGGATCTTAGAGCAGACACTGTACGATGCACTACAAAAAGAAATTTCAAATAATGAAATAGCATCAACACTTTGAGATCAGTCACCCTGTTCTGGAACCTATTCAGGGCAGAAATGTGGTTCATAAAACATTTTAACAACCATCTCATGACAACAGTCTAATCACTTATTAGACTTATTAGTATTATTTGCCTATTGAAATTATTCGTATATGAGTCACAAAGCTCATCTGCACTTGTAAAGGTGACTCCACTGTGAAAATAGCAGTTAACCCTAAGATAATATTATGCCTGCATTATGCTTCCCTCCTACTCTTTGTATTTTCCAAGAAATGAATTTACTCACATTATTTATATCTCCTCTGAGACGCACTTCTCCTCCCCACACTCCCTTACCTTGGGTAATTTTCTGATACATCTTCATCCCACACACAAACACACACACACACGCTTGCAGAGTTGCAGATACTCAGTTGCCAGTCTTATTAATGACAAACCGTGCACACATCTGGCATCCTAAACTTTCAAAATTAACACTCTGAGGCTCCTCACTGATTTATGCTAATTAAATTTTACATAACTTAGATATTTTACATAAGTTAAACAATAAATTGTTGATGGGATATCTAACAAAGCAAAGGAAAGACAGAAAAGCAAGTGAAGATAACAAATGTGAAATAAAGAAATGATTTTTTTTTTAAATCCTAGTGGAGTAGATGCAAAAGGTTTGTGTCAAACAGTGAAAAGCTGAGTGTGTGGGCGAACACCGTAGTGTTGTGTTAAAAACAGATTCTGTTAGCATTAACAGGAGATATGCATGTTATTTTCTTCTGAGCATCCTCACTATATTGAGACAACATTCTGTCCAAATAATATTCTTATTCTAAGTTAAAAAAGAGAGTGAAGGTGAATTTAAGTTTGACAGTTTGGACATTAGTGTGATTCTAAATCTAAGTCAAAGCAAGTGATTATTTGACATTGGGAACACACCACAGCAAAGCACAGAGTGCATCTTAACTAAACGTGACCTCTGCATTTAACCCATCTGTGAAGGAGCAGTGGGAAGCTGCATCAGCACCCAGGAGCAGTGCTTGGGGATGGTACCTTGCTCACAAGTTCCTCAGTGGTACCTTTTCCAGTCTGGGATTCCGGCAACCCTTCATTCTCAGGGCGAACTCCCTACCCATTATGCTACCAGCTGCCCCCTTTTTTAGTTTAGTGAAAGTAGTTATAGTTGTAATAATAGTACCTATACTCTACTATTCTGTGCTTTATAAGGGCAAAAAAGAAGATTTTAGGATGATTTTCTGGGAAGAGTTACTTACTTACTTATATACACTATGTGATGTGATATGATGTGACACCAAAGCAACTTGAAGAAAGTTGACCTTTATTGTGTATACAGTAAAATATGAAGCATTAGCTTTTTGATTTTTTCTAATTGAAACAATTCAATTCTTGGATCCAATTATGCATCTGACTTTTTGGTGTAAAGCATCACTTTTCTCATTGTTTGCTAGTGAACATTAAGATTAGCTTCATTATTAGTCACAATTATTTTAAGTAGATTAATCTGGATTTAAATAACATAACACTTTTTAGGGTTGTTTGGTAACATTTTCTGAGATGATCAAAGTGCACAGTATTGGAGCTGATGCATGTAACTGCTACATCAGAAGCTTTTATCCTATTGGGTCGACCATAACCTACATCACACTTATTGGGAATAATGCTGTTTAGTAAGGACAAGGGGAAAATGTGACCTGCTCTTTTTGTCTTGAATATGTACCATATTTCAGTGTTCTTTTAATGATAACACCAAAAGCTTTGAGATGAAAGTAAACACAAAGGTCACATTATACAACAACTCTCCTGATATCTATTCAGGCCCTACAAGTCTAGACATTTATAGGCCATTCCTGACCTTTCAAAATGCATAGTGTTTGTGTATTGCTGCCTGCACCTTTTTATATTTCTAATTTTAGTTATCTCTCGCACATATTCATCAAAAGTCTCTAAGAGTGAATTTCCAAAGACAAAGTTTTCTCAATTGGATTTTTCTACATGGGATCAACAGTTTATACTCATTTCTGAACTTAAAATATTTGTTTCTGTAAAAGGTCACCTTTTATGTTTTGCTTTAGCCAACATTGTTCAGTCACCTCACATGGCACAAAGACCCACGACTTCTAAGACAACCACTCGACCAACCCACAGAGGGGAGTAGGTAGCGAGTCCCCAAGTCCTGTCCGTGACCACTCATGCAGTCGGGCCCAGAGCAGAAGAGTTTCATCGATGCGTGACACTCCAGGGGGATTTGAGGAAGGCCCATAGATACATAAATCCCCCCAATCACTGGGCAGGGGACCCAGCCCAGCCCAAACCCAACCCCCAAAATTATCCAGTAGGATAATCTTGTATCCCAAGATTCCGCAGGGGCCTCACCACTCTGCATCAGGGCCAGGGCCCCCCCCGGTCCACCACCCACCACACCTGTACCCAGCTTGAGTCTTGTACTCCATGCCGTCTGCACATATGTAACTTTATGTACCTTATTGTATATAAGATATAGTTTTTTTTTGTCTTATTTCCCTGACCTCCTTATTTAAGTTTGTATTTGTATCTTTATTTTGCTATTTTTCTAAATTGCCTAATTGCACAGTTAAAAGAGTGGATCGGGGTACATTTCACTGCACGTTGTACCTGTATAATTTGCACGTGACGAATAAAGAATCTTGAATCTTTCTTTACTATAGTGTAAGCCTGTGAAAACTTGTGAAAATCAGTTTGCTTATGCAATCGAGTTTTGCCATCTCTACTTTTATCCAGAGCAATAATGTTAGACTTAAATTACCTTGTAACATCACATGAAAGGTTATGAATAAATTTGATGTTCATCGGTTATTCTTATATTAATCAGTTTTACTTTTAAACCAACTCAATTTAACAATGTCCAAGCCAGCGAAGAAGCACACAGTTGTATCCATTAGCAAACATGTTTAAGTGGGGTTAAATCTTATTGAATTTCTATGTTTGGACCAAAAACCTACAGAAACTTAGAAAGATCTAGAGGAATAATCCTCATATGGAGTAAAGACTGACAGAATTGCATGTAACTTATGTTTCTGTTTGTGTGAGCCTTTTTGTTTTTAAGACCAATAAGGAGTAATTACGGATTAGGTCCTTGTCTGTAATAAATTTAGGGGCAGTTGGTAGTGTAACGCTTAGGGTGTTCGCCTCGTTAATGGATGGTCGTCCGTTTGTTAAAGGTATCACTAAGGTACTCATGAGCAAGGCACCATCCCTAGGCACTACTCCCCGGGCGCTGCCTATGTCAGCTGCCCACTTCTCCTTCACAGATGGGTCAAATGCAGAGGTCACATTGTGCTGTGGTGTGTCCACAATGACAAATAATCACTCACTCACTCAGAAAAAGGGACCACAGCTTTGGAAAATGTTGACCATTTTCAAAATTCATTCACTGTGGCATTAGAAATGAAATGATCAACAGAGTAATTTATATTTTGCCCACCACACCTTAAATATCTATTTACAACAACAACTTCAATGGACATTAATGTTTAAATTTTTGACATTGTACACTTTCAAAGCTGTCATTTTTAACACCCATTTGAATGGTAAAACATCCTATCTTTGCTAAGCACAGAAACGTTTTTATGCTGTTTGTTAAAAAATGCAGTACATGCATTTCACTCTGACCTACAAATATGAACGAAACCGAGTATCACTACTCGCTGGGCGTGCGTGTCTAGATTTCATTTAATATACAATCTGCATTCTGTTATTCCCAGCACAGTGGTGCCATTGTGATCCTGATTCCCAAGTCATTTAGATTTGAAATGGATACTAGCACATAATGTTGCATTTATGCAGTTTTGGAATGATATGCTTTGCATATTTTGATACTTTAGCAAGATCAGTCATGCTGAGGACTCTCTCTCCGTGCCTCCTTCGCTCTCTCTTTTGCACACACCTCCACCCACACACACACCTTGCCATCTTTGTTTGGCTGTTCCATTGGCATTCATATTACTCTAATTAATAACACACCTAACCTTAACCTTAATAATTGAGAGTCTTGGGGTTTTTGAAATGCAATTGGGCAGCTGGTAGCTTAATGGTTAGTGTGTTTGCCCCATGTTCGGAAGGTCGCTGGTTTGAATCCAAGACCGGTTAAGGTACCGTCCCCAAGCACTGCTCACCGGGTGCTGCCTATGTCAGCTGCCCACTGCTCCTATGTGGATGGCAGAGGTGTCAAAAGTACACACATTCTTTACTTAAGTAAAAGTATAGATACCTGTGTTTAAAAAGACTCTAGTAAAAGTTGAAGTATTGACTCAAATTTTTACTCACGTTAAAGTAAAAAGTACAGGCTCTAAAACATACTTGAAGTATAAAAGTATAAAGTAACCCTGCGAAGGACAAAACCACCATTTTAGGGAAAAGTTTATTGGACTCCGTGTTCAAGTGCAAGCAGAGCAAAATTAAATGACATGAATACAAAAAGCTCTGTTGGCCAATCTTTTACACATACAAAAAAATGTGCATGGTGTTCAAAAACTTGTTTTGTTGAAAAAAAAAACTTGTTATGCCAATAGATATTAATAAACAGAAATATTATCCATCAACAACACACTTCGTGTCCAACCTATGACTAACTTCAAAACAGCAGGAGATCATGTGTAGATCTTTGAGTGCATCTGTGAGAACTGCCCACATCAGTGTTTGTGTGTGTAAGAACATATATCAGTATTTAGGTGTTTGTGTGGACCAGAAGTGCAACTCAGCTACACACAATAGGACTAACAGAACCCTCCGTTTAGCTTCAAAAGAAGCTGATTTTCAAACTGCACCGATAGCTAGCTAACCTAATGAACCTAACCACGTTATGCTAGCAAACCAAAACATAGCATATTGCTGCTAGCCGAGTACAGCATTGCAAACGTAAATTAGCGAGTCATTATTACTGAAAGCAAACTAACTCTCCATGACAAGAATCATTTCTTACCTCCACGTGTTTTTTCAAATTGGAAGGCGAATTCTTGAATGACAGAAGTTCGTGGCGTTTTGGTAGACACAATTTACAATACATTCTCCAGGAGTCTTTTTTGCTGCCAGCGATTTCAAACATTTCTCTGAGGTAAGGCCAGGGATGTGGGATGTGTTGCTGGTCTTCACTCGACTCTCCATCGCCCAGGAAATCTCCACTATCACCCTCACCAGTTTTATCAGTCATTTCGCCAGTTTTATCAGTCCGTTATGCTTCTTGGTGCTATGATTTCCCAACGAGTTGTCGCCTGGTTTTAGTTTTTTTAAATCGTTTTACGTTCAACGGCTTGTGCGTGTCAGAGCGTATAAAAACAAATGCACCAATAGGATTGTCTTTTCTGTGTGTGTTTACATACGTTTCTAAGCGTGAACCAATCAGTCTGTTGGGTCAAATGCGTTGCGAAATGGCATAATATTTAAACGCAAAAACAACGACACTGATTTGAAAATGTAGGGAGTAGAAAGTACAGATACTCATGCTAAAATGTACGAAGTAAAAGTAGAAAGTTGGCACAAAAATAAGTAGTGAAGTAAAGTATAGATACCCGAAAATTCTACTTAAGTACAGTAACGAAGTATTTGTACTTCGTTACTTCCCATCTCTGGTTGATGCGTCAAATGCAGAGGTTGCATTTCATTATGGTGCACTGTGTGCTGTACTGTGATGTGTTCTCAATGACAAATAACCACTCACTTTCAAATTTTGCACAAAGCATTTTTCCTTATGAGGACCAGTCCTCACATACTACCACATAAAACCTGTACCTACAGACCATTAAAATGTTCCTTTTACATTTGGTACACACAGTGACTGGTATCCTATCCACACACACATACACACAATCTACTATAAAACCCTTACTGCGTCTGTTTGCAGGTGACGATTGCAGTGATACTTTCTCCAAGAAATAATGAGTCTGTCACAAACACTAGAAATGACGTGATGAACCTCACAATGAATAATTCACAGTTCTCCTGACAGGGTAATCAGATATATAATGGATGTTTCCAACACCGTTAGTTCATGCTATTGCGGTTGCAGCCTCTAGATGGGATACAAGACTTTATCTGGTATCGTTTCTCTTTGACAGGTCACCCATGATGACCACAGACTTTATGAATCAACACTTTTACAGAATGGAGGAGGAAATAATTTCTGAACTTAAAAGATTTGATTCTCCAACCAAATATTGGTTGATAAGAAATACTCATAGATAGCCAGCAGAAAAAGTTTGCTAATGCTCTGCGTTAGCTATTCTGTCCAGACTTCTTCATGCTAGGAATTCATTGGGTAGTTCTGAGATCTGCTCAGGAGTCACACAGAGTTTAATGACATTCTTGTAAGTCACTAAAGGCCTTTCCTCAAGTAATACAAATCAAATTACCAATGAAAGGTTACTGTTGGCTGGCGTTGACCAAAGGACAGTAATTGAGAGTCAAATGAGCAAATCTGTTCATGTCTCTTTTGGTTATTTAAAGCCAAGAGACTTACAGCTTAATCGTCCAGTTCTGGGCAAAGAGAAAAGGTGACGTTCATGCTGAGGAGTATGTGCTTCAAATAATTTAGTGCATTGATACAATTATTATTCTCTGTCAATATCCTGGAGCAAGTCTCAGGTCAGGGACTCTACAGTAGGAGTCAGCATCAGTTAAACCTCTGATTCTGGATCAAGCATCATTTAAAGGTACATCTGATGAAAAAGTAAAATTCAACTAGGCATAAAAGTTCTGATTCAAACACCGATTTTCTGAATATTCCCCTTGGCATGCATGACACAGTCTACAAAAGTAGGATTGTTCTGTTCCATATAATCAGTACCATTGTATGATTATGTGTGTATCATTTGGGAAGATGACTGTATATATTATTTTCCTGAAATAGAATAAGCTCTGCTACATCTGATATTAGAGCAGCATCCCTTCGGGCAACATCCAACCTAGTCTTACACAAAAATTGTAGGCACTGTAGAGATGTGAGGCTGCTTTAATTGAATTCCATACAAAAAGTCATAAAAAGAGCTGCACCCACTAACCCAACTCCTACCTGCTTGTAATTTTGTTGTTCCCTATTGACTCAGTGTGATTAGGTGACTGTGCTGTCATATCACCATTTGAGCATGTCGACATTTTGGTTAAAGTTGCCATTGTGTTCAGAGTGCCAAGTGAAAATCAGCATAGTTCAGTTGTTTAATGAAATGCTTCTGTACACTTGCAGCTTCTGCTGATACTAGTTTATGTTTGCAGGTCAGAATTTAAAAGAGCCCATCACATGTTTGGTTGAGTTGTACAAATTTGGAATAACTCAGCATGAAATCACACCAAAAACTGCTGAGAGGTCAATGAGTCAATGAGTGCCCACTGCAGTGTGTAAACTTTACAGTACAGTGGAAATTATGCCCACATTATTACAAATACCCCAACCTTTAAAGAGTGTGATCCTCCTATAGGAGTACATAATCCATTATTCATTCTCTACAGATGAGTTTCTAATCGCAATATTCACCACTGACAGGATATTTTTCTGAACTTTATTACAACATGTTGGACTTAGTGTTGCAAACCTAGGGTGTGCATAACACGCTTTGGGACAAGAACTCATGGGCAAAAGATGTTTGGTTAAATGAAGGGATCAGTCAGAGTCACTGTCAGTCATGAAATGGTCAAAAGTCAGCAAACATTTTTTAAATTTGGTGGACAGTCCAGATTGTTAACCTTAATCCAGGCACAAGCACCAAAAATAGGTACAATGTCGTAGGTAAAGTCATGAACCGTGGTCAAAGATGCAGTGCAAATTCCAACCTGTGATCATAATAATTCACTTAAATTGAATACACTGAAATAAACCTTGGCAATCCAATTAAATATTCAAAATTCAAGATTTCAAGAATCTGTAATTTCTTAGGTTGGTAAGACTTTGCAAAGTTAACATGTTTGGCTAGTTTCTGAAGTTAAGTCCTTTTCGGAAGTGACATCATCCACTAATATTAGAGTTTTCACAAAGCCCTCTAGTGCTGTGGAGGGCGTCCAGGATTGTTACAGTGACTTCCAGAACTGTTTACACGTGTCTTCCAACTAAAAGCAGTCATGAAGTCAAACTCTAAGATGGTAGAGAACTAAATTTTTTATAAATATACAGTATGTTACTGAAGCGCTACAGGTGTTTCTAAATTGGCTGGTGATATGTGTTGTAATACAATAGTTGGTAATATTTCTTTCGGCCTTCTGGCAAACAGTTGCCGTTAACCTTTGGCAATGTTGCTGCATATTTGCAGCAAGGTCATATTTTTACATGCAAATTAGGCCTGTGGCAAACTTGCGGTGGACTTCTAGCAAACTTTATACACCAAAAGTTCACTACATGTTTGCCATTACTGGGAAATTGTTTTGGCAAATCACTGGCAAATATATTTGTCACTAGTGGCAATTTGTCATTGTTGCCAGAACATTGCTGCAAGTTTGCCACTAGAGGTTGACAATGGCAAACTTGTGGCAACATATTCTGGCAAACTCGAGTTTGCTGCAAACCTTTTGTTTTTGTAAGGGTCCCTTTAGGGGTAAAAACACTGGTCTCCAACCCTTGCTTACTCTCTTGTGATGCATTTTATTTTTAGCCATTATAACACTTGGTGTCATGCCAGCTTTTTAAACCTACATATTTTTTACCACTGACCTTGACGAGCATGATACCAAAATAAAAAAGCAGAAAATTCAAATCAAACAAGATCATGAAACATCTTAAAACCTGCAGCTCTGTTTTCAGCGGATACCTCAGGTAAAAAAGAGGGTTAAAAAAGGTTTTATTAAGGCAGACTTGCTGGATCTTTGAGACAAGCTGTTTACCTCAGTAAATTCAGGTCATGTGAAGTAAACAAGTGCTTTATCTGACTGAGTGTGGTAAAAAAATAACTTGCAAGTGCTGTGACCATGGGAAGCTCAGTGGGAGCTTGTTGTCTGATATATGGGAGTTGTTTTGTCACAAAGAAGGCAGCGGGTGATATCTAGACCTACACGTTAGCACCTTATAGGCTTGAAACGAGTCTCTCTCTTCGCATTGGTGCCGAGAATGAGTGCAGCACTAAGTGGAGGGCAGAGGAGATGAGTTTGAGTCAGCAGCTGGGCTTTTAGACTAGAAGCGTTGGGAGGTTCATTTGCTAGCTTCTCCATTTGCGGAATGAGGGAGTTGTGGAAGGGGATGAAAAGTTTGTGGGTGTGTGTGTGTGTGTGTGTGTGTATGTGTGTGTGTGTGTGTGTGTGTGTGTGTGTGTTTTATGAGAGAACGTCACTACCCCCTGCTGGTGATATAGTGCACAATTACACTGATATTACAAAGCAACAAGCCCACAGTCCTTTCTACTCTATTTATATTCTCAATGTGCAAATGTGTACATTTGTACTGTGTTTGTACATAAATGTATTTTGTGTGCATGTATGAATGAGATCTCTGTCATTTTTTATCCATACACATAATCACAATCTGCAGGCTATCAGATGAAATATGACGCTGGCATTTGTATCCAGATGTGTATTCAGAATGGTCTGAGATCTGATTGTGCTTTTACTGTGTGCCATTTTTATGGATGCTATGATACATTTTCCTGTAATGGGTGGAGGGAGTGGTAAAACCTGTTAAGTGTGGATATTTGTCTAGATGTATGTAGAACACACCATTGTACATTTTGCCAAATCACGTTCAATTACAACTCTGCAAATAGCACACACATTTATGTATTCATAGTAGCGTGATAGAAATGATGTTTCATTTAGATCTTTATTAAATATGTGCACATGCTTTTTCATAATGTAACATGATTTTTCTGTTCATTTTTTTCAGAATATGAATTCTGATCTGATCATGTGAGTCTAATATGCTTTCCTTCTGGGGAAGAGTCTAACCTAAATAAAAATGTGCTACTGAAATTAACAAACATACTTGTCGTATATGTATGTTATAGGCCACATCTGGTTCTCTGATATGAGTCTCCACTTCATTTTTTAAGAGGTCTTCTTTTAAGTTTTCTTTTTACTAAACCCTTCTGCTTTCTAAAAGGGCAGACTTCAAAATAATATTTGGAGGAAATAACATTGATACAGATATGTTACAGTCATTATTATGAATGAGTGAAGACTGGAAGAGTAAAGAGTGAAGAACTGGGAGCATGCTTCGTATAGAAGAAGTAAAATACGGAGATGTAATTATTGAATGTAATGTGTGAAAGTATCTGTGTGTGAATGTGAGATTGAGAGAGCAGGGTGTAAAAGAGGATCAAAAGTTGACCTTAGTATTCGCCTGGTGTGAGTTTCTATATTGCGGGTTTATATTGGAGTCTTATCTGAGGCAGCCTGAAGGTGCTCTCCATCCAAGCTTCCCACTCCCGCTCTGCTCGTTGTGCGGAACAAACCTGTATATAGAGAGCGCACACACCCGCACACACACAAGAAACAGGAGAGTCGTGATGTCTAGTATCTGGGGGAAAGAAAGAGAGTATATCTAAGGATTTATTCTAAAAAAAAGGTCATTAGAACATTAAGATTGCAAATTGGATGAATATACCATGTTTTTAAAAACAGATTTTTAATCAAGGCTGATTTATGTGCATAGCTGCAACTGTGATGGGTGATGTTATGTGATTTTTCTGAACAAAAAATACCACAAACTCTAATTCCACACTCAACCCTGACCATTTACAAATGTGACTTTGAGAAACTGGATATCTGTGAGGCTTCAGTTCTATGTGTAACACACACAAACACCTCAAAAACAACAGTATATTGCAGTTCCACTGCCAAGAGTTCCTCTCATGTACGGCCACCCCAGGGTTTAACATGAACGTTTTGCCTAATTGCTTTATACCAAACCTTAAAATTGACTCTCCACTTTACTTTTTGAAGGCAGTTTTAGTTAAAAAGCAATGTGCTTCTAATGTGTACCAAGTTCCAACACCGCTCCTTCATAACTGCAGAGCAGATGTGTTCTTGTACAAAAGCTATGATATAGGTTAGGATTAGGCTCAGTGTTTCCTACATTTCCATATTTATTTCATATATAATGGATTGAAATCATGTTCCCTTGTACAAATATTTGGCATGTTTGCAAGAACAGGCTGCGCTATAGTTCTTCGATGGATGACAGAGCTTGCAGAAGTGCTAAGGAGGCATTAGGGTAAAACATTTCATCAGAGACTAGACCACATATCTTAATAGTCATGACCTATGTTTAGGCAAAATTTATTTGATGTCAAGTACACTGTGATTCAGTTTTCTGAAAAGACACTCAGTGGTGAAAGGACATGATGCAAAACATGAAAATATAAAGCAATAGCACATTATTTAGCATGGTTTACAGGCACATGGGGGCGAGTCTGGAAGGCATATTAAGATATGGCATGTATAATACTTTTTTTGCCAAAAAACAAAGTAAAATTATAAATTTCATGATCCATGATGATTAGACATTAAAATGTTAGAAAGACAATTTCTCTGATCAGATTCATGTTTAATATATACTGATATTTAATGTTTCAGAAATTCAGAAGCCTACGCATACACACCTGCACAATTATCAGTCTCTTTCTAAAGCATTCTTGAAAGTTTTTCCTCATTCGTTTCCAGTGCTGTGGCTAAAGATCAGTATCTTGAGATTAAGCTTTTAAACTTAATGTGTGGTGCTGGAAGCAATTAAACTGAGCAATTAATCAGAAATTAGTGAAGCAGTGTCTGATAAATAGATAAGTGGTGAGCTCCCTGGCCTTGAAGAGTTTCCTCACACCTAAAATTAGAGACTGTAACTCAGTTTCCCTGTGCACCAGGTGGGCCATTTTCAACACAGCAGTGACTCTTACATGTTAGTGTGTGTTCTCAGGCATTAGGCCATTGCAAGGATCAACTCATAACTGATGTAGAACTTATCTATCTAGAAAATCATTTTGGAGCTGCTAAACCTATTAATAATTTTGAGTCATAGGCATTGTTACATGTTAATTAAATTACAATACAAAAAAGAAAGAAACAAGCATCACTGTCATATATTGGGACATTTGGTGGCATAACGGTTAGGGAGTTGGTGCTGTGGGACCTCTGAGGTATTCATGAGCAAGGTTAAGGCCCCGAGCACTGCTGCTAAAAGCTACCCACTGCTCATTGTGGTGCACTGTATACTAGGGTGTTGAATTTAATTGCCTTATCGATGCATCGCAATGCAGACATGGACGATTCTGCATTGATGCAATGGCAAATCATAATCGTTTATAACGGATTATAACACTCCATTTTCTGGCTATGGCATTAAAAATTCTAGTTAAATAGAACATCCCGGTAGTAAGTACGACTGCCTTGCCTGCGATCCATGCTCAATCTGAGTGCAATGTGAAGTAATGTAGAACAATTGATTGGACTACATTGTGATACATCAAGATATCATATTGAATCGAAACATTGATCTAGTAATTGTAATCAAATTGATTGTGAGACCAGTGCAGCTTCACACTTCTACTGTGTACTCTGCTGTGGTGTGTTCCCAATGACAAATAATCACTTACTCACCATATACAGTACATTTTTCCAAGTATATATGTATATTGGCAGTGAAGTGTTTTGTGTTTTTCTGCTTGGTTTAATTAATTTATGCCATGCCCTATTTTCACACTATTTTGGATTACTAATGTTTGATATTCCCAATCAACAATATGTTCAATTATCTTTAGCTGTCACTAAGGCAGTGGTTTGCTTTTGTAAGCAGCTACAAGAAATCTCAATTAGGACATTAAATACTTACTACATATATTACATATTAACCAAATATGTACTTTTGATTTGTTTTAACTAGTTTTAACTGATGGAGTGAGGTTAAACAAAATCTTCTCTGTCTACATTTCTGGCTTATTTTAACATAATGTGAACATGAGAGATAACTAACATGTCATTATACATTATTCTAAACTAACATTCTTTTTAAGAGAATTATTATGGGTGAAATTCATCAACATGTGTATGTTCATTTGTCAAATAATTGTTTATAATGAGGATGATGAGGACCCTTTTTGGGTGTTGGTTCTTCTCACAGTTTCTTCCTTTTTACCACAGAGACTGTTTTTCTTTGCTACTGTTACCCTACAGGTGCATGTCAGGGGCTTGACCATATTTAAAACTGTTTTGTGACTTAACTGTCTGTATTAAAAAAAATAAAAAATAAATAAAAAACACAGCTGTATGGACTAAATTTGAGCACACAGACTTTAATTTGATCATGAGTGAATAATACCAGCTCTTCTTCAAGTCTAATTTAGATTCTGGAACACACACATGCAGCTGTAATTACAGGTGTAGTGAAAGGTGCTATTCAAATCTAGTTCTTTGGCTTGCTGAAGGCAGGATGTAGGAGGGAATTATGATCAGTCCAACAGCCACCAGCTCACATGGGCCATCTACTTGTCTACTTTACTCAGCACCATGTTTCATCTACAGACATGGATCGGATATCAGTCCGATAACAACTCAAATAGCTGGCAGGGTTGCCAACTCTCACGCAATGAGCGTGAGACACACGCATCTGATTGTCTTCACACGCTCTCATGCCATACCTCCGATTTCCTCACGCTGAAAATCTATTTTATCTATCTCAGGCTGCCCATTGCGTCAGGCCAAAGACCACTTGCCATCGATCAATTATGCCTTACGCACAGCCGAACAGGCAGAGAGGTGTTCCCTCCTGTGCACACTCCTATGGTAGGTGGCGCATCTAATGATGCTGCACTCATGGGCAGCCCCCCACGCTTTGCCGCCCCCGATATCGGCCACACCAGGCATCCCAACCTGCAAAAACTCATTTCCGGGAGGTCCGCCCCCCCCCGAAAAAAAAAGGAAGAAAAAAAAGAAGAAGAAACAACGGCGGGGGGGATCCACACATACGCATGTTCTCTCACTCCGTCAGGTGCGCGATTTACAGTTCTCCCAAGTGCGCGATGCACATGCTACAGTCTCGCGTGCAGGCTCTTCTTTGCTTCTTTGCGGGCATCAGGGAGCCGCTATCAATATGCGGCAGACTCCCGGAACTTCCGGGAGACTTGGGATGTCTGCCACACACACCCCAAAAATCTCACTCCAAGGTTTTTGGAAAAGTACAGTGACCGGGAGGGGACACCTTCGCTTCACTTAAGTTTGTCGTGGCCACGACATAATATCACGTTCCCACGAGATACGATACGACAAACTTAAGGAAGCGAAGGTGTCCCCTCTCGGTCAACGTAGAAAAGCCCTGCGCTGCAGCCGATCTGTAAATGCGTACACGCTCAATTCATTATGCAAGGAAGTGGCACTGTGGTAAAGCTGTTCGACATTCATGATAACTCCTACATATGTCATTTGGGTGCCGTGCGGTCAGAAAATAAAAAGAAAATGGAGGATAACGCAGTGACAGATCGATGGTGGTTTTAATATAAGAAAAACAAAACAGGAAAAATACTCAGATGCAGGTAACTCAAACTGGAGAAAAATAAGAGAAAAAAAGGTCTCATGCCCCCGCTGTGGCAAATCCGGGGAACCGTGCACTCAAACGTCTCTGTTCAGAACAACCCGGAGGAATCCCCTGTCCCAGCTGCTAGGAAACCAAAAGGATCCAGACGTTCCAGCTCTCGAGAAAGTCCAAGGCGAGTCGTCGCTGCGATAAGTCTCTCAGCGGGTAGCACGAGCCTGAATCCAAAAGGAAAAAACATAAAACGTGAAGCCGGAAAAAATAACGAAAATCCAGGACCGTAATGCAGACAAACACTCACAACGACCAGAAACCACACGACACCAGGTATGAGGGAGAAAAACACAAAGAAAGGCCGGATCGAACTGGGTATAAATAACCTAACGAAACAAGCTAATAAACTAATAAACCAATAGGGACGTGTAACAGAATCAAAACCAGGTGTTCGAAATAATAACCGAAAGTAAACATGTGACAACACGCAAGCTAGCGATAATCTGCCGTGAGCTAATACATATGAAGGAAGGACACTGAAACGTGAACCCAAGAGACAGACTTACCTCCACAGACTCAGTACTCTGGGGACCATGAACATGGCAGTCACGGACGCCGAAGAGAGCGCAGCTGTGACAACATTGATTTGACAATAAGCAGAACAAGCAACGCAACACATTACAACCCCAAAAACAAATCGCACTTGTGACCCGATCTGCCGTAATGAGTCGGAAGTCGGCGTTCTATTTATTTAGATACGGGCCGATTATGTTGAAAAACTTCAAAAATATCGGTTTTCCTTTTCGGAGACCAGATTAATTTTGAAGACCTTTTCTTTCATATAAGACCAAAAAAGAAGAATCGATATTTTTTGATGCTTTGCAACATAATCAGCCCGTATCTAAATAAATAGAACGCTGACTTCCGACTCATTTTATATTATACTTTATACTCATTATACTTTTGCTCTTGCTCGCAATCTCTGTGTTCCTGATGGTTTTAGTGCTGCAGGATTAGGGACCGTCTCAAAATTACACAACTGTGTTTAAATGAATAATTTCTACATTACAATAATTTTTTTACAGGAAAACAGTATTTAGGTCAAGTAAAATCTCATATATTCATATACAGTCACATATTCAGAAAATTTTGAAGCATTATTTCCTTTAAAAAGACTTGCATTGCATACATTTACAGTAGTCTGTATCGGACATTAAAAAAAGTGGTATCGTGCCATGTTTAGTTTCATCCAAATATGTTTTGAACGTCTTGAAATTATACTTAGACAACTATGTTTTTTGTGTGCTGAGGTTCACTTGTTATGCTTTTTTTTTGTCTTAATGTCTTAATTTGTAATAGCACTTGCACGCCATTTAAGACAACTGCCTTTTATATTCTAGAGATTATAACCTAATGTATGGTGCTTCAAGGCTAAAATTTAATAAAATGTTTGCAGTCCATTTTACACACTTCAGATCAGTGATTTAAGCAAGAACAGCAGCAAAAAGAGCAGCAATCAGCACATTTTTGTTGTATATTCCCCAAGGATGTTGAGAATGCAGGGTCTGTAATTTACAACTCACACCTTTCCTCAGATATATGCTCAATCCTGTTGACTTGAATGCCAGTGAGAGGGAGACATTTTTGTACATTTAAAAAACTTCACCAATCCTCTTGAGAAATTCATAGTCAGGAAGACACACAAATAAATTACTACAGGCACATAGACATATTAATTGATCTTATTATGCAAGAGATCCTAAGTATACTGTAAAGGTATTATATGTGTTTAACTATCTAGACCACATTGTAAGCAACAGCTTTTTAAAATAAAGTGGTCAGTAAACACACAAGTAAACACAGCATTGCTTAGTGATTCAGGAAGGTGACTGACAACCACTTTAAGAGGCCCTCAGACTTAATCATAACATGATTGCATTGGAAATTGCACAGACGGTGAAGTCTCGATACAGCAAATAGATTCAATTAGACTTTGGCCCGCTTTCTCTTTCTCCCCCAGTGTTGCACACGATGGAGGGAAGGACCTGTGTACTGTTCACATTCCGCAACATGTAAGGCGACCTCATCACCATGATAAATGTCTTAATTAATTCTCTCGACAGGAAGGAAAGTCAAATAAGAGGGCACCATGGAACCATTTCATGCATCATCTCTTAGTCTTCAGGCTTCTTAAAATATTAATGTCTACATATAGAGTTTAATTTTACGTATAGTAAAGCATAGTCAATGCTGTGATTACAATGAATGCACTGGGTATAATCTAATTTCTCTACCACAGTCCACTCTAAAGTTATTAAAGTCATCCCAGTGCCAAGAAAGAACACTTCTTAAAAGAGACACATCTCCAAAATATAAAAGAAAACAACGCTTTAAAACTTCTGGAAAAGCTTTTTGCTGTCTTGAATGCCATTTTGTGGGCAAGCGTGAACACATCTCCTTGGCTGACATATACAGTATGTCCTGATATGAGGAATTGTAACAGACCTTAAAATTACACATTTCTTTTGACCGCCTGTTTTTCCACTCATGTCTTTCTGTTACGCTTTGTATCGCAGTGTTTCAAATATACAGACCTTTAAGCCTAAGACATTTGAGTTAAGGAACACCTAGCGCTGACATTTACAAATGTTTGTGGCAGACTTCTCAGAATGACCTTTCTGTCTTTGAGCCGGGCATTCTCATTTCTGGCTTCTGAAAGACTTTTGTTTATGGCTAATTGTAAAATGCCTTGATTACTTACGGATGCATCTGAGGATAAAGTTGAAAACAAATTTGGCGTGAAATGCTACCAAACATTTGAAAATGCAGAAAAATGCAGTTTCTGGAAATCTTTCTTAACTCTAAGAGTGATGGTGGTCTAGTGCTTAGGACACTCACCTCTGTAGCAAGAAGTCGGTTCGAATCCTACCTCCAGCACCACTATCATTGGGTCTCTGAGCAAGACCAAGTTGCTGAAAGTTGCTGTCCCTGAAATTAGGAAATGAAAGTCACTCTGGATGAGAGTGTATGCTAAATGCCATAAATGTGAATGTAAAGTTTTAGAGCAAATTCAACAATAATTGCAGAATACTTTACATTAAGCTATAACTTAAGAACACCATTTACCCCAGATCCTAAAAGCTTATTTTCATGTTGAGTGTTCCTGTCATATCGACACATACAGTGCAGTCAGCAGGTCTGCAGCTGTCCCTGTGCCAAGGCCATCTGACTAATGAACACCATATAACTTCAGTTTCCATCAGCAGGAAGAGTATTCCCACAAGCCAGGCCCATAAATTCAAATTATTCTGTGTTCAAGGCTGATGCAGTTTGCTTGTCCATTACCTTAGTTTATCTGCTTATTTGGCACTTTCTGAGTGAAGACCTTGTTAGCTTCCAGCGACAAACTCCTAACAGCTTTGCTCATCCTGTTCATTTGCCACTCTGGAAGCGAAGGCTTTCTCTTTGATGATAAAAACGCAGCGGAAAGCCTGTGTACGGCAATCAACTGTAACTACTCTAAATTTCACCACCACGGTTTTGTTCAGCCGAAATACTTTTTTCCTCCACATTATTTCAAAATTCCTCATGACTTTTAAAGCATAAATTGGACTATATAATGAGACATTTTGCAACTGACTGGGACTTTGCCACCCAAATAAAACTCTCAGCAGGTATGACTTGGAATACAAGAAGCAATTTGAGTAAGCTGGTGTATTCACTGTAGTTTGACGAACATCACAGATATATAGAGGTGCACTCCATCAAAAAAAAAAAGTCAAGGAGATAATGCCTTGGGTGGCTGCTTGCAATAATATTCCAAAAAAGTTGTGTGTACGTATCTGTAAAGTTTTTCAAGGGACAAATTTGCTGATTTATTTTTATTCTATTTACGGTGGATTGTCACCAGAGGTGTATAAAGTACCTGAAAGATTTTTAAGATATTTTAGACTTCTGTGACAGTTGTTTTCAGTTCATTAAACAACCTGATAAGCCCTTGTGACAAAACCCAGGACACTGACTCTAGGCACTGTAAGACACTCATTAGAACAGAACTCAAGAAAAAGTACTGAAATGTCTGATTTGTATAGTTTTTATGTGTTAAAAGCATTTTGTTTTTAACATCTAAGTAGTAAGGAGAAACATAATAGAAAGCAAATATTACTTAGAATTGACAACAAGTAGACAGTGAAAGTGCTTTCTATTTAAATGCAAAGTACTAAAAATACCACCTAAGTACAGTAATGAAGTAAATTTGCTCAAGTGCTACATTGTTGAATTTCACCTTCAGGCACAATGGTGATCATTAAGGACATTTAATATTTTTGTGGCAAACTACTACACAATTACTTAATTTTTAAAATACACAATCACTCAGCCTGTTTTTTTTCCATTTGGGTGTTCGAAGGCACAAAAACACTACAACCATAATTACCCAGGACTGATAAAAAGACAGGAGTAACCTTCAGTAAATCTCTCTTTTTCCAGTTGGAACACATTTTGTGTAACACATTTTGGGCCCACAGTCATTTGTCAGTCCTATTAAGCTATTTTCCTTTCTTCTTGCGATCCCATTGTTCTCGTCTTTCTCTTCTTAAAAGCAGCTTCTTGCTGTCAGGAAAAGGTCAGCGTGAGTTGAGAGATAAATACATGCTGTGTTGTCACGTGTTTTGGGTCTAGCTAACAGGCCCACAGGAGAGAGCTGGTGCTCACAGCATGGTGGAGATTAACAGTAACACAGTCACCCGATTCACAGGAGATACTATACACGTCAGGAGATTCTATACACGTCATAGGGGTGAAAAGTAAGTGAGCTTTCCAGTCCCAGATTCAAGCATACACACTTGGAATTGCGAAATAATATTCTGTCTGATGTAGTTTCGACAAAAAAGCATCAGTCTTTACAAATATAGGTTTTAATTTAAAAACATATTAGGTTCAAATCCCGGTTCGTGAATTCATCACTTGGGTACTGTTGAGCCCTGACGTCAGCTGCCCACTGTTACTACATGAATAGATTGAAATTGCACTTTTACTTATTTGAATCTTGTGATTTCTTTTTGGGGAAATGGGTTCTGGCCAAGCTTTGACTGCTACGATACCACTTTTATGTTACGTTACCACATGGTACAATACCACTTTTTTAATGTCCAATACGATACCAATATTGTAAATTTAGATATCTGCCGATACAATACAAATTCAATACAGTCTCTGAGTCTTTTTAAACAGAAAACCAAAAATAGATTGTGAGTAAGAGGAAATTAAACAGTTTAATGGTGTGATTTGCTTTTGGGATTGTAATATGTTATGTTGCTTGTTCTGCTCGTTTTCATATCAATATGTAGGAATTAGCGTGAATGACAAATGATAAACCAGCTTCACTGCAGTGGCACCCCCGATGCATAAGGAATTGAGTGTGTTTGCATTTTTTAATTGGCTCCATAGATCGGCCCAATGCCACCGATACCCATATAGCTATTTAAGTCGTTATCAGACCAATATGGATCCATGTTTCGGATTGGTGCCATCACTAATAAATACATTCATACATATAAATAATTTGCTAGATTCATGTTGCTGTTTATTTTGGAGCCATAACATGAACAAGTGGGGAAAAAAAACAAATGCAAGTTTTGCACATCATACACAGAAGAAAATTATTGCAATGTTTTCACATCTCATCTTCACATGAAATGAGTTGGAATGGAACAGTTGGTAGTGTTATGGTTAGGGTGTTGGCCCCATGTTTAGTATTGATAAGCAAGGTACGGCCTCAAGCACTGCCAAAAAAGCTGACCGCTGCTCCTTCATGAATGGGTCAAATGCAGAGGTCGCATCTTGTTGTGGTGCACTGCGTGCTGTGCCATAGTGTGTTGACAATGAATAATAATCATTCCTCACTTCACCCACACACGAGACTTCCTTGTGTATGAGCGATAAATGTATCTTACTCATGCGAAAACATCTTGTGCGCATGCTATACTTTCTCATGCTCATGCACTCATTTTCTCCACCAATGTTTTTATGCATTAAATACTGCAACATATACTGCTGTTCTCTACAAAGAATGAATGTAGCATATCACAGATACTAAAATATTGAACCTATTTTAGCCTAATCTTACAAATTAATCCTCGTTTAGAGTCTCAGCCTTTCACCAACTTTAACTCTAATGTTGAGACGGGTTTGTGACCAAGAGAAGGTCTTCAGTTTAAAAGAGAGTTCAATGCCGCACTGGAATTGCACCACTGGGTCCATGACATGCATTGCCTGTAGAAAGGCCTAAGGGCAAGCATTAACTAAAAAGTCCAAATCTGTGGAATTGACACCACCGACACCACACTTCCTGATGGGCTTTCTGCTTTTCCTGCTGAGGATTCATGGGCTTCTGTGTCTCTGAGCACGGAGGCTCTGAATTCCTCAGCAGAAAAAACTAAAAAGCTGTTCATATACTGCAAGTGGTGTATGATTTGAACATTGTGATGGGTCCAGGTGAGAGAAAAACAGCATTTCAAATCTCAAGCTGATGGAGTCGGATAGACCAAATCAATCTGACCCTATCTAAAACCCAGCTGTAAGTGGGTTTTCCTCTCAAGATCCATATGATGTGGAGATGAGGTGGAAAGACTCCCAGAAATTAAGCCAAAAAATTGCAATATACATAACAAGGATCACTTCTGACTTGTCTGACATAGCTGCTTGTAACAGTTGTAAAGTTACTTTCTTGTATACATTAGGACAATGCAAGGCAAGGTAAGTTTATTTATAGAGCACATTATCATACACAAGGGTCATTCAATGTGATTTACAGAAACAATGTTAAAATGTTAAAATTAAAGATAAAAAGAAAAAGTAATAAGAAATGCAATAAAAATAAAGGTAAAAAAGAAGTAAAACGATTAAAAGTGCTGTAAAAATATTTTTAAAATCAGGCACAGTCAACAGCTCAACACTCAAGTGTGGGAAAAGCAACAGAGAAAAGTGCCATTTAAGACTGAATACAATATTAATGCAGGTCTTCTTCTCGTCTTTTGAGTAGCAAGGTCAAGGTGAGTCATGTCTAATACTCCGAGAGAACAGAACATGACAAACTTTTGAACAGTGTTTATAAGAAAAGAGACAACTGACCATTTATGTTCATGCTGGTGTTAAGGTATTACATTTTAGCCTATCAACCACTGGAAGCCAATGAATTACCTATGTACAGAGGCTGTCATTTTAGCATTCCATTTAAGGTAGCAGGATGCCATCCAAAAAAAAAACTGTGATGTGGCTAGAATCCAAGGGGTCATTCTGAGGAGCAAGTGAAAATGTAGCATCTGAATAACAGCAGTAGGAAAGATATGTTGTGATATTCCCAATCTAACTGGTGTATAAAATAAAAAAGAAGGAGGCCAAGGATAGAGTCTTGTGGAACATCAGAGTTGCATCCTTGGGTTGGCTGACTGGGCCTTGCCATGCCACCTGTTATTTCCAACTGTCAAGGTAGGATTAAAAGAATTTGCACGGTGTACCCACGATTTCAAAGTTGCTGAATGTAGGTGGAAGGTTCTGGTGTCAAAGGATGCAGAAAGGCTGAAGAGAACTAGAAACAGCTTGTCTGTCTAGCTGTGTATAACTATATCAGCCAAGTTCATCTGGCTGTGTCTAGCTCTTCAGAAACACCTAGTGTGGTTTTGTTGTGACCACAGCTATGGTATGATTATGGCCGATTTGAAGGCAGTTTGGTCACGGTTTTGTATGGCAGACAAATGGCAGAGCTTGTTTATTGAGCTGTGGAGGGCAGAATGAGAACAGTTATTACAATTACTAGACCTCCATTGTGAAATGTGTCTTGTAAGTCTGTGGGAAGGGTATAAGTGATATATATATACACAAGTGATGTATCCATGGAAACATGACTGACGTGCCAAGATTCTGTCTCAGCTTGGTCCTTCTTATCAGGACTTTGTCTGACAGTGTCAACTTTAGCATTAGTTTTTGCTGTCACCAAGTTGAGACTTCAGGAACAGATACCTGAGCTTCCATGTTAGAAGAAATCTTCAAAAACATTGGCACATCCCTGTTCCCTTGGTTACAGGTCAAGATGAGTGTGTCTCTCTGATTTAGTGGCTGCACACCAAGAACTGATGCAGATAAGCATCCAATTTGCAAGTCCTTCATGAGATTGATCAAGTGTGTACGGAACAATTAACTGTAGATCATTCTGTGCCACAACTT
Organism: Distichodus sexfasciatus; assembly: GCA_032718565.1. Classification (NCBI taxonomy): domain Eukaryota; kingdom Metazoa; phylum Chordata; class Actinopteri; order Characiformes; family Distichodontidae; genus Distichodus; species Distichodus sexfasciatus. The sequence goes on along the minus strand of JAVGVS010000038.1, from coordinate 2,278,185 downwards.
TCTGCTTTTCCATGAGACAATGAAGTTGTCCATGCCTGACATGAACAGATGTTTCTTGCTTCAAAGAATTAATTTATGAGACTCAATGGACGCTACAATTAAACCAGAGTGTAACTGTGCTTCATAGACAAAGGACATCTGAACATATTAAAAACCTGGCCTTGCAACTATCTCTATAAAAAGCCACGGTTCTTAGAATATTAGAGCTGCACAAGAGACTAAGATTCCAGCTCTCATTGTTTTAGATACAGCGTAATGACACTTCTCAGCCAGAGGAGAGTATGTGTGTCTGCAGTGAGCTGTGGCTAGAATATCGTAGTAGCCTGCAGCTATGTGATGTCTCATTTCCCCAAAGCCTGCCTCAGTGTTCACTCACCTCCCACTCCTCTGTGCTTGCATTCCAATTTGTGTTTGCTTTCAGCGGGTCTTCTCAACTGCAGACAACACTCCTTCACCCTGTCCATTTTTCCAAATCATTGCTTTGTTTTTCCTTTGTGTCCTGTCTTGATGCCTCTTTTGACCTCTCACAGAGTCATAGATGTACGTACAGTTGAGCCAATCTAATGAGCAGACAGCCTTGAAGGCGGCAGTTGTTTAGAGTCACATGTCTGCTTGAGCTTGTTCTAGTCATTACCAACTGTGACCGGGTTCTGTTTACTTAGATTGATGCTTGTTTGTAGGTTGCTTTTATTTGGAGGTGGGCCTAGTGGGCACTCCAAGTCTCTATAATGAAAACAAAGGGAGGGGGTTATTCTTTTAGATTACTGTTGCCTGGGCAAACGTGTTTGCAATGCTAGAATAAATCTATCTAATGTCAGCTGAAGAAACACAGAACAAGTTAAACGTTGTTATACAGTCTGTTGTCTACAAAAATGAAATCCTGCCAGCAGATTTCCCTGTCGATGTCCTTTTGCAATTATTGATACACCAGCATGATAACCTGGCAAGTCAACTGCCTGAATTAAGCCACATTTCTACAAAGCAGCAAACATACAAACCCATGAATTCACTCTGAATATCTCTTATAATAAAAAAAATATAAGACTATTTGGGGTAGAGCTTCTCTTTAAAGACCTTTAATAGAAAAGCCTCCAGCAGCAACAGGAAACGACAAAAGGAAATATCAAAGTTAGATAGCTTCCCAAATGAGCTCATCCATCTTGGAAAGGTCATTGGCCAATTAAAGTCAGATGAACCTCTACACATGGCGCTTTAGAAATTAACAGAAAAATTTGGACTGTACACATGGTGGTCACAGTTAGTGTATGTTGTGAGGACTGATTTACTGATTTACTGTCAGATTCGTCAGGGATCTGGTAAGGATTTGACGAGAAAGGCAGACGCGAGCAAACTTCCAGCGGCCGGGTTAGGCGGCTGTGGGAATGCTCTCCGATTCGGACAGGGATCTGATTAGGATATGAACCGAATGCCACACTTTCACAATTCGACCGTGATCTGGTTAGGATGTAACAAATTGCTACTCGTTAGACCTTGTAGCTTGCTGGTTAGCCCAAACGCGGCTGAGAGCGCGAGTAGGCAGGAAAACCACGCCAGTTGATATAAGAACTCTCTTACGCGAAGAGTAAGGATTACCACAATAATCCGCGTTCTAGCGACACACACTAACAAAGAGATGAACCCAATAACTGGGGTACTCACAGTTGATGCCGATGAGAATCGGAAGAGGGCCGGGTGGACTCTAATGGCAGAGCAACGCGCCGCAAGGAAACCTTAAATACCCTTTGAACCGCGACTGGCTGCGTCCCATTCCAACTACCGGCTGCGGAGTGGAGTGCGCGTGACATTTACTGATTTACTTATCTAATTAAATAATTTATTTATTCTCGTTATGCTCACCAACTAAAAGTCTTTCATATTCATGTTTATTTGAACAATGACATCCTTGTGAGATTTTATCACTGAACAGGCTTGAGCAGGGGGGAGAGCAGGCACCCACTTGGTTCTTACCCCAATAAAGCCAAATGGGTGCAGAGGGAACAGAGGCACCAGAGGCACCAAATTGTAACTAATGGTATGTACGGACTGTCTGGGGACTGGTGTAAGTGGTCAACATCAAATAAATAAAAAAAATGTGAGTAGGTATCTATATGGGACCAGGCCACAATTGTCACAAAGTAAAGAAAGTGATTATTGTGAACACACCACAGCACAGCACACAATGCACAACAATGAAATGTGACCTTGCATTTGATCCATCTGTGAAGGAGTAGTGGGCAGCTGACATAGGCAGTGCCCAGGGTGCAGCGCTTGGGGATGGTACCTTGCTCATGAGTACCTCAGTGGTACCTTTACCAGTCTAGGATTCTAACTGGCAACCTTCCGATCACGGGCCAACACCCTAACAAACTGGTTATACTACCAACTGCCCCTGTAGACAAGCGTAATAGTTGCATCAGTTTCATAGATAAAGAATGTGGAAAAAGGCACCAATTCCCAAATGGTTCTTTAAGTAGACTTATTTAAAGGTATCACTACATTTTATCCATGACTTAATTACATGTGTTTAATGCTAAATTGGCAATTGCAATGACCCTTCATATCTAGTGATAACTTTGTTGGACTAACTGATACAACTTGTTGCAGTGAAGGAATTCTAGAGTTAAAGTTCCACATATTACGGAGTAATCCAGATGTGAGAAGAAACTACAGCTAAAGATCCTTAAGGTTTGACAACAGTGCTTATTCAGTGAATAGGTCATTTGATAAATAGGTGAAGATTCTGTGCCAAAGTCAGTGGTTAGTAAAGCTGTGGCTACTTTCAAGCACCACTCGACCACTAGTAGATCTAAGTCTCACCCAAAGAGATATTTACTGAGGGTGAGGTTGAAAGTGCTCTGGTTATAAATGACTTAATTTTACAATGCATTAAAATAGCCTGTCCTTTTGAATTGCCAGTACCTAAATAGCCTGTCCTTTTAGAGGCTAGGCAGCTAAAATAATGACATTAGGATGTGCCAGACAGAAATGACCTGTAGTGATAATGAAACTGTGTGTGATCCAGCCAAGTCACAGTCATTTGGCAGAAACATGCTGTGGCCTCATTTCAATTAGGCAAGCAGCCGAAATCTATTGCAGATTGGAAATAGTGAATTACTGGTTGTAAATATGGCTGTCGATTAGGTTTTGTTGGCAGTTATGTTTCATTTAAGTGCAACCCTTCCTGTTGAGAAAATATGGTATCCACTCTTCAAATTATGGTCTTGTTCATTCTTTGTATGATCTATCACAGTTTGATTCTAACTGTAAGTACAATCATTGGCAAAGCAGATCCCAGGGTAGGAATCTGATACAAAGCATCAAACAGACAATCTGCCAGTTATCATATGTTGTCACATAAGTATGCTCTTGTTCCAAATCAGACCTAAGTATGAAATATTCTTTTCACATTCTTGACCATTAAAACGCTCCACTACAATTAACAGCCCAGACCTCAGATAAATTGCCTGTCAAGGATGCCTGGCAAGTATAGATAAGAGTTCTTGCTAATTTGCAGAAAAAAGGACATGAATTCAATGCTGTTATTTTCTTAATGCAGCACATCCAGTGACAATAAATTACTTATTACTTATCACAGACTTTTGCCCCTAAGCCTATATATTTCAAACATGAGTGTGCTTAAATTGGATTATCTCTAAGATAGAGCATCAGTTGTTGGAGATGTCTTAAAAAAAGAACTAATGCGTGCATGTTAGACTGAGTTGTTATCCATAAAATTTATACGGTTCTCTCTTAATATTGTAAGCATGTACGACAAACTTCTGATATGTGTTAACAAAGTTGCTTTTACATCAATGATGCCTTCACTTCTACTAGTAATAGTGACTAAATATAGCAACTAACTTTATCTCTTGTGATAAAAGTGTCATCCAATCCTACTGAACATAAAAATGCCTTTTACATCAATACCTAATGCAACTTGGAGAAAATCTGATTATTTTCGTTATCAGCTAGTCCTATAATAAATAGATTAATCAGATGTTAGTGATATTATCTAGCTTGATAGCTAATGAAGCAGCTAGTTGTTAGTTAACCAAAGCAAAATATTATTCATATTTGATATAATCTTGGTTCTACCAAAATATCAAAGCTTGTTCCTCAGTTTGTAAATACTGAATGCACTTATTTACATGTTTCATTCCTAATCAAAAAGATGCCCAAGGCATGTATTATTGTTTCTATCCTTTATCAATCATTTTATTACATTTTCAGACTGGAGAATAACTATAAGCAGCAAGATCATAAAAGAAGTTCAAATGTAATTCAGATAGTTCTCTAAAGCTCAGTAAATTACAGGATATAAGTCTGGAGGTCTTCAACAAGCAGACATTCAGACGTACATTTTTACTTTAGATTTCTCTACTCATTTCATTAAAGCTCTTGCAAAATGTTCCACTTCCTGAAATAAAATATATTTCTGTGAATACCCTTTACGGTCAGCATTGCTTTGAGTGAGTGTCATGTTTAACAAAATCCATGCTCAGGACATCTGTCACAAGCTGCCCTTCCATTATCACAATCTCACCTCCGATTGTGGCTGTTCGCCTTATCTGCGCCTCGGCAATGGGTCTGAAGCCATAGCATGGATCAAAAATAGCAGCGGTAAGCCAAGCACAAAACTCTCATCTTTTTCATGCAGACTTGTCAATGCAGCTGACGGCGAGGTCCATTCAGACGACAATGAACCCTTTTTTAGCCAGTGCAAGTCTCATCAGGAGTGCTGGCCATACTGGGCCATGCTATTCGTTTTTTCACGCAATGATTTTCATTCAAGTCCCTAGAACCATTGTTTCCTGGACTAATAAGTATGTATATATTTTTCTTGATGCAGTTCGAAAATGCTTACTGCTGGGTTAAATGGCCTGCCGGTGTCTGGCAGTATAATGATGTGGTCTTATGGGCTGCAGTAATGAGCCTGTATTATAGAAAGTCGACATCTCACACATTTTCCCCCCTCTGGGAAACAACTGTTTGCTCATTGTTATTGGAAACCTAGCAGAAGCATTATTAAAAGTTTCCTAACACTGGCAGATGGCAAAAGGTCTCTACAGCTTTTCATGTTTTTTTTTCCGTGTAAGATAGTCCATTATGGGCCATTTGAAGGTGATTTCGCCATTAAGAGCAGTTTGCGTGCACATTTAAATGTGAAGATTTGTCCTGTATGTATTCAGGGTCAACCTCATGATACTAGAAGAAACTGAATGACAAGGTGTGTTTAGCATCTAACATTTTTCCTCCTGACATATTTGTGATTTGGAGGAAATGAGCTCAAAACCTTTTGCTTATTATCATGAGTGGTTCCACTTTTGCATGCTCACAGTTGCAACTAATGTCCATTATATCGTCCATTTACAACATTCAGCAATTTTATTTACGTCCAAAACGATTTGAATATGAAATAGAAAGCAATGGAAAAAGCAATGAAATAGAACAGCAGTTCCCAGTGCTGGTCCTTGTGGTTCCCTGCTGTGCACAGATTACATTAACCCTAGAGTATTCTCAGCCTCAACACCTTAATCAGGTGTAGTGGAGCAGGACATGCCGAATCTGTGCAGAATTAGTGATTATACGTTCTCATCCATTTCATCACAGTTCATTTCAAAAACAATATTTTAATACTACCCCTTCAGCAGCAGTGTGTAGGTATTTGTTTAATAAAGACCACAATTGCCACAAAAAACTACAATTTCCTCTTGTCCACACATTCAAATAAGCAGTAGAACCGTTTTCTTTGTTGTTTATTTGTTAATGCTAAACTCCATGTAAATGCTAATTTCAAAGGAAACAATTTCATGCAAAAATAGTTTATAAATAGTGATTAAAAATTAAAAATAGTGATAAATAATTATTATATGTATGAAATTTAGCAAGGTTTTAAGAGAACTGCTCAGAGGATTAGAATAGAACACACACAGGCTCAAACCCACAGTCTTTTGATTTATAGATAGAAGTCTCCTCCTACTAAGCTACCTTCACCAGTCAATATGTGATGTCAATGAATTTCATATGAATGAAGTGACAGAGTTACTCTCTGGTCAAAAAAATGGATGTACGACTATCAAATGCAACATTTAAAAATGTTTCAAATCCCAGGCCAGAACGCTTTCACTGAGGTATTCTTGAGCAAGGTATCATCCCTAAGGCTTACAAGGTGCTGATTGTTTGTACACAGATGGAAAAAAGGCAGAGGTTTTTGCAAAAATCAATGTTATAACATAGTTGCAGGTTTGTGAAGACCAAGAGCAAGAGTCTGTGTCTGCACGTCTATCTGGGGAGAGAGAATCCCACCTGGATCTGGACTGCGACCTCACAGAGACAATTATTATGACTATATTCTTAGTTTTTCCTTGTCTTTTTCTTTGTCTTTCTTTCAGTACCAAATACTAAGAACCTCTGTTTTGAACTTTTTAGTGAACTTTCTAATTCTGGGTGCATTGCTTATTCTTCAGCTGTTCAAACTGTGTAGTATAAATTATGCATTTTGTAAACCAATTTAATTCCCTTCAGCCTTTATCTTTGACAAACTGTGTGTGCCTTTTTAAGAGTAATACGGTTGACTTTATTATGGATGCACGCAAAAGTTTTTTGTTCTTCGAGTGGTAAAATACAACTGTAATCTTTATAGTTAACAGAAGTTCAGTCACTGTATCATCCTTCATTACTGTCAAATGCTCACTGGAGAGTTTGGCAGAGGTTTGATGGCATTATCTCAGTTATCGAGGCATAAGACCTTTCCCACAAGGTACATTTAATTAGAAAGTCTAAGCTGACAATGACAAGCTGTTAAGAGGCAAAACAGCTGTTAAATGAGCTTGGTGCCAGTTCAAGTGGTGAGACTCAGGTCCTGATTATTCTAATCCTTACACCAGCACCCAATAAGAAGTTGGAGTTAATTAAACTGCTGTCCTGATCTTTGAGTTCAGTTTTAATGTCAAACTGACTGTATCTCAGTAGGGCTGATATTTTAAACTTTATTTTACTTTGTTTTTTAACATCCCCATTTTATTCCTTCCTTCACTTCCTCACTTCCACATATACATAATTACGTACATATACATCATTACGTACCCATCTCACAACAGAAACTTTCACTTACCCATTTTTTTAAAAAGTATTTTTAGGGAGTACTGTGCAAAATAATGGTCTCTGTGTTGCTTCAGCTTATACCATAATGTTGTCTACTGCATGCATGGCATTTACTGCACAAAGAAATGTTCTTGAAATATTTGAATTTGAGTTGTCAGTCAATCTAGAATAAACCCAGATCCCAGTGTATCCTTTTTTTCCTAAAGCTTTAATAATGACTGTATTTAGTAGCTAGGACACATGAAAAATATCACCTACTAATAGTAATTTAGTATGGTTTTGACTTGCTAATGGTCCATACCTCAGTATAGCGTCTGTGTGTTTCTCTTCAGGAGTTCGTATATAATGCTAGTGCTGCTGTGGCCACTGAAACTTAACTCAGTGTTCAAAGTACCTTTCTGTTTTCTTATCCTTTGAAGTATTACCGTGCTTTGCTGTTTCTGCCATTTCTGCCAAAAACTGTCACATTCTCCATGTTCTGAGATTTTAAAAAGGGACATAATTCACACGGCACTTATGTAGAGATATTGAAGGAGTAATATTTGTTAAATTAGAATATTGATGTTGAGGTGAATTCTATTTACTATCATGGCAGTTCTAATGGTCACAGTAATTTATTCACATGTTAATATTTGCTTCTTTTTTTTTTGCATTGTCTCTTATTATTCATCTGGAACGTGATCTTGGTGACTCTGAACAGACTAGAAAACATTACACATCATGGGGCATGACACTGGGGCATGGCACTGATCTTTCCTCAGAGCTTGGCCATCATTTATGCTCTCCATGGGTCTTATCGCAGGATGGCTTTCCACAGAGGTCTTTCTAAAACGCTCCCACACCAGAATTGCCCGGCATTGCACGACTAATTAAAGACGACCCCATTACTCTGATTAGCAGATGAGCTTTTTGATTGCCGTGCGTTTGGGTTAATCAAAAAGGAAACGACAGTCCGGGATAGCAGGGGACTTCTGAATGAGGATCAGGCCAGGCTAAATATAGCATGAACCTCCTTTTTGTGAAGTTTTAATCACTCGTCCCTTGTAAAAAAAAAAAAAAAAAGACCATGGTCCTCCTCCTCCATGTTTTGAATCTGGACATCGGGGACTGATCCTACAGGGACCACCTGGCCTGATAAGTCGAAGGCTCTGCCTGTCCAACTAACTCTTAATTCCACTGCGTATGGTCCACTTTCACTGGTTCGTTACGGCCAGGCACTAACTGCTAACTCATTTGATCTCCTCTCCCAAAAAAGGGCTCTGGGTGATATTTGGAATAAAATAAATAAGCTTATCTTTGATTTGGCTTTGAAGTGGGGAGGAACATGCTGGCATCAAGCCCCGAATTCAGGTCATGTTTGAAGTGCTAATCAGATGGCGGAAAAGGGTGCCTGAGTGCCAGATAGCGCGACTGATGTAATGCTATCACACCAGCACCCCTTTTTCTCTAATCTTATACAGCTTTTAGTGTCATTATTTCATCAGGGTGACGGGTGGGGCTTAGTAGCTTGACAGAGCGAACTCCAATGCCTGCCTTTATCTTGTAGTCTTTCATTATTGAAAAATATCTGAAAAGACCCTGTTCAGGAGTGGAAACACAAACACTAACTGACTAGCCTCTATGCGCTATTAACAGGAGCCACACGCAAAGCAAAAGACATTGCTTCCCTCTACTTGGAAAATAATTATGTCTCTTGTTTCTTCGCACCCTTTAATTCAATTAAAATCAGGTGAACTCTTTGTTCGCAGTCACGCTTCCCACTTTTGCACACCGATGGCCACCACCCATTATGTTGACACTAAAAGGGAGTATTTGCAATGTTGATAAATAGCTTTCATTTATTATCTTCATATTTTCTAAAGTGTTAATGCAAAATGTGGAATGAATAAATACAATCTGAAGCCACTGAACAAGGAAATGTAAGTGTTTTGGGTATGCTGCACCATTTCCACCTAATTCGCAACACTCATTTTAATCTCTCACACAGATTGAAGGGGTGTTGTTTGACCCTTGTGTTGTTAATCAGCCAAATTACCAGCTTATAAGGTGAAATTACCTGTGTTGTTTTCTTTTTCTCTATGTGTTGCTTCAGTTTGATTTAGGTAATTTATTTCAGGACAGAGTGTAAGACCTGGTGAAGGAAATAAAAAGTAAGTTCATTACTGTTTTCTGGATAGTCAGTCGATGTTTGCCTGTAGTTGATACTGTTTTGCTTCCTTTTACAAAGTTACTTTGTTAGACAATTTGACTGCAGCTATCATTTTGCTTTTGTTACCTGAACCTCTTAGCCATCACTCTGCATAGATTTTTTTGCCTTTCACACAAATATTTTACTGGTAATATAGTTTGCTTGGCCATTTGTTAGCAACTATTTAAGGATTTGTAGTCTTGACTGTGTTCATTGTTGTGTTTTGTAAGCTAGAAATGCTAAGACATTGGGATATGTCAGAGTGGTGAATGAACTGACCCAGCTAAATTTCTTTGGTTTGAAAATGTCGTCCTAGTGAACTTGTAATTGAAAATTACTGGCAAATACTCTATTGGTAACCATGTTACCCAATGTTATCCTTCTTGTTCAAATTATACACTTTTTTGTTTTGTAGCAATGGGTTTGGGTTCTTTTCTTAATGTTTTAAGTGTTATCTCAGTAGCTAGCAAGTCAGCAAATCTAGAATTCCATCATGCGCACTCCGCTCCGCGGCCAGTAGTTGGATTGGGACGCGGCCGGTCGTGGCCTCGTGGCAAATCGCTCTGCCATTGAGTCAACCTGGCCCTTTTTCCGATTCACTTTGGCATCAACTGTGAGTACTCCAGTTTTTGGGTTTATCTCTTTGATAGAGTGTGTGCTGTTAGAACTTGGATTATTGTGGTAATCCTAACTCTTCGTGTAAGAGAGTTCTTAAATCAACTCACGTGGCCATCCTTCCTATTCACGCTCTCAGCCGCATTTGGGCTAACCACCACGCTACAAGGGCTAATGGCTAACGAGTAGCAATCCGTTATATCCTAACCACTGTTGAACTGTGAAAGTGAGGCATTCGGTTCAAATCCCTGTCCGAATCGCGAGCATTCCAACAGCCGCCTAACTCGGCCGCTGGAAGTATGTAAGCTTCTGTCTATTCGCCATATCCTCATCAGATCACTGACAAATTCTAGATCTGCATTCATAGAAGCACATGATTGTTGACTCCAGGATTGGATTTCTGCCAGAATAGTTATTCCTAACCTTTTTGACATCACAGACCAGTTTCATTTCATAACATTTTTCCGTGGACCTGTGTAAGAATTGAGACGTGTTACACAAGACAATAAAGTGCATAATGTATAATAAATAATAAAGTGCATAATGCATAAAAATGACATTTTTCTGGAAAAAAGTATTTTCTTACTATGCATCTTGGTTTAAGTAAATTTAAGCGAATGTTTATATGTCACTGGGGCGGTTTCCCAGAAAGAGATTAAGACTAGTCCTGGATTACAGAGTGTTTTGAATGGAGATTTTCCATTGAAAAAGAAATATAGTTCAGAACTAGTCTTAATCCCTGTCTCGGAAACCACCCCACTGTGAACACACCACAGCACAGAGTGAACCACAACAAAATATGATCTCTGCATTTGAAAAAGCAGTGGGCAGCTTTTTCTGCCAGCACCCGGGGAGCAGTGTTTGGAGGCAGTACATTCCTCATGAGTACCTCAGTGGTGCCTTTACCAGGCTAGGATTTGAACCAGGGCCAACTACATATCCATTACGCTACCAATTGCCTTATATCCGAGGTGTTTGTAATGCAAAGTGAATGCTCTTGAATATTGTTATGACTAGATTTCTATTATATTTTTATTTGAATGATAGAAATGTCAATGATAGAAATAATAAGGAACTGTGAACAAAAGAAATAACATAATTAAAAAGTCCAGCATATAATATACTCTTCCTTCAGTCATGTCTGCTGAGGCAAATAAGAGACAGAACGTTATATGCAGTTTGGCAGTGTGAATTCAGGTCCATGAATTTCACGGGTCAATTTGTATCATCCAAGACACAATACCACAGTCTGTTAGAAGGTAGCAAACAAACACCCCAGGACTTGCATGAACACCCTGCATTATGCTTGTGTGTTTGTACGGGTGCCCCTGCCTATTAAGACAACATTTATTTCTCTAGAAATAGAGTTGACTTAGCCTGTTCTGACTTGCAGAGAAGAGAGAAGGAAAAAGTTCCATTAAAATTTAAATGAGTTCATTAAATATGAATTATGAGTATTAATAACTTCCTTTTTCTTCATTTCCAGTTTGCGGGCAGGGCCCAGTCATTTTAAAGTCTACCTCACAGTCTTCACTCTCCTTAATAATATGGGAGCATCTGATAAAAGGGATTGACAAATGGAGAAGTGCAAAGCTGAAAATAATAGCCGGTTGATATTAGCATTACAATGGAACTCTGACGGACTCCTGTGTGGTTTAAACCGACACAGCTTCATCTGCAATGCTGCAAGTCCTCAAACCAACCTGGGTGAATTTGTCACTGGGGAGAAATGTGCACAGTGACAAATGTATTGGTCATGGTTTAGGTTTCTACAACTCATGTATGTATACACTTTCTCATATATATATAAAAGGGATGTGACGGTTTGGAACGCTGTTCGGTACACTCTGTTCGGTTCGATACACTCAGGTGAACCGTGATAGTTTGCTGTGTGTCCGAAATTAAACTATAATTTTGAAACGTGGTCATTGTGCACACATTCTCAGGGATTAAAGTTCCATGTCGCTACGACAGATTTCAGTCCATTGGACCAATTTCCGTCATTCAAACTCAAAGGTATATTTGAGATAAAAGTAGATCCATGAAATTTCAGTTCATGTTCGTGTGAAACACAAGCGGAGCATGCACTTGTGAGTGAAAAGAATTAAACAAAACTTTGATTCTAGAAAAATTGCCTCTACCACTTTTTGTAAATGAATTATTTTAGTTATTCAAATAATCATTTCAGCCCCAGAAATAGAAAAGACAAAGAATCTACTGGAAGTTAGAGATAAGATAACACTAATGTACCGAAGCCGTACGTTACCGTGATCCAAAAAACACAATATGTACCGAACACTGTACCATTGCATCCCTAATATTTCGATTTTTGTTCGCTTCACTTTTGCATTTTGTAATGCAAATATATATATATATATATATATATATAGGTATATAATTTTTGCCTTCAAACCAGCATCAATTCTTATAGGTACACTTGCACAAAGTCAGGGATTTTGTAGGATTACAGTCATTATATTATTTAGTAGTCATTATATTATTTTGTAGGATTATAGGACTATAGATCTGTGGTCAGTTCTCCAAGATGTTTGGAACAACCTACCGGCCGAGTTCTTCAAAAACTGTGTGCAAGTGTACCTAGAAGAATTGATGCCGTTTTGAAGGCAAAGGGTGGTCACACCAAATATTGATTTGATTTAGATTTCTCTTTTGTTCATTCACTGCATTTTGTTGATTGATAAAATAAATGATTAACACTTCCATTTTTGAAAGCATTCTTTGTTTTACAGCATTTTTCACACCTGCCTAAATCTTTGCACAGTACTAGACAGACAGACAGACAGATAGATAGATAGATAGATAGATAGATAGATAGATAGATAGATAGATAGATAGATAGATAGATAGATAGATAATGCATTGCACTAAATCAAACTTCCACACAAACATTTGCCATCATATTCAATCATCCACATACAAAATTACAAATAATACAAATAATACCTGCACTTACCATAAGGTTAAGCTTACCCTCATAATGGAAATGGAAATATTTATCCCATAAAGATTACAATCATATAGCCATCATTGATGGCTTAAAATGTTCAGATCTTTGAGGATTACTGACATCGGCTATTACATTTCTATTTAATAGCCTAGCTATAACCCTCTTTTTGCTTCTTTTTTGGGTCAAAAAATGTCATTCCCTATTTTGGCCACAAGGGAGGGGCGGTGGCATCATTAAGGTTGTCATTCAATATTTGACCACATGGAGGCGCCTTAATTAAGCCTTATTATTATTGGCTGTTTTGGTCACAAGAGGGTGTATTAACATTAATTCAACAACTCATAGCTTAGTCAAATGTAGTCGTCAAAAAGAGCTATAAACAGCCTTTATCATTTCTCCTTTTTTGTCTTTCACTCTTTTATCCCTTTTTAGCACAGAGCAGTAACATGGTTTCTTTAGGAATTGTCTGTCTAGCTTTGTTTATCAATTGAACACAGTTCAAATTAAATGTGACTTCTGCATTTGATCCATCCATGATCCAGGAGCAGTGGGCAGCTGATGGGGAGCAGTGCTTGAGGACCATACCTTGCTCATGAGTACCTCAGTAGTAACTTTACTGGTCCAGGATTTGAACAGGTGCCCTTATGATCACTGGGCAAACTCCCTAACCATTATGCTACCAACTGCCCCTAGTCTGTGAGGTAGACTAAGAATTACAAATTTCCCATTTTAGGTTTTGCAAATTAATTCAGGTAGGCCAAGGACTCACAGCAACAAGAAGGTAAGAAAACCACATAAGAGATCAGAGTATAATCACACACAAAACCACAGTTCTTGAGTAGGTGCTGCCTATAATGCTTCGAGCATTACTGAAAGTATTCTATGCAACAGGACATGAATCTGCTGGTTTACTGGAAGGGCATCTGCCTGCCCAATGAAGTGAATCTGCCAAAGAAGTTTATGAGTCAGAACAGGTTCAGAGGCAGGGTAATTACATGGCCACCGTCTGTATTGATCCAGCTGGGCTTCCCTAATTCCCCCATCTTTTGTTAGCCATTCACAGATGAAGACTTACAGCCTCCCCTGTACCACAAGAGCTCTCCAGGTTGCGACCAATTTCAGACCAAAACAAATTAAGATATGCAGAAGAAGATCGAAAACCTCATTTTTATTTGTCCTCAGATGGCAGGGAAGGGCGGCTGTGGTGAGTCTGAAAACTCTCTCACATTCACATGCACTCCTTGTTTTACTGTTATTAAAAATACAAGAAGGAATAATTTATTTTGCCTTATTTTATGTATGTATGTTTTAGGAAAAAATATTTTTTGTTCTGAAAATAAATAAATTGTCTTTTTGCACTTGTATTTATTATAATTACTTTGAGCTTTGGTTTTCTTATACATTTGATGTACATTAATTGCAGATCACAACTTTTAAAAAGTTTTTAGCTGACCTGCTATAAATTACTTCATATTTTTAGCACAAAAGGTGTTGATAAACCTGGAAATTGCTTAAATGTCCTTTATTTAACCTTTACTGATTTGTGGCACAGTATTCAATGGGGACATGGCCTGTTGATGACTGTTTAACCATTAATTGAATAGAAATATTACTTCAGTTTGGCTGCGTATATACTGTAAATGCCTCATCCATGTTTTACTTAGTCAGAGACGAAATATTGGTACCCTTTCCACTTTATTCAGGAAGTGCACTAGCTATCTAAGAAAATTGTTGCAGTTACAAATGCTTCACATGTTTATTGCTTCATAGTGGGGAAAAAGTAGAGAAAAAGACATGATTTTCACACAAAACTCCAGATTATTGCCACAATTAGTCTAACATACCATATTACATAATTGAAATAATATCTGAAATCTGTAGTTTCTTGATGAAGGATGACAAGAGCAATGAAGACATGAGAATTGACACCATATATGCATAGAAGCAAATTATACCACTTAATTTGTCAACGTCACTTATAAGAGGAAGAATATGGAGGTAGGATACAAGTGCAACATTGGCATTAAGAAAAACATTTTACTTAATTATCACATCTTAACACAGAGACAAGCCTTTCACAACACAATGGCGGCAAAACAAAGACAAATGCCAGATAAGACACCAGACAAAGGCCAGACAAGAAGATACAAACACAGGTGAAACATTTTAGGGCAGGTATGGGCAAATAATTTTGCCAAGGGGCCACATGACAAATTTGAATTGACATTGACTGTAATCAACTCTGTAATCAAATCTGCTCAACTAAACTTCATTTAAAAAACAGACAATTGTCTAGTTTTGATTAGCTCTTACTGTTAATACTAGATGTTACGGTTAAGCTAAAAATGTGTGGAACAAGGCATATTATATCTTTATGTAATTTAATTTTTGACACGGGGGCGGCACGGTGGCACAGTGGTTAGAGCTGCCCCCTCACAGCGAGAAGGTCCTGGGTTCAAACCCCGGGGATGGCCGTAGGGGCTCTCTGTGTGGAGTTTGCATGCTTTCCCTGTGTTTGCGTGGGTTTCCTCTGGGTGCTCCGGTTTCCTCCCACAGTCCGTTTTTGCCTTTTCACTTCCAAAATAAAAGCAATGCAGTTGAATAGTGTACATGAAGTACATTACTTATGTTTCATTTTTATGTTCAATTTGTTATTTCACGCTGTCCTTAGGTGGGCCAGCCAGGGACAGACAATGGGCCGGATATGACCCGTGGGCCGGGCAATGCCTAGGTCTGTATTAGAGTAATCAAGACTAAACAAGCACTGAAAACAAGAAATGTCTGCATCTTGTGGTTGATCCAGGAATAGCAAGGCCATTGTGACTATACCACTCTTAGGTACTTCAAAATACATTTAATGTAAAATACATAAACACTTCATTACTATAACTCAAGTAATATACTAATTCAAAGTAGCATTTACAGATGGCATTTTCTTTGTAAGTAGTACAGACTTTTTCTTAAAGGAGCTATCTGTAAAGACATAAAATGAATCTAATAAGTCACCAGAGAGTAAGGAATCATGTTAATTTGAAAAACTGATCTTACTGACAAAATGAGTACAGTTAGAATATTCGCCTTTTAAAATTTAATTTACAGCCTGTAAATTGTGTTTATGTTTTGGTCCAATAACAAAGTCAGCAGCATTTCGGCATCCAGTTTGCCAGATACCACTGAGCTGCAGCTACAAGTGTTCTGATGTTACTAAAACGAAAAGGCCTCGCCATGACTCTCAAAAATGTCTTGACAAAAGTAGAAACAAAATGAGGACCTGCGTACGAGACACGTTTGAAAGATGGAGACGGCTAAAGGCGGAGAAGGATGTGAAGACAGATGTCGAAGTGGCTAACTTCCTCCTTGGTACCTCCTAGTAGATCGGTTCTTGCAGGATCGGCCAACCTATCTGGCAACCTTGAGTCTGGGGAACAGGGGGAGGGGAAACAACGCTCTACAGAATTTTTAATTTCATTGCAGTACCAGTACCAGTACCAGCAAATTAGGTTTGTGGCAAACTTGTAAACCAAATGTTCACTAGTTTGCCCTTATTGATAAATACATTTGCCACCAATGACAATTTGTCATTGTTGCCAGAATATTGCTGCAAGTTTGCCACTAATGGCAACATAGTCTGGCAAACTCCATTGTTCACCAAAAATTAACCACATGTTTGCTGCAAACCTGTCGCAAACATTTTGTTTTTGTAGGGACATTTAGGTTTTACCTAAATGTAATATCATTAGATCACATAGACTATGGGGCTCATTCACCAACTGTTCTTATGAAGAAATTAATTCTTATATAGTTTTCACAAAGATTCTGACATTCACCTGTGGTTTCTAATTATTCGTTCTGAGTGCTAAAGAGCCTGTATGTTTGTAAAAATGGTAGGTTTTTGGCTTCAAATTTAAAGTGGTATACTTTTATACTATTTAAATGTCTTAAGAACAAAAAAGAAAGAAAATATTTCTGAACCCTAGGCATGTATGTGAGTGTGTGCCCTGCTGTATGCCCTGCCCACAGTTGGTCCCCGCCATGCAGTCTGACTGAGATTAAGGGGATCATATAGCGAATTAATGAATAAATGAATATTGCTGAATGAGGCCCAGTGACCTTAGCATCCTTATCTGTAATAGTTTAACCTGAGAAGATTTCCAAGATCTCAAAAACTATTAACACTTAGTCAGAATAAACAACTCTGAACTCACAAAGTGTTGCTTATGAATTGTTTCTCAGTCATGAACACTGCTAGGAAGTTTATTCTGTAGCACTGTAGGAAGAAACACAATCTGCAGTAATTTTCATAATTGTAATTCCTCATAAAGAGCCTGCAGCATCTGATCACAGTGAGTATGGCTGCCCAAAAGTCAATGTGATATTGCACGACTTGAATAATTTGAGCTTTATAAGTCAGTAATATTATTTTACACTCAACACAGCATTTAGCTGCCTGAAAATGTAAGGACTTAAATGGTCAAACTTTTTGGTCAAAAACATAGCAATAATTGTGTTGTCCTGAACCTCTACCTTCTCTCTGTGCCTTGCTGCTACATTCTTAAGGCTCCATTTGTGCCCTCACAATCACAAACCATTAATAAATTGTTTCTATTCACATGCTGTGATTATTCTGTAATTTTCTTTCTTTTGTTTGTTTCTTTTCATTTGTCCCTTTTGTTGTCCCAGAGAACTGAGACTGCTGGTAGATAGAAAAATAACTTTGAAATTAAGCAAGGAGCAAATGAAACCAGGATAACATTATCAGATTTTTTGCAAATTAACTCTGAGGAATTATGTTGAGTCCTGGCAATTCCCTTACCACGGGGGCACTCAACAGAGAAGTTGGCTTTCTATCATAGTAATAGAAGGACCTGTGGGATCCAAGTTGGGTGAGGTCTTTCTCCAAAGAGATTCAGAACCACAGCAAACCTGACACTGCCAGAGTTGCTGGACAAGAATGGAAAAGGAGTTTAGGACTAGGACCAGGCTCGGACCAGAACTTTGGCAGGCTCCCATTTGGAGCTGGAACCAGTGAGTGCAGTGTAGTTTCCAGTCTGAGGGACAGATTTTGTTATTTTTGCTTTTGCCTTTGTTTAAAGAGGGACTCTTCCAAAACTGTAGAGCAAAAGGGTTTGGAGCCAAAACGAGAAACATAAATATATACAGTACTGCAAAATTGGGGCACGTGGTAGTGTAACAGTTAGGGCATTCACTGTGTAATCGGAAGGTCGCCAGTTCGAATCCCAGGACTGGTAAAGGTACCAGTGAGGTACTCCTGAGGACGGGTCAAATGCAGAGGTCACATTTCACTGTCATGCAGTGTGTGCTGTGCTGTTGTGTGTTCACAATGACAAAATCACCTAATCTCGTTCTACATTTTCCAATATTATAGGCTATATCTGAAAAATGAAAAGTGAGTGATTATTTGTCATTGTGAACACACTACAGCACAGCACACAGTGCACCAAAACGAGCTTGATTTAACAGTACAATCTCACCAGTGGGCAAGGGCTGTCATAGTCCTTGCATAGCATGTCTGCATTGAAAAAGCCTTGTTCCTATTTCCGCTCCAACCAATTCATTCACCAACAGGTGCTTAACGTCAGGGCCACGTAAATGCACATCTCAACTAAGAAGCTCTCTCCCACACTCACTTTTTAAAGAAGTGACAACTTCTTCTCCAACCCTATTTTATTTCATTAAATATATTAATTAAATCCTTTTCCAGAACATGTTCTAGCTGAAAAATGACTGATTTCATTTAAACGTGTGGACAGTTAAAGGCTAAACCTATACCTAAAATTAAATACTCATAACACTCATAAACTGCTCCCTATAATTTTGAACTCCTCAAGCAAGATTTTTAGACAACTTTTGATCTACCTAATCTGAGATGTATTTATACTTACCTAATATGAGTTAGATTTTACAATTTTACAATCTATGTCTGGGAATTTGTTGGGTAAAAACCTGTCATTTTTCCTGGAACAAATGTGAAGCGAGACAGATTATTTGTAAGACATGATGTGATGACGCTTTTGCCAGGTGCTGACAACGTACATTTTTGCATCAGTTGGTAGTGTAACTGTTAGGGAGTTGGCCCTGTGATCGGAAGGTCGCCGTTTCAAGTCCCGGACCGGACAACTAATCACTCACTTAAATTCTCTTTAATACATTTCCACTAGCCAAATGTAAACCCAAGGACCTGGCAGTGTCCTGGCAATGAGCGAACCAATTTATGTGTGAAAGCATTTTAGGTTTGAATCAAATTATCAGAATCTAGAGCCCTTAACTGCTGTGATTACACCAGTAGAGTTCTTGAATGAACTATTTTAGTTTGAGTGATAATTTGTCATTGGAAACACACCACAGCACAGCACACAGTGGACCACAAAGAAATGTGACCTCTACATTTGACACATTAGTGAAGGGGCAGTGGGAAGCTAACAAAGGCAACAGTGCTTGGGGCTTGCAGTACCTTGCTCATGAGTACCTCAGTGGTGCCTTTACCAGTCTGGGACTCGAACCGGCGACCTTCTGATCATGATGCGAACGCCCAACCGTTACGCCACCAACTGCTCCAACATTTTGTACACGTACATCGTAAAGGTAAACATACAGCAGATCCCAAATAGCATGTTTTTCCCCCCATAATTTTGAGTTATACCTCACAAAACTGGGGCTTTGCAATCCAGGAGAGCCTAAAACCATTGTCCTTAACCCCAAGTTTTGCCAAAGAAAATGTCTGTTATTCGGAAATGAAAGACACTGCGACAAGAGCGATAAGTGCCGTGATACCAAATGTAAATCCATCCTTCCGTGGTATGATGGAAACACTGGGAAGGATTAGTTGTTACAGGGAGATGTGGGCCAATGCAGGCTAGCAGATGCATGTTTCATGAGCTCTGGCTTGCACAAGTCTCCAGGGCAGTATCTTACACCCAGTGATAGCTTGAGGCCAGAGCACTGTTCATTTTCGAGTCTTGCAACCACACTAGGGCCACACTGCTTTTTTTAAATGCATTATGTACCTGGAATCCATATAAAATGTATTGTGAGCTGGATTTAGAGACAAAAAATGTTCAAAAATGTTCCCTTCATATCATTAACAAATGTCTAAAAAATGACATCAAAAAGTGGATTGAGTCCTGCTGTATGTAGTATTCTTTACAAGGATTTTCAGAGAGAGGGTACATTTGTGTTTTTTTATTTTCTCCTTATTAACACTCACCTCATCAAGCAATAATCACGGCTCTCTAAGCGGAGACAGGTGTGCCAGTGCAGCAAATAGTTCACTAAAAAATCACAGGTTTGTTTTTTTTTTACAAATTCAATTGCCGTTTTTTGAAATGAGTTGCCAGTGAGGATGAATAAATTAACAGCTGCCACACACATTGTAGAGTTGCTCTCCTAAACAAACATATCATCAGGAGATAATTATGTTGACTTTCAGCACCATATTGTATTTAGCACCCTGCAGAAACCAAGCCAGCATCATTGCGGCAAATGATGGAGCCTTGCTGTCTAATTTTCTAAACACCATGATCCCATTGAATGGAAGAATATCATCTGATTGAAAATATTATTAGCTGTGATATTTTTCAACAATGTCAGCAGTGGTGTGTGTGTGTGTGTGTGTATAGGGCAACAACTGTAGACTTGTCTGTTTTTTCAGGGGCACTTTCTTCTTTTTAAGGAAGTCCTCACTAAGAGGTAGAAAAGAAAATAACTTGACATGGTGCAGCTCTGCTTAGGCAACTTGAGGTTAATTGCTCTGTTTAAAAGGCCTCTGATAAATTGTCAGAGAGCAGAGCATGTTTACATTGTACATTTGTATTGAATATGTGGTTTGCTACACATTGGTCACTAAATTCAACCCTAAAAGTCAATTATGGTAATTTTAATATCTGCTTCAATAGCTTCAGGCAACAAAAAGAAACGGTGGAGGTAGCATGTTTAAGTTTGTTCAGCTCGACTACTCTGACAAGAGAGGAAATTTCATTGCCATATCTGACAGATGACTCATAAAATATTCACAGTGTTCAGAGGCTGTGTAATTTGGTTTTTTTGCTAATGTATGAATGGATGATATCAGGGAATGTGAACTGGAGTTACATGACATTATACATGCCTGACTGTTATCTGGTTGGTAATAAAAGACACTTGAATGATTAAAAAAATGTCTACTGTTCTTTTTTTTCTTGTCTTTTTGATGCACTGTGCACTCTGAAGTTTTACACTGTTTCCAAATGAAGATAGAGGGCTATGTCAAAAGGTGTTACCCTCACTGACCACTTTATTAGGTAACCTCATTTACTGCTCACAAAACTCTGCCCATTTGGTATACAATAACAGATTGTAGCACATGCGTCCATGCACATTGTTGAGGGCCAGCATTTATGCCTTTCATGCAATGAGTTGGTCAATTTCTGACCTCAGTACCATTGGTTGACCTTGAGACATTATCATTTGTTGACATCATCTTGAAGACATACATTTCACTGCATGTTGTACCTGTATAATTTGCATGTGACACATAAAGAATCTTGAATCTTGAGGATTTTTGAGAATGAGTAATTCTCAACAGAGTAGAGATCTTGACATGGTAGTGACATGGTCCGTTGAGTTGGTATCTGGCACCAAAGTGTTTCACCACTACGATGAGAGTGATCAGTTGTTATATGGAATGAATTCAAAAACTGACCATTGATGTAGGGCTGGTGGAGGACTAACAAAGTGTGCCGGACAACAGAACTGTTGTTATTTCTAAACACCCAAGAAGGTGCAAGTGAAAGGGAGTGTTTATTTGTCATGGAGAATGCACCACAGCAGAGCAGAGAAGTGGACATGAAAGCATGTGATGAGGAATGCTAAGGTGAGGACAGTACCTTGCTCAACGAAACCTCATTGATACCTTTACTGGTCTAGGATTTGAACCTGCAACCCTCGTGATCATGGTACATATAAATGTATTTCTTTCTCTTTGCCCAGACAATGTGTCATTTATCCCAAATCACTCCGCCAAGGCAAATGAAGCCTGTAAGCAATCTGATGGCTAACGCTCTTTCTATTAAATGATAAGGAAGTCATTTGATGGGTGATGGAACGTTAAAAGACTTCAGTGAGAAAGAAAGCGTTATAATCCAATTCTCTGATGTCACTTCCCCTTCAAGCGAATTCAAACTAAGGTCACAATGAAAAATGTCACAATATGTGTTGAGTTAGAGAAAAACACATTTGTTTAATAAGTAATTGTGGGTGGTGGAGTGTTGGGTTTCTAACGATTCTTCCAAGTCTAATTTAGGCTTTCCAACATGCGCTAAACTTTAATTAAACCACCAGCCCTCCTACTTGATCCTTTGATTTTTATTCATTTTTTAGCTATATTAGCATTCAGTGTTTTCTTGCCATTCTGCAGAAGTTGTGGGTGAAAATGGGGGGGGTTTAATTTTATCTCACTACCTGCGTTGTCACTGTGTAACATAGGAATTTGGAAATAAGTTGAATATTTTGAATAATATTAAAATAAACATGGGCTTTTTAGATTGGAACACCTCAGATAAATTCTATCAATTCAAGATATATAATTATTAATCAGATATTGAAATGTGGATCCTGGTTCCTGGCCAGTGCCAGTTAAGCTGGAAAAAATAAGAAAATTTGAGAAGAATAAAGCTTTAGGGACAGAATGACTCAGACCAACTGTTGCCTTAACTTCCAGTTCTAACCAGTTGATATATTAGCCTGCAATAGATATTCTTTCTCCTCTGCATGTTGATGCTTTTGTTGTACACTTGTCTGATCTTAATCAGTTTTCATTTATTTGTCTCGTAGACACTCCCAACAAGAACCGGTTTCACTTAATCTTAGCAGGGATGAAAGGAATCAATCATGCGTTCTTTGATCTTGTTTCACCAAAGTGAAACTATGACTGGAGCAGTAGATGTCATTCATTTCTTGCCTTTAAGCACTTAGACAAAATGCAACTGATACAGTAATTGACCTGAAACAGTAATTGACCATAGCTGTGACCACAGGGAAATGTATCACATAAATGTAACAAGGCAATCAGGGAGAGGAAGACCCTTGGAACTGCAGGGTTAAAATAAAAAAAATAAGTAGTCACCAATACAAAGAGTACCAACCCATAATTAAGTTTTAAAGGCTGCAATCCTACTCATAAAGGAGCACTTTCTTACATGTGATTTAATGAAGGAATCTTTGATTGAACATGTTTGCTGGTTAAACAAATTACTTTGGAACCTTTCAAAAGTGTATTCAGTATTTTTGACACATTTGGCATTGGAAACAGTTAATGGGAAAATTTGCTTTTAATTTACTCAGAATTGGCAAAAATTAAATGTTATTTCTGGTACCGGTAGTGTCCTACTTTAAGTGCAGTCAATAACGAATCTTCCTTGGTAGCTTTAGGCAAGTGTATGAGTTTGTTTGTCCAATACTAATGCTAACCCTGTGTTATTGCAAAGTGTATGGTGAGAGGTGAGAAATGAGGAATTCAGTTTAGCACAATATTTAGGAAAAAGCCTAGGGAAAGCCTCTGGCTGTACATCAATCAGACTGACAACCAGACTTAGCACAAGGGCTTGTGATGGTACAGTCTTCATGTACTGTATTGCAGAAACCTCTCTAGCCACTCTCACCACAGTGTTGCACAACAAATAAATCTAATTTGCACGGTCATTTAATGTCAGTAAATTTAGGTTGGCGTCAGTAGAAACAGCGGCACCATTTATTTATCACCTTATTGTAGCAACCCTGCAGTAATGTGGACGCTACATTATTAAGAATCATAAAAACACAAAGTGATATTTATAATGTAGCACTGAGTACTATTAAGCATTCATTTTACCCAAACCATTTTATGGTTTTTACCCAAATATTTTTGCAGTTTCTCATGTCCGAGTTTCAGAAGCAATGAAACCAGTCCTTGCCCAAACTCTCTTTTCAGTTACTGGTGGTCATATTGCTGTGAAATGTGCCTTGATGGCCATGTGTGGAAGGTGTGCGACATCTAACGAAAATCAAATGAGGCCATTTGTCATAAAGACCCACCAGCAGATCACATTAAAAATGTAGAGAGGCATAGTGTTCCGCTTCTCTAACAATTTGCTAGTCATGACGACTTTTTCACCAGCCACACAGCAACAAAAAAAAGGTGTTTTGTGAGCAGTGACACATAGAAAAAAATGATTCCACTGCAGAAAATGGCATCCAAAATGCCTCCCAGCATTTCCAGTCTCCACCTGATCAATATTAATTTCTTTCCCGCGTCAGAGCACCAAGGAAACAAGACCACTAGACAGACTGGCGCAAATTACCCTGAAGCTCTCTGCCTTGTGCAACACTCACCCAGCGGCAAGTCATGGAATATTCCAAGTCAGCACGCAAACCAAAGCAACCCAACAAACAACGGTTTTTGCAGTATTTATTTCATTTATGGGCTTCTGTTTCTATCAGAGTTTTCCATGCTTTCGCTCCTTGCTAATAGAGGCATAATTGCCCAGCAGTTGGTGAATAATTATTCAGCAGATGCTGGGGCTAGAGCTTGAGGAAGTTGGATGTCCGCATGGGGTCTGGCAGGAGGTTTAGGCTCATCCGGCACATTTCCGAATCTTTTATGATGAATTCCGGTTCAAGTGCTCATGTTTCCTCTCTTGCTGTGTTAATCCAGCTGATTGTGCATTTGACTGAGCTTCCTGAAGAGGCTTCAAGTAAATCAAAAACTAAAATGGCTTTTGCTGGTGCTTATATTTATTCCATTAGGTGACAACCTAAAATGGATATTTAAAGTCAGTAATCTATGTAGATGTTTAATTCACCAAATGATTTTTTATGAGAATTCATATTGTTTTATTGATACCATCAATAAAATTAGTAGTCAGGTGAGGGATATAGTTTGACTGCCAACAACATCAAACAAAAGTTATAATGATGAATGTCTATGGTGACTAAGTTTTTCATTTTGCTGTTCCCCCTTCTTAGGTTACTACAGCTTCACTAGGAGAAGATAACCTACAAAGTCTTACTCTGAACTGTGTTTGCTAACATTCTTTTTCTGGCTTTTCTGCAAAGAACCAAAAAGGGTCATTTATCATAACCTGACAGTACACTTCCTTTAAGAATCTGGACATTGTGAGACTCTACACTTATGATTTGCAACATTGTGTGCCCTCTTGTCTGCTGGGAGAAAATGTGACTAGAGGATCTGCAGTATCTTTCCTAACCACTTCATATGTTGGTAGTCTTACAGATAACTGAAACAAAGCTTCTTTCCTTCTGAAAAGTGGTTAAATTAAAATAATTTTTTCTTATGCCTTGTATGTGATAAGGTAAACAAATAATTGTGAAAATAAATGTTTATTTTACAATATGCAATGCCAAGTTGATCAAAAAGATAGTGTGTATGGTTGACAAAGAGCTAAAGAAGACATCCAAAGCTGTTCAAGCTTAAGTCCAAGGCTAAGATACATCACTGTTGTACCACCAATGGGATCCACGGAAGAAGACCTAGGAGAATTCCACAATTGAAAGTAAAAAAATTAAAAGAGGAGACAAAAGGGCAGGTTTTTAATAGGCATGTTGACTAGCCCCAGAGTTTCTGAGAGCATGTCCTTTGGACTGATGGGACACAACTGGAGCTTTTGGCAGGTAATGTCAGCTCTATGTTCACAGGTAAAAAGTATGAAGTATGTGAAGTATGGAGAGGGCTTGGCTCTATTTTGTGGCTACTTTTTCATAGAAAGTCACCAATAAATTAGTTGACATCTCTAGACATGTTATTCTATTACAGTATACTACAATACACTGACATCACCTAGATGCAGAGCCTGTAAGGATTAAGTCCTAAAACTATATAGTAATATTTAGTAGTATATTCTGTATAGTCTGTTATGCTCAGAGGGTTTTATTTGGGGTTAGTGTCACGCGGTGTGGTGTCAGCATTACATGAGGCGAGGTCCCGGTGCAAGCCATCTTTATTGACAAACTTCAAACAAACAGAAACAAAACTGGCACAAGGGCCACAAACAAAACCAAACTCTTCTTCTTGAAGCTGGAGGTTGGGAAAAACACACAGCATGCCAACACAGGGAGGGTAGTGTGAGGGTGGACCAACAGGAGACACTGGGAAAACTGAGCTTATAAAGGGGAACAGAAACAATGAACATGAGTAATCAGACAAGGGAAAACCAATCAAAAAACAAGCACGATAAACTAATGAAGGGAGAACCAATAGAAACAGGGGGCTGGACCGAAGCAAACAAGAGCCAGCTGAGGGAACTAATACACAATGATCAACCGGTCAGACACAATATGAAGGTGGAACAACAGACTTGACAGACAGCAGACACAGGACTAAACTGAACACATCAAACTAAACAATAGTGGCATCTGCTGGCTGCTCAGCAGAGTCAAAGGGGCCAGTTATGGCCAAAGTCCAGGGGGGCCATGACAGTTAGGAATAAATTATGCCACAATCAATCAACTTAAAGTCATGGCAAGAAAGATATACTTAAACTTTTAAATCATAATACCATACAATATTATGCCTTGTAGGTATAGTCAGTAAACACCTTATAACTGCCAGACTCTTGGGACGGTCCATATGGTATGCAGTGCTGCACTGTAGACTATTACAGTAACCTACATCTGTTTTACTGAATGCAGCAATGTTGCAAACAACTGTCAGTATTGAGAATATAGATTTATCTCTTCTATCTTGGGCAAATATAAAAATAATGTATAATATATACATTATAAAATATACATACATAGTAATATATAATGTATATTTCTATAAAATTTACCAATAATTCGTGTGTAATTATTATTATCATTTATTAACATCCCTTCTTGAGCATTCTGCAATTGGAGGGAGTCCATTTCTTTGAGAAGCACAAGACAACTTTTGACCCATAAGAACATATCGAGTATTGTCACGTCTCACTCTGGACAATAGTGTTGGGTGTGGTGGTGCATTTCGATAAAAGAGTAAAGCTTTAAAAGTTAATGGCCTCTAAAATGCTCACCAGCTCCTTAAAAAACATAAAGTATTTTTTGTTTTTTTCAGGATTTTAAACTCTGAGAGGAAGAGATTTATTCAAAGGTGTTTGTGTGTCATGTAATGGTATCATTTAGAGATCTTACAGGCATTAATCTTTATAACCCAGTTTTTAGGCTTATTCTAGTGTGTGTAGATGTTAGCTGTATTCAGGAGGTGGCAATTTGGACTCATTTTGGCCTATAACTCATTTTTGACTTATTTCTGTGCACATTTTGGTGCATTTGTTTCACATGAAAGTCGTGTCTCAATGAAAGGCATTCATGAGAGAAGTGATACTTCTGTCTACTGTCTCAGCCATGTCATCATCATCATAATGAACACTACAACACTAATATGAAGTCATTTTCTGTTATTCAAATATTTTAAATATTCTAGCTGAAACTACAATTCAGTCTTTTTACCTTGTCACTTGTCTTTTTGGACATAATGCATGCCCCAAAGAAGGCAACTTTATTTTTTCCTTCCATACTGTGATGACAGACGTTTTTATTTGACAAGTGAGATTTTCTCAAAAAATTTGTAAAAAACCATGCAACAACATATTGTCAGGAAAGCTGACATCTATCAAAGGAACAAAGGCTGCAAGAATAAATGGCGAGTGACGTTTTCAGATTCTCAGGGCTCTTATTAAAAGTCGCTGCTTGACTCTATGTGCTGTCGCACCACCTCTGTTAACCGGAAGATGTAAATTGATGGCTTCTTCTCCTTCTCTGTTGTGCGTTAGACTGCTTCAAACAGAAAGTGGTAACACTGAGAAGTCAACAGGTTGACAGTGTGATTACTTGCTCCGACACCACCGTGCCGAAATGGCGGGAATGTGACGTGTTTTCGTCTCTGAGGACAAGCATGCAGTGAGCATACATGAAACATCACAGGGAACGTTCTGGTGCAAAAAAGTAGGGCATGGCGCTTGTTATTGGTGTCCCCTGGACAAACTACACTCTTGGTTATGTATTCCGCATGAAGTTAGGCCAGAAATAGAACTTGTACTCAGAAGCGGTCAACATTTTTTTACAAATGATAAAAGGCAGTGTAGGTGTAATTTCCCCAAAGACGGGCAACTGAGTAGTTTCGGTGACCTCTTTAACGGAAGAGTGTTTGTAGAACTCCATTAGTGACCACGACAGTGTGAGTGTGTTAGAGTGTGAGATAGAAAGTGGGAGGGAGGTATGGGGAATTAAGAGCTTGGTACCTGTACTCCAGCTTGCACACCTTTGCATCCTTACAAGAGAGAAAAAGTCACCTTTTGCCATCGTCATCAGCGAGGCTGCTCTTACCAGACACCAGTCTCTTCTGCTAGAGTATAGTGGTTGTTGTCCATGGTGTTTTAGAAGAGTTAAAACAGGGCTGTGAAGTTCAGCAGGTCGTGAGGACTCCTGCAAGAGGTGAGAATGGACTTGTCATGTCCCTGGCAGCTCTGAGATGGAGGTCAAGGCTTGTGTGACTCAGTGGCATCGGTGTGGAAGGATGTTGCATGATAACACTCTGCCCTATCAACACCAGGCTGCTGAAGAAGTATCATGAACAACATTTACACCTTTTACCTCTTGTTGGTGCACAGTTGGACACCAAAGTCCATTTGTTATTACTGGTTTGGGTTTGTCCTACACTAACTCTCCATCAGCGGTTATTTTACCTGCACAAAGTCTCTTCTCTATTTAGTAGTAATACTGATGTGGGGATAAAATTCAGTGTAAAACCATGATCTGGACAGTTAGCCATGCTAACATTCTCCTTTCATTTACTTCAACCTGAAACAATCATTTATCCAAGTTCAACCAACCTGTATGTGTTCAGTGTTATAACTTTGAAATTTGAAGAAACCAGATTAATTTAAAACTGTAAGTTGTAACAATGGCTATGTTTAAGAGTGACACACTGAGTGGTACCACTTTAGTTCAATTGCTGCACTGAAGATTAAAGCAAAATCAAATTAGATATGAATAGTTTTAACTCATTATTTGAAGTCTAGTTTTAGACATTTACATTTACAGCATTTAGCAGACTCTCTTATCCAGAGCGATTTCCATTTTCCTAATTACAGGGACAGTCTCCCTGGAGCAAATTAGCATTTGTGTTTCGAGTTTATCGGTAGAAAGTTATATATTACTTGAAAGAACCATCAAATATATTGCTATTTCAGTCTTGCAAATTTCAATACATATAGTTCCTGTATGGCATATAAACATAGCCATGAAAACTTACTTAAAATAGCTTCAACTTTTTCAAGTTGTGTGTTGTGCAGAGAAACTGACCAGTGGTGGTAAGGGTAGGAGATTGTAAAAATGGACTGCCGAAAAAATGTTGGGTGGGATAATGCCTGTTATGATTTTTTCTATGCGTAAATATGTAAGGTATATCTTAGTGCTGCATGGTAGCACAGTGTTTAGAGCTGTCACCTCACAGTGAGAAGGTAGTGAGTTTGGTCCCTGGGGTCTGCTGTAGGGCCTTTCTGTGTGAAGTTTGCCCTGTGTTTGTGTGGGTTTCGGCCGGTGGCTCCGGTTTCCTCCCCATTTCCAAAAGCATGCAAAATAGGTTAATTGGCAACTCTAAATTGGCCCCGTACAGTGAGTGTGATTGTGTGAGTGTGTGTGCCCCGTGGTGTGTTGGCGCCTGCCCAGGGTTGGTCCCTCCGCTACCTCGGTTGGGTTGGTTTAATGTATATCTTATTTATTGTAGTAGACTAACAGATGTAGGTATGAATTTCTTCATTATTTTAGTAAAAGTGATTCCTGTAGCACTGCCTGAATTTCAGAATCCTATTTGCATGTGAACTCTGTTGCCGGGACTCTAGGGAGGAAAAGAGTAAAGGCTTTTTGGGATTAGTATAACACTAAGTTCTATTCTCTTTCCTCCTTCTTCATGAAACACAGATAGGATTGGTGACACTGGAATAAAGAGGTCGTTAAAGTTGTAGTTAAAATGTCAGAGTTTAAGCTCTGCATCTCCAGAACAACACCGTACTTAACCCAAAATTGAGATGGAATATTTATGTGGGCATGAAGTCCTAAAAGAACACTTTCTGATGATTTGCGCTTTTGAAAGCATCAAAGGACAAAGCATTAGCTTTTAAGAAGAAAGAAATATTCACCAAGCTACCAGAGTAATAATTTGCAGGTAAGAGAGGCGGGAGGAGATTTTAGGTAACCTCAGACATCTTCAAGTACATTCAACATGACAGTGTGAATCCACAATCCCTTTCTTTCCTGAGGCATTTCCCTCCCAAGGTAACCAAGACAACACAAGATTAAAAACTGCATAAAAACAAATAAGAAGGCAGAACTACAATAAGATTCAAGAACACTGGCGTGAATCACAGCTACACAACAGTAAGTTTCCTTCTACACATGACAAGCAGGACTGTTCACCTTGCTGGTAAAAAACCTACAGAGATAAGCATATTCATGATCATCAATGACTGGTTGTTTTTGTGTTGATGCTGATCAGTTTGGTTTTGGGTTTAAAACAAAGTTTAAAATGATTTATCTTTTCTGCTAGAACAAAGTAGTATTCTCACATGTCCCTTGCTCACAAGGTTCTGAAGGTGAATAGCTGCCTTGCTAGCCTTAGGATAAGAGAAGGAAGTAGGCCGTTGCTGTCCATAAATGTGGAGGGATTAAGTGGGTCACACAGTTAGTTATTCATTTGTCATCCAGGATAGAGTGATTAATCATGGAAGGTGCTGGCACGTAAAAAATAAAACTTCATTGTGCAGGTGGGACGTCATGCTAGGCGACATTGCTCCACCTCAGCTTGTTCCACCAAAATGTCTGCTGTCATTGAGGACTGTTCATGGTCCGGCATTATCTCAAACAAGTCCTGATGTCTGCAGGAGATTCACCATCACAATGCGCTGTGTTAAACTTGACACAGTTGGTTTCTGTGAAAATCTGACAGACAGGCTACCTTACAACAGCATGTTTGACAGTTGAAGTGTCCAGAGAAAACTGGTCATGACGCAATCCTCAAAGGGACCTCCTTTGGATCTAGTTTTTGTTCCAAAAAAGAAAAGAACCCTGCTGTGTTTACAAACTGAAACTCAGTTTTTAAAGTAATAGTTTAGGGGGACATAATTCTTAATCTT
The DNA here is from genome assembly GCA_032718565.1 of Distichodus sexfasciatus. Classification (NCBI taxonomy): domain Eukaryota; kingdom Metazoa; phylum Chordata; class Actinopteri; order Characiformes; family Distichodontidae; genus Distichodus; species Distichodus sexfasciatus. Next base: position 2,247,149 of record JAVGVS010000038.1, on the reverse strand, counting down.
TCATTTTAAAAGCACTAGTTTAAATTTACAATTACTTTTTGGACCTCAGTTGTTTAACGCTCCTACCTGAAAGGTGCCTCACAGTTTTATCGGTTCATCCCAGATAACATGTCCATGTAGGGCTCATGTGGGTTTTTGAAGGGCTGAATCAAGGGCCCCATTTAGGCAGCCCCACTGGGCCCAACATGGTATTGTCCTCAGGTTCCATGGTGGCCCCACATGTGGCAGCCCACCTGGATCCCTAATGGGCCTAACATGGGCCAACTTGGGCAACATCACGGGGCCATGTACTGCCACACTATTGTATGTCCATTTAGGTAAATGATGGGGTTAAACATGGGGCCCTTTTGGACGACTGGGCTACATACTGGGTCCCGCAAAGGACATTTTACATGGACATAACAGGACATAAATCAAATCAATTGATTCATGAACCGATTCATGAATCAAAGCAACTGATTTATGAATCAAATGAACAATTCATAAATTGAATGAACTGATTCATGAATCTAATGAATTGATTCAGGAACTGATTCATGAATGAAATGAACTGATTCATGAATTGAATGAATTGATTCAGGAACTGAATCATGAATGAAATGAACTGATTCATGAACCAATTCATGAATCATATGTACTGATTTACAAATTGATTCTTGAATAGTTCATGAATCAAATTAACCGATTCATGAACCAATTCATGAGTGAAATGAATCAATTCATGAATCATATGGACTGATTTACAAACTGATTCTTGAATAGTTTATGAATCAAATTAACTGATTCATGAACCAATTCATGAATGAAATGAATCAATTCATGAATCAAATGAATTGACTCATGAATGAAATTAATCAATTAATGAACTGACTTATAAATCAAATGAACCAATTCATGAATCAAATGAACCAATTCATGAATCAAATGAACCAATTCATGAACTGATTCATAAATCAAATTAACCAATTTACAAATTGATTCTTGAATTAATTCATGAATCAAATGAACTGACTAATGAATTGATTCATGAATCAAAGGAATTGATTTTTGAATCAATTAATGAATCAAATGAATTGGTTCATGAATCAGTTATTTAATTTATAAATTTGTTAATTTGATAGTGGGGCCATACATGGGCCCAGTGAGGATGCCCAAGTGGGCCCTGAGTTTAGCCCATATTATCCCAATTAGGGATCCAGGTGGGCTGCCACATGTGGGGCCACCATAGAACCTGAGCACAAAACCATGTGGGGCCCAGTGAGGCTGGCCAAATGGGGCCCTTAATTCAGCCCTTCAAAAACCCAGATGGGCCTTACATGGACATGTTATCTGGGATGTTGAAAAATCTCAAAAGGTTCCACAATATTCAAATCAGTAATCACATGAATTAAAGAACAATAACAAGTGCAATGGTTACAAGTGCAGTGTAAGGCAAGGGGAATTGTACAAGAAGTTGGCTTGCAACTAAACAACTGAAGGTTTATGCCAACCATTTCCAAGAAGTTCCAGGCTTCTACAGTTCTCTCAGTAAGCATTTGAGTATGTATTTCACTAGAGTCAAGCGATCTGAGATAATGATAAGGTTCATCTCCTGTGACCTGAGATAATGGTGGATATGTTACACCTCTCAAGGTGAGGTACCAAGATAAGCAGCATGGTGAGTGAAATACACCTGCCGATCAGTGATAAGGCATCTACCTTCTCAGCACGGAGGACATAAACCCATGTCCCTGTTCTGGCTTTACACCTGAGCACATTATCCTTGACCTCATCTTCAGGTCTCCAGGCAAGCAGCTATTGCTACATGTCTATGTGTTTCATATTAAGTGAAGATACTGGGGGAGAAAGGCCTGACAATGACAGCTGATCAACTCATATTTGGTCTTTAACATTGGGGAAGTCTTCAAGTTGATTCAACCTTGGAAATCCCTCTTAAGATGTGCTTTGAAACTTTTCAAATCAGTAATGATCAGTAAGTTCCCATCTGGAATTGGAGAGAACAACAATACAGGCAGCATCTATTAATAATTCTCAAAATTGGAAGATGCCAGAATTACTTTGTTGCTGTTGATTTAGTTTGACTCCACTCGATTTGTACCTCCCAGCGAACTGAAAAATGAGTTGATAAGACGCATGTAAATAGTTATCGTTAGGAAGGGCCACACCTATAGACAACCTAGATGATGTGGACTGGTGATGATGTGGACTTCACAGCACTTTCAGAAAAAAACAGTTTTAAATAAGTGTAATGGTCAGAACTGGAACCAAGATGCTTTAGATGTAGAATTGAAGCTCTGAGCTGTATTTATTTAGGGGGGAGAGTTCTTAACTGCAGTTGTGACAATTGTGCCTATGTATACCATTCAAACACAACTTCAGGGCTTCAGAAACTGGAAAGAGGCAAAACGTGACACCATGAGTTATTAATATCCAAGCCCTCCCCTGCCTCACTCATAAAGGAATACATTTATATCATCACATAGCCCTGCATGAGGAGTCTTTGTAATTAATCTTGTTTTTTTCATTTTGCTGCAAGCATATGCAACACCTCAACCTATGTCACCCTTCTGCCATCTAGAGGACAAGAAAATCAAGAAGAAGAAAAAAAGAGGTTAGGTGCAGAGAAACAAGAAATAATTTTTGCCTCTAGATAACCTAGATTTCTCAAATTATTGGCCAAAATGAAGAATTACATTTTCTGCTCCTTTTAAATAAGGGTTTTATATGAGGTGTCAGCATAACTTTAACTCATCTAATGATGAAATGTCTTTGTTTAATCTCCAAAGGGAAGTTTTTGAGACCTGCAGAGTTGCAATGTCTTGCTGTTAGTCACTGTGGGGAACATGACAATCAGCGCTGTTTTAATTATGTGAGCTATCAGTGTTCTCAGAGTATAATTATATAATTTTCACCTTAGAAATGGTTTTATTGGGGAACGTTTGCCAGGAAAATAGTGTAATTATAGATAATGCAAATGTAATTAGGCAGTCTTTTAATGAATGCTGCTTTAAATCGACCGGTGCACAGATTGTGGGAATTAGTTTTGGCAGTTGTGGGAATCTGCTGCAGCTCTCCAAAAAAGTCTGTATCTCTGATCACCATGGAAAACAATAACAATATTGGAGTCATGTTTCTCCTCTTCTTCAGCAGTCTGGCACTCGTCTCTTCTCCAAATCAGACCTGATCTGTTGGCATGGGGTCTGTCTCATATGTTCCGAGCCAAGACAATCCGTCATCATTGGCTGGCTGGGTCTTTGATCAATATGCGATTGGCAGTGACACATGTGACATTAATTAAAGTCGCCACATCAAAGTGTTCCAGCCTCAGCAAAGAGCACAGTGAACAAGTGAGCTTTTGGCATGGCAAGAGACCCTGGGGGTAGATGACCACTGCAGTCATCGTTCCTTTATTCGGAAAGAGCGCTGACCTGCACGCTTCCAGGCGTAACACAATGTCAGGGAGCTGTTCAACGAAGGAGGAAAATGCTGTGATAGAACCTGACTTTCTTCATTATCTCACAATTTTAATCCATTTATACTGCGTACATCCTATATACATGAAAATTCCAAAACTCAACGATGAGCATAGACACTTTAGTTACTGTAGGTGGAATAAGAATTACTCTGAAACTACTGAGAAGCCTTAATGAAGTGTAAATATCCTCATATAAAAGAGCTAGACACAAGCAACAGTGTCACCTGCTGACTATTTCATGCCATGGCACAGGTGTAACTTCTTACCCTCAATCAAGTCTGACAAGGCAAGAGCACTGAATATATTAGTGTGGTGTTACAGAAATACAGAGATTAATCTCTAAGCAAGGATAGTTGTACTGGAGTTATTTTGAGGATAAAGATCAATATGCGATCAATATGCGTCTAGATTTAGTTTTCTGTCTCCGTTCCCCTTCAGGTTCACTTTACAAAGAGTAAACTTTTGACATCGTTTAAACTTCCCAGCCATCATCCCTCAGAAGTGAAATCCAGACACACAGCCTTACACCAATCCTTATTAAGAATATTTGCCCACGCTGATTTAATATTAGTCCCTATAATTTGTGTGAGAAGCCTTTTAGAATCTGAACAAATTTCAGGTCTTTATGCAAATTGCTGCATTGCTGCAGTGTGTGTGTGTGTGTGTGTGTGTGTGTGGACCGTTGCTAGGAAACACTTGTGGCTCTTCAGTGCATTCTGGTTGAAATGCCAGTTCAAAACTAAGAAGCTTGACTGAAATGTCATGAGACTCCTCCACAGGCTGTGTGCAATGTCTACACCTCCATTTTAAAGGAGGATTAAACCCCACAGTCATGAAAACAGCGACCAAAAGTACATTAAATAGACACCAGGGAGCCACGTCAATCAGACACGACAAGTCAAGCAACACAACAGACTCTAATTCCAAATCAGCAAGATTAAAGGATGCCTAACCTTCAAAAACATTTGACAATGGACAGCTTTCTCCTGCTAAGTTTTTCTGGCATTATGTATAATCTTGATGGGTTTTCATTTGCACCAAGTACTTTGGTTTTTCACTTGCTGCACATATGTCAAGCCATATCCAAATTATTTTCTTCCATCTGTGGAACACATTTTGGCTTCAAATTTTTTTGGCAAGATAACATTCATGCATTTATTACGTCTAGGCTGGATTATACTGATGCTTTATTATCTAGGCTTTCAAGTAGGTCACTAAACAAAATCCAGACAGCTCAGAATGCAATGATCAGAGACCTTACAAGAAACTAAAATTACATTTTTCCCCACCAGTTCTATCATCATTCCACTGGCTGCCAGTTAAAAATCAGATTGACTACAAAAATAAAAATTTTTACTCTTAAAGCTCTATATTGCTGTATCTTAAAAATCAGATTGACTATAAAAATAAATTTGTTTGTGTGTGTGTGTCAGAGAGAGAGAGAGTGAGAGAGTGAGTGGCTAATAGTATCAGTCAGAATGAATCAAGTTTGTTAAATTATACTCACACCTTAAAGGAATAAAATCAGCCAAATGGTGATATGTTCCACATATGTAATGTTTACTCTAATTTGATCTATCCCACAGTAGAAAAAAATACAAATATATATGCATACCTACATATATATATACAAATTTTAAAAGGTGCTGCATCAAAGAAGCCAATATAAGTGAGAAAAGAGAAGTACAAAGTTCAAATTTACCATGTAGAGAACAGATAGGTTTAATACTTATTGGAATGCTCGTTAATATAAGTAAAGTATACTTTGTTTTAATATATCTTTTTAAAGTACATTAATAAAGTTAACTGGTATGCTTATATTTAGCCTAAAAGTAGGTATACCTTCCACAGATAGAAATTTTATGTACCACTTCGGCTTGTCTCACCAGGAGCTTGGATCCAGTAAAGTTCTTTTTTACAAGAATGAGCTCATCTTTGCAATTTCATTGGACGTCAGCATTTACAGACATTAAAGATAGACAAGGTTATTTTAGTCTGAAACTGTCTCACAAACATCTATGAATATACAGAGGTTCAAAGTCTTCTGCTATCGGAACTGAGTGATTAAGGTTCACTATTATAGAGGTTGCCATGACATTGAAAAGATTTTGAGGAGCACTGTCTTGTGAAAGTCGCAAATAAACCAGAATGATAAGCAGTTTAGTTTAATCAGCTAAAGCCATGTGTGTCATTATTCCAAGGTGAGGACTGAATATTCATTATACCAGGCCCAGCAACACAGTCAATGAAGTCAATAAAGTTGTTTAGGCTTTGGTGGAGGGAAATAATGGAATGGAGAGGCAAAGCTAATTGCTAACCTTCATCAAGGACAATACAACCATCTTTGTCTTTTTAAACCTGTGCACTCAAACCATATTCTTTGTCACAAAAACTGTAGTCGCCACCATATTATGTACAAACTAACTAACATTACCTGTAAAGTGTTCACTTCAATTAGGTTACCTATCGATGTTATGGATAGTTATCATTTTGATGGCCGAGAACTTGAAATACAATGAAAATATATTATTATTATTGGATGCAATAATAGTGATAAAAGTCCCTTAAATATTTCAATACATTACATTAGGCTTAATTTATTAATTAATTCATTCATTCATTCATTATCTGAAACGCTTAATCCCAACTGGGGATTAGTCAATGGACTACAATGTTCAAGTTAATTCAACTATTAACTAAAACTCAACCAAAACTTATATTACAGATTTAAGGTTTCAAGGTTTCAAGGTGTCAATGTACTTTATTGTCAGTCACTTTATACATGTACAAAGTGTGATGAAACAGAGTTTCCCCATGGCCCCGGTGCAACATATAGTAACACTGAAGATTACATTCAACAGGACAAAAGGTGCAACAAGCAACACAATAAATACAGAAAGAACGCAATAAATACAGTAAGAAAGTGACGTTAAGTGAAGAGACGGAATGTAAACAAGTATTGCTTAGTGTATGTTTTTAAGGCACATTGGCAGCATCAGCATCTGAGCAGCTTATAACAGATGAAGTGCGAGAGCATCACAATACAAAACAATCACAATAAATAGACAGCACAATAAATACACAACACTCCAGTACTATTTGAAGGTGGGGATGTAAACCTTAATGACTGATATTGCACATGATTATTATACTGCACAGGTTAGATGTAGGATTGAAGGCATCATTGGAAGAAAGGAGAATTTACAGTTATTGTATTAACACTAGTGCATCTGTTTATTGATTTACAATCTTAAGTTTATTGATTTACAAACTTAATTTCAAAGTTACTACACATTTACAACATTTATAAGATACAACTTATAGGATACATAAGTTTCAGAAAAAAAGTGAACCTGTGAGGTAAAATGTCAAAGCTATGAATAAGAATGTCATAACTTGTGATGTTATGACTTTATAGCCCATTATTTCGACTTTTTACCTCATAATTATAATTTTTTGCAGCATAACTTTGAGTAACTTTCTCTTTTTATTAATTTTCGCCATGAGGTGGTGTTTCCCAGTACCACTGCTAAACGTGAGCCGGTGTTCTACAGTCTGATGGCGAGTTGGCACTTCCCTGCCTGAAATATGTTTTTGCAACTGGTGTATAACAATGAAAAGCAACTTGTAATGTAGCACAGCAAAGTTTAGCCACTAAGCTAGCTAAAGCTATGTGATAACATCTCACACATTAATCATATTTATCTATAATGTTAAAATTGTGTAAAGCAAAGAACACAATTCAAGCTGCTTAAAGGCTTTCCCGTTTTTTCGTGATTTGGCTCCTTCCCACTCGATTTTCTCTCCGAAAAACATCAAAGAGGAGTCAACCAATGAGCCAATAGAATTGAAGCCTCTGAACGCTCAAAGCGAAGTTAATGTTATTTGTTAAATCAACTTGAAGTTTTGTTGTCTTTGGCACACCAATATGTATGTGATTTACGTTATGCTAACTTTATACACAAATATAAATAATTACAACTTTCACTTTCAAGTAAAAACTATTTTAGGGTTAGCAGTGTGTGGCCAGGGAAGATCCTCAACAACTAGTCAGACTAGTAGTGAATTTCAGGGTGGCTGAATACAGCGCCTTGGACGATCTAGCTCCAACATCCAAACAGAAAGGTTCGATGCTGATATCATCACAACACCAAATCCCACTTCCAAGTCTTCTGACTACAATATAATCGTATATAAGTATATAAGTTCTATCATCACTTCAAGCTAATTTTTTTTGCATTGGCTATAAAAAATTATTTTTAACTATAAAAAGATCTTAATAGTTTGAAGTTCGTTCGCGTGCTTTTTTATTGCCTTTTATTAACATCAGGAATACACATGTGCCTCATTCTCATATTTCCTAAATGTTTTTGTTGTGTTCTTAAGAAATTCAAGACGTTTAAATAGTACAATATTATAAAACTGTAGAATTGAAACCCAATACGCTAGTGTTTTGCACAAACGGGTGTGTTATTGTTCTTCACCATTTGTAGATTCTGTTCGAAAAAAATATCTCAAATAACAAAACCTTGGTGAATGTCATAATCTTTGTGAAACTGCATAAGTGAACAAATTATGAACAAATTTCTTCTTAGAACGGTGGATGAAATTCAGGGGAAAAGCTTTTGCATATAAAGTCTGCAATCATGGACAGTTCCTGTCACCGTTTGTGACTCGGAGGCAATCTCTGTTTTTAAGTGAAGGTTGAAAACTGGCCTTTTTCACTCTTTCAGATATTAATACTTGAAAAAATCTGG